>VDFB02271358.1:1152560315-1152593110 GCA_007258455.2 Sequoia sempervirens
TGGATTCTTGTTCCTAGACCTAAGGACACAAATGTAATTGGAACTAAATGGGTCTTCAAAAACAAACTGAAGAAGCAAGGTGAAGATGCTAGAAACAAAGAAAGACTTGTGTGCAAAGGATATTCTCAGATGGAAGGAATTGACTTTGAAGAAAAATTTTCCCATGTTGCTAGGATTGAAGCTATGAGACTATTTCTTGCTTATGCTGCTTACAAAAACTACAAGGTTTATTAGATGGATGTCAAGTTAGCATTTCTAAATGGTGAATTGGAAGAAGAAGTGTATGTTGAGCAACCTGATGGATTTCAATTGATTGATTAGGGAGATATGGTTTTCCGGTTGAAGAAATCATTGTATGGAATTATGCAAGCCCCAAGAGCATGGTATGCTAGATTGGACAAGTATTTGTTGAAACTTGGATTTAATAAAGGTACTGCTGATAGAAATCTGTATTTCAAGATTGACGATGATAAAGAGCTGATTGTTGAAGTCTTTGTTGATGATATCATTTTTGGAGGAGATGATAGTTTGTGCATGAAGTTTGCTGATGAGATGCAAAATGAGTTTGAGATGTCTATGATTGGTGAGATGAAATTATTTTTGGGATTGCAAATTACTCTGCTAGATAAAGGGATCTTTATATCTCTATCCAAGTATGTGAAAGAATTGCTAAAGAAGTTTGGTATGAAAGATTCAAAGCTAGTTGGTACACCTATGGTGACTGGATGCAAGTTGACACAAGATGATGATTCTCTGAAAGTAAATCAGACTAGATATAGATTGATGATTGGTGGATTGCTCTATTTAACTCAAACTAGACCTGATATCATGAATGTTGTATGCATTGCTGCAAGATTTCAAGCTGATCCTAAGGAATCTCATGTGATTGCTTGGAAGAGGATTTTTAGATACTTGAAGGGGACAACTAATTTTGGGCTGTAGTATCCTAAATATGATGATCTTACTTTGAGTGCTTTTACTGATGTTGATTGGGAAGGTGATATGAATGACATAAAGAGTACTAGTGGTGGTGCATTTTTCTTGGGTAAGAAGCTGATTTCATGGTTAAGTAAGAAGCAAATTGCCAGTTCTTTATCTACTATAGAGGAAAAATACACTGTTGTTGCTAATAATTGTACTCAAGCATTGTGGATGAAGAAGATGTTGAAAGATATAAGAGTTGTGTATAATGAACCTATTGCTATATTTTGTGATAATTCAAGTGCAATTAACATTTCTAAGAATTCGGTGCTGCATTCAAATACCAAGCATATATCTATCAAGTTTCACTTTTTGAGAGAGAAGGTGAGTGAAAAGGAAGTCAAATTGGAGTATGTGCCTACTAAGGAACAAATTGTAGATATCTTTACCAAACCGTTGCCTAAGGATAATTTTGAGTATCTCAGAGGGAAGCTAGTGGTGATTACCCCTCCTAATCAAAACTAAGATGCATTGACTTGCATCAAACGTGCATTTCATAATCATATCTTGATCTAGATTGATGTTGTGGTGGCTGCTACTCAGGGGGAGTAGTCAGATGTTTAGATATGTGGTTCAGAGCTTGTGTGGAGAAAAGAGATCTTTGTCATTGATGTCAAAGGGGGAGAAGATTCATGTGAAAAACCATGTTATCTGGGGAGAAGAGTCATGTGAAAGAGTTGAGGAGTAAAGAGTCAGAACCTAAGAGGGAGTAAGTGTTAAAGATAGTTGTGTTGATGGTATTTTTCATATCATGTGTTGCCATCAATTCCAAAGGGGGAGATTGTTGGATGTTGTGGTTGTGTTGCTGATATGTGGTTGTCATTGATGTCAATACTATTGGCCTTGAAGACATTAGAAGCTGTATATGTTGAGGATATTGAGAAAATTGTAACAAAATAAGTTGCAGGTTGTTAGTGGTGAAGTGAAGTTCAGTCTATTGGTTACCTTAGTACATTGATGATTAGAGGTTGTGGATTAAAGGGTTTGTTGTCAAGTATATCTAGTTTATCCATGTTAAGTTTCAAAGATCCACATGAAGATTTGATCGGGTTATGAGCAGTTGTGTTCTGACATTCATTCTGTTACTTTAGTTGGTGTTCCAGAATGAAGATGATGTGATTCTAGTAAGTTCAGTTGTTGCGGATGCTTCTCTAGTGATTCATGATGTTTGTGGATGTTTCTAGATTATTCTATATCTATGTTGCATGTCTAAATTGATCGTTGTGCTTGAGATTAGAGATTTTCTCTTGCGTGTTCATGTTCTTGGCCGATAGGGTGTTGTAGCATGTTGTGGATCTTTGAGGAATAATTTTTGAAGGTGTTTCGTGTTTGAGGATTTTTTTTTGGGTCTTCATTATGTTGTGGCTGACATTGGTTGTTTCACATTGAAAATTATTGATTGTTTTGGGCCGACAGTTTGCATATGTTTTATTATTTTGTTGAAGCTAACATGTAGCAATGTAATTTCTTGTTGCAGATATATATAAGTAATTGTTTATTTCATTTGAAGGGAGATGCATGGATGAGATGTGTGATTAATGTCCTAATCATTCAAAGGAAGAAGTAGAGTGTGAAGAAGAGTGAGTAGAGTGTGAAGAAGTGTTCATGTGCTTAATTGAAATTGTAATCAGGCATTAGTAGATGCTAGTTTCTTAGTTCAAAATCCTGCGGATGTAATTCGAATGTTTCTGTAAGATAGTGTGTCTTCCTTTGGGTAGTAAGCCTTTTTGTATTTGAGCAGTGAGCTCTAGGAAATGTGCCTGAATGCAAGTGCATTCCCATTTATTTTTCTTTATACTTTTAACAGGGTATAATCTTGTGGACTAACCTCCACTGTGGTTTTTCCCCTAACAGGGTTTCCACGTAGAAAATCTTGGTGTTATGTGTATTTATGATGTGTTGATGGTTTATGCTTTCATGGTTATTTATCAGATCTAAGAATAAGGTTAATAAGTTTGATAAGTTTAAATTTTTGAGACAACTGATTCACCCCCTCTCTTAGTTGTCTACCCTTGTGTTGCCAACAAGTACGCCACTGACAAAGAAACTGCACCGCTATCAGTCCAACGACACCATATAACACTACTATCAAAACATAAACCGTGACGCTAAGCCATTCTAGGCCAAATATTTGAATTCCAAAGTGCGATGCTCGACCATTTCTCTGTCGACCCTAAACTCCAAATTTTGTCGTTGGTCGAAATAGTGTCGCAATCACGCTCACCGGTTCTGTCACAGAGCGTCGCTATCAGTCTCAGGGTCGCCATACAACATTGCTGACGTCTTCAAACTACGCCGCCTCTACAGACTACGCCGATGGATTTGGGTGAAGGGAAATTTTCAAATTAATTTCAACATGTGCTATTTTATTTTGTTTACTTTTGATTACTAACTAGTTTTTGGCCTCTATTTCTGTAGTTTTAACCAATTTTTGTAGGTTGGCTTGATCAAAAGTGAAGGGATGAAACAAAGACGAAGGATTCTCTATGGTACTATCATCCCATTGTATCAAGTGTTTTTAAACACTTTGGGAAGAAATTATAATCCCTTTTCTATGGACTTTGTCATCTTCTTTCTTTTGAGGACTCACTAATTTTGTTTGGCTTTTAAAAAGAACAAAACAAAGGGATTAAAAAGAACCTTAGGAAACTAACTAGATTTTGCTTTGGACTTAACAATTGAACAAGCAACTTTCATATTTCCTTTTGGTTCTTAAAAAGAATCCAATTCTTGATTTGAAGGTTAAAAATGAACATGTGCTTTTATGTTTTGTAATCTCTTATCCAAAGTAATATCATTTAAAAGACGTATGCAATTCTCTCTCGCCTTATGACGATTTGGAGAATCAAAAGGATTTTTTATGATATTAAGTTTTATAAGTGATTTCCTCCACACTTTAATTTGTATTCTTAAAATTGAAAAAAATATTGCGAGTGTGAGTGGAGTATATCGTGTGTGTTCTCTCTTTGTTTCTCAACAAAGATTGATCAAACTACGGGTGTGCTTGCTTTTTTTTTTATCCTCATAGGGCCTTCTTGGTGGAAAAAGTAATCACCCCAGGGAACGAACCAACTAGGAACATGGTAAAGCCAAGTGACTTCCACTCGGTATATAAGTGTGGGTACTTTAGGAAAGTTCAAGTATCATGAGGATTGTTCTGAAAAGAAGGGCAACAATGGTCTCTTGCCATATGGATGATCCCCCACGAATGAAATGCCTATACTAGAACCTTTTGTTTAGAGGCCCAAAATCCTTATCTATTTGTTTGTGCAAGAGGTTGGACCTTTGAAGCCACCCCACATTTTTGTGGTTCTTGGTAGAGGTGAGAAGTATGCCATGGGAGTTTCATGGGTACTAAAGTTTGGTTGACCCGTAGAAGTGAGTGTCGTGGAGGGGAGCCAGTGTGGTCAAGGTTTTAATCATCTACCAAGAATAAGCGTAGCTGGATTCATGCAAGTGGGGATTCAAAAAATATTGTCTATTATCCATAGGTTTGTGCATTTTCTTGGAATCAAAACACTTTGCTTAGATCTTAAACATTGGAAATCAAACATTAAAACATGATAATCAAATTTCAAACCCTTTAGGAAGCAAATACCTTTGACAAAATTCAAGTGTTATTGCTTGCCCTAGGGATTCTGTCCTTAGAGGCTTCTAAGCATTTGAATTTATATATCCATTTTCTCTCACTAATGTCAACAAATAGGAAACTTCTGCCTTAATTTCCTTGATTTCCACATAATGGACTTTGTGGGATGAGAAGAAATTGGGACATTAGACATTTAGTTTGAAAACCTAATCAAGAATTGTTTGTGGTAAAAAGAACTCACTAAGCAAAGATAAGAAACAATTGGACCCCACACATGTGCCCTTTCAAATGATTTCCCGAAAGATCAAAACCCAAAAACCAAAGTCCAAAGGTCTTAGTCAAAAATCTCACAAAAAATGTTGTCTATGCTTTACGAATTTAGAGAAAGATTGACCTTCAACTTTTACAAACGTGCATCAAGGAACAATCCAAATTTGTATTCATTTTACTATTGTCAAAATCCAAGTCTCTTTCAAAGGTTTAAGTATCTCACATAGGAAGTATTAACACGTTCTTCAACACCTTGGTCTAGTAAAGAAAGTCTCTCTAAGTCTCTTAGGATCAAAATCAAAACCTTCACTCACCCTTCAAACATCAAATAAAAAATCACCTCACAAACAACTCTTGGAAATCTTGAAAAAATCCTTATGCTAAACTTTGGGAAAATCCTTTGAAATCAAAGTCCAAATCAGTTTGTTTGATTAGGTATGTGTAGATGAATCCTTTTTCGCACACTTAGTCAAATTATCATATTGTGGACAAGTTTACTCTAGGACAACATCTAACTTCTTAGATTTTATGAGTTCATTATCCAAACCAAATCCAATCAAAATCAAAATAAAATAAAATCAATCCAAAATCAAATCAAACATCAAAACCAAAGTCCTAAAGTTTAGTATCCTCTTCAAGGTTTCCTAAGAGTTCCAATCATCCACCAATAATTCATATATCATCATATCATCACCATCCTTTGATCCTCAATATCTTGGATTTTCTTTTTGTACCTAAATTTTAGATCAATCTAGGGAATTAAAGGTTCACCTCCCATTCCTGAAAAATTGATCCTCATTTTATGGTTTAAACTTGATCTCAACACAAGAAAAACATGGAAATGAACAAAGAAACATCCACTTCTAGTGACTTGAGTCAAACCACTTCTGAAATCAATCCTGTTGGATCTAACAATCCCACGCTCAGTCTTCCTCCACTTCCACAAGATTCCCAAGAGGAAGGTCAAGTAGAAGACATCACCAACAATGTCTTAGGGATGACAAAAGATGAAATTATTGAAATGGTCCAAAATCCTAAAACTCATAGAATTGTCAATATCATGATGAAGCTCAATCCTCACAATACATGCTAGAATTGGCTAAGGAAGGGGCTAAACTCCCTTCCGACTACGATGTGAGAACTGTTGTGGAGAAGCCTCTTAGGATTATGCCCCCAATTTCATCCACACCCCTAATATCATCCACACCTCCATTTCAAAGCATCACTCAAACCATCCCCAAAATCACAATATCTAGTGCTCCAACTCAACCAATTGTCAACAAGGGGAACTCATTGCTTCACGCACTACAAACACACCCCCTTGTGAACAACCAAGATTTGGACGCAAACACCATCTTGGGTCAATTCGTTCCTCAAAATCTGCTACACTCATATGTTCCACTTACCTTTCAAGACCCCAATGACCCATCATCATCTTTTCACACAATGCCGACATATCCTCTCAGCACACAAACCTCTCTCCCTATGACTTTGCAAGGAGAAGGTGGGCTATTTGGAAAAGGGTGCATATTTGACCCCTCATCATCATCATTTCCACAAGGGAACACACCACCCATTTTTCCACCACTTCCACCTTTGCCATTAACATCCACACCACCTCTCGATTTAGGGTTACCTCCTTTACCACCACTTAATCAAAGTGAAAGAAATCCCCCAATCACAAATCAAAACATCATACCCAATCCTTTGATTTTTCTATCGATATTGCAACAATAAATGGCAACCATCCAAGCAACCCAAGCAATCACAGTACCATCCATAAACATGGTCTCTCAAGGACCAAGCATATCAATCGCACCATGCACCACACAAATCCCCACAGTCAATACGATGACACCTCTCATCACAACAACAAACACCATTCTGAATCCGCCACTACCACTGCCACCAAGACCAAATATGGCCAACCAATATAGCATCACGTTACAAGAAGCTCAATAGGCCTACCAAAAGGTACTTCAGCAATTTCAAGCGCAACAAGCACAAAACATGCAAGCTACTCAGCAAGCACAAGCTGCTCAAGCGGCTCAAGCCACACAACAAGCGCAACAAGCACAACAAGCACAATGGGCTGCTCAAGCTCAAGCCTTGCTACAACAACAAGCTGCCCAATCTTCCCAAGCTGACCAAGCCACCCAAGCCACCCAAGCTGCCCAAGCTAACTAGGCTACACAAGCTGCCTAATAGGCACAAGCTCAAGCTCAGGCACAAGCCCAATACCAAGCTTAGCAAGCACAAGTACAAGCTCAATACCATGCACAACTGCAAGCAGCCGTACAACAATACCAAGCGTAGAAGAAAGCAACATTACTAGCCCAACAACAAGCATTGTTGGCACAACAACAACAAGACCAACAATAAGCATTGTTTGCACAACAACAACAAGACCAACAACAAGCATTGTTGGTGCAACAACAACATGACCAACAACAAGCATTGTTGGCGCAATAGCAAATGCAAGCATATCAACAAGCCTTGATTGCACAATAGAGTTTGCAACAAACTCCCACTAACATACCCAACACTCCACCAAACACTCAAACACCTCGACCACTTCAAAACACATTCACTCCACCTCTCAATCCTCAAGATGATGTGATAGCACAAATCAAGTTGCTCTTGTAGTAAGTGCTCGATCTCCAATAAGGGAAAACAACAAAAACACCAAGCAACTTGTGCCCCTATCCTTTCAACAGGAGCCTTGCAATGGTACCATTCCCAAAGGGGTTTGAAATCCCTAAATTCGACAAATATTGCAGGACGAGAAACCCTAAAAACTCCATCAGGGAATTCCAAGTACATTACATGGAGGTCGCATATGACGATAAATATCTAATGTAGATATTTTCTCAAAGTTTGGTTGGTCCCACCATGGAGTGGTTCTCTTGCCTCCCTCCTGGCATCAAAAATTTCCAAGAGATTATAGACGCATTCATAAAAAACTACGCATTCAATATTGGTATGGATGTTAGTTTAGAGGAACTATCAACTCTTAAATAAGCTAAGGGGAATAATTCACTTCCTTCTTACAACGATGGCGATCCAAGGCTAACATGAGAAAATGGGACATGCCGGAAGAACATGTTTGTACCATCATTACCAATCTTGAGAAAACCTTGGCATTCCATCTTAAGGTGCAATGTATCAGCACTTACGACCAACTAATCCCCAAGGTGATCAACATCGAATGAGCCCTTATCACACAAGGGGGGACACCCACATATCCAAAACATCAAGACAATTTCCCATCCACTAGCTATAATGAGAAACATCACACATGGGCGAGGAACAAAAATGTCACTAATGATGGTATGGTGGATGCCAAGGTCATAATCAATGCTCCAAAACAAAACACCCAAACATACCAACAACCACAAAACAACAATCATAACAATACGCAAGCCAATGCAGTATCACAACAACCACCCAATAATCAAGTCAACAACCTGAATAATCAAGGGGGATCACCCCTACGAAACAAAAATCCCCCCAAGTGAAAGTACACTGCCCTTGGGGAACCAATTGAAGAACTTATGAGAACTATCAGGAACCCCAAGTGAAACCACCATGGTACAATGAGAATCACCTTTGTGATTTTCACAAAATCAAGGGGCACACAACAGCTAGTTGCATGAGGTTGCAAAATCTAATCCAAGACCTCATATATGACAAGGTCATAAACGTTGAACAACCAATTGGTAATCAAGACCTACAAATATACATGAATCTGATGTCGGATCATACCCAAGGGAACAACTATGGAAAGACCAAATATGCCAATGTGAACCATGTGTATGACCATGTTGTCACATCCCTAGATGAAATGGTCACTGTTGTTAACATTAAGGGAGCCAAAGCTGATTGTGGAGTCACCAGATGAGGTGGAAAAGTTACCATTACTGGACCATCACAACCACCTAGGGCATCCACTTCCAATCTGAAGTCCATTCCTAATGGCTACAATGTCCTAGACTAGCTAAAAAAAACCCCCACTCAAATCTCCATCATGAAGTTGTTGAAGATATCACCTGCACATAGAAAAATCCTAGAGGACGCATTGGCTTCATCCACCGTCTTTGCAGATCTAGATGTTGACCAATTTCAAGCTATGGTCAGAAATATCACCACTCCAAGTCTCCTAACATTCTCTGATCAAGAATTCCCCTCCCAACCATCTCACAATCGCACACTCCACCTTGAAGTTCTGGTTCATTAAAAAAAAGTCAAAAGGGTCTTGGTGGATGGGGGTGTAGGTCTAAACATCTATTCCCTCAAACTAATAAAGAATCTGGGATTCTTAGAAGATGCCATTGAAAAGGGTAAGGGCATCACAATCATAGCATATGATGATCAAGAAAGAGCGTCTCAATGAACTATCTAGCTCCCTATTCAAGTAGGGCCAACTGTTATGGAAACAACATTGCAGGTCCTTGACCTTGATTTTCCTTATAACATTCTCTTGGGGCATCCATGGATCCATGGGATACAAGCTGTCGCATCAACCTTTCATCAATGCATCAAGTTCTCATATCAAAATCAAGAGGTCATGATTCATGGTGATCCTAAACACTTTTCCTACTACAAAAGCCTGTAAGCAAAATACTATAAAATCCCCCAAGTCCCAAAGAATGATGAAGGCCCTACCACTCAGTATGTAGATCCAACTACATTAGCCTCCATGTCAAAGACAAAGACACCCGCTATTCCCGATATCTCTAAAATCAAGGTCATTATCCAAGAAAATGGGTGTGGGGATTATAGAATGAAGAAAAGTGCTTTCATCATAGGAGAGTTACCTCAATCTCCTAGGTCTCATGGACAACCCCAACTGGCTAAAACATCATCCTAAACTTTCAAAGCAGACCCTTCTAGATTTAGATGTCTGGGGATCTAAGTCAAGAAATAGTAGATGAGAAAGACATATCAAGCTTGTTGTACCAAGATGAAAGGCTCACACTTGATCTTCCAACAGATGAGAGCAAAAAAGGATTACAAATGATGATGGGTATGGGCTATAACAAAAATAAGAAACTGGGAAAAAATGATAATGGGCTTCTAGTACCTCTCATTCTAGAGAAGTGTATGAGAAATCTTGGCCTCAAATGTACCCCTCTGAAGGTGACCATACTTGGAAAAGGTGCCTCAATTAGAAATGTCAAAACTCCCCCTCAGCTATCAGTAGCCACCCTTCAATTCCTAGTATCCACAAGTCGAGTCATAGATAACTTTACCTTTGACATAACTGATGTGTGTAGTAGTGGTGAGGATCCCATAACATACTTTCCCACGCTTTTCAAAGATTCTTCCCTACTCATGATTAACACCCTGTCTTTTTAGTCAAACCATCAAACCCATGAAATAAACCTAGTCTACCCTCAACTCATCAATTACAACCAATGAGGACCACCAATTTTGGACACATTCGAAAAAAATTAGGTGCTCTCATAATTCATGGGATTAAAAGATACAATACCATATTGAGATCACAAGGCTGGGTTCGACATCATACTAGACACACATGCCTACTACGAGGAAACGATTGAATCCTTCAATCGCAAAAGTGAAAATTTGAGAATAATCTCTAGGTCTTTGAGTGAAAACCACACTGTGGCAATCTTTGATCCAAAAAAAGTAAAAATAAAGGACGTATCCAATGGTGAAAACCTCTTTGAGGCGCCGAAGGATGAAGTATTCAATCTTCCTCTCAGTGCGATTCATCAGGAAAAGTCAGTGGTCCTAGCAGAGAAGTGTAACCTAATCAACCTAGGAACAAAGGATCTCAAGTGCATCCCTAATCAATTCTAGGCTTAGTTGGATCTCATTCTGAGCCTGAGCCATGGCTGCAAGACATAGATATGCATCCACATAATCAAGAAAATTGAACAATATTAGCCTGTATAAAAGATTTTCTTTTTTAGTATCATGTAGCTGTTCAAAAAATCGAGCAAGATTCAATAGTGTTGTGACTTTATCCCATGGTAACTCAAGTGAAACAACACCTTCTTCTAGTCGATGGAAGAATTCCATTTCCTTAAAGTGCACAAAAAAATTTGTAGAATTGACACTGGGGCTTTTATTTATGAATTCAACCCAAATTCCATTTCCTAATGCGTCCATAAAAGTTTATTGATCCAACTCTAGTTCTTCACACTCAAAATGAAGAACCACAATGTTGTTTAACAATTCAATGGGTACTTATTCTCTTCTCTTCTTTAGAAGAGAATTTGTTGTCTTAAGAGAATCTAAGGCTGCACTGGGGTCTGCCAGTTTTAATGGATCATCCATCTTGATAAATGCATGGGCATCACATGGATTTGCACGAGTTGCCTTAAAATTTTCAAAGCCTTCTCTACCTACCCTTGCTGAGCATATATATGGCCTACAAATTTTAAGCTCTCATAGTTCTCAGGGTGGACCTCCAAAACTTTTTCAAAATTTGAGAGAGAACTCTTAAGATCTCCTAGCTTCAATTGAACCTGTCCACAAAATATTGTGGCCTCTGGCTTTCCTTGACTGATGCCATGTAGTAGCATCCAGTGGTGTCATAATCACTTTTAGTATGATAAGGTCATGCAAGATTATAATATGAATGATATTTCATGAGAGGGTGGTCAGTTGAAACAAGAGCTATCTCAGTCAATTGTTCTACAAGAAAATGCTGCCCTATGAAGAAAAAATGGTTTGCTAAATGATTAAATGCCATTGCATAGTATGGGTATCATTTAAAAGATCTACACATCTTTTCCATTTCTTCATGAACACTACCTTTCTCACAAACTATGAGAATCCTACAATTAAAAAATGCAAAAAACTGACCACAGAGATTTTTCCCCATTTCAAATAGCAAAATTGCCAAAAAAATGCATTTAAAACCTGCAAAAAAAAACAAATAAAATCACATTGATTTTCGTGCCAAAAAAACCATGAGACCGTAGCTTGTTGCTTACTATTATTCTTTGATATATTTTTTCCAAGCATCCATAGCTTGTTTGAAATCACCTATTTTAGGCTTTTAGCCATAGCAACAAGGCAATGAACTGTTTGATAAAATGCTTTGGTAGATATGTGTGAAAAATGTGGTAGCATAGACAAGGAAATGAACTTTGGAAAAATGCCTCAAAGAAATGTGGTATCATGGTGATGGAATTCCATGATGAATACCATGACAAATGAATTGTTATGGATTGTCATGGCATTCTATCACCATGAGACCACATTTCTTTGAGGCATTTTTTCAACCAGTAAATTACCTTGTCTATTCTATTGCTTACTATTATGCTTTGATATATTTTTTCCAAGCATCCATAGCTTGTTCAAAAGAACTTGTTTTAGGATTTTACCCATAGAAACAAGGCAGAGAACTACTTGATAAAATGATTTGGTAGACAATCTATATGAAAAATGCAGTAAGATAGACAAGGCAGTGAACTGTTTGAAAAAATTCCTCAAAGAAATGTGGTCTCATGGAATTCCATGACAAGAAAATACAATTGGAAGCTACTCCTAGTTATTAGTTATGCAATGTGAAGTAATTGCATAACTTCTTAGGTTGAATTTGTAAAAAACTATATTGTAATTGAAATTTTGTCATCTATGAGCATCTAGTTATTAGTTATGCAATGTGAAGTAATGCTTTGAGTTTGAAAGATGTGTAATGCAATGTAATCAACAATGCAGATGATTATGATGATGCTTTGTCACCTTAACTAGCCTGTCACCTTAAGAGGTTAGCTTGTCACCTAAACATTGGTTATATGTATGGTGTAATTTATTATTGAATGTAATTCATTCTTCCTAGTTTTCTTACTTTGGTTGAAATTAATTTTTTTTATTTAGAATATAATTTCTTGTATGTCCTATATGTTTTCTAGATGCTAGAATTTTCTTGTATGTCGTAGATGATAGCTTTAGTTTGTAATGCAACTTCTAGCTTCTCCATGCATTGATTATGCTTGTGTGAAGGAAACAATAATGAACATCTGTGATTTAATAATACATATAGATATCTTAACATTAGGTGAACTAAGCCTCCTCATTACAAACAAAGAAATATCTCCTAGGTCTGACTGACACTGAAAACTAAAACTAAGAGACTGTAAAGTTAGAAAATAGTTCAATCTTTTCAATAAAATGATATTTAAAATACTACATTCATATTATACCCTTATATTCCCACCTAAAATATATACAAAATCTAATACCGCAATTCGAGACCACAACTTATTATATCATACATAGTATTATGAATAAATAATTGAGAGTAGAATTTGAGCACCAGATTAAATCTTCTTGTCCATTGACTGCTTCAAATAGATATTACAATATAATATAAGTCTCTTCATAATGTTTCTATAAATTCCTATGATGATGATATCAAAATTTGGTCTTGGTTGCTCTTTTATAAGAGAAGCAACATGCTTCAGACTGTTACAAAATATGGCATCTTTTCAAAATTTATTCCTCTTCATATAAACTAAACTAAAATTAGTTTTTCTTAAAACATAAATTAAAGAATATAGATAACTAATGAAGTCCACAACACTCGTGACACCATGGTCCATTAATCTTCGTAAGGAACTCCTGATCACTGAAGATTTGTTCAAGGTCCTTTCTCCATATTAGTGTATCTGAAAGTTTGATTCTTCCACTATGACAACCCCAAGGCCTACTATTCGAGAGGACCCAAATACTTCTGCTCCCACTCATACACTGTATAATCATGTGGCTATTTGTATTCTTGAATTTTTAATATATTTGCAAGGCGAATCTTCCATTGAGTGTCTAGTAATTCCCTGTCATCCATGATAAACTTATAATATCCAACATCCAACACTATTACTCCATCCATGATTAAGTCGAACCTATCAAGACTCAACTCACCATGCTTTTGTATGTGAGTGATGCACTGTGGAACAATCTGGCCAAATTCACTCTTCCATTCATTGAGGTCCTTCAAGTGAACATCATATTCCAATATTTTTGGTACAAACCACTACTTCAGAGTATGAAATGAATCCATTCTTGTTTTGATCTTTTGTTCTTCTCCTTGTATATATTGGAATTCATGTATAACTATTTTTTCCATCTGTTCTGTAGGTTTTAATGCTGGAAGAGCCTCAATACACCTCTATAAGATTCTACACAAGGTTACCAATGTGTGGTGTATGGGCTGCCAGTTCTTAAAAAGGGGGTCCAGTATGGGTACATGTGTTTTCATATGATCAATTTCCTGTATCAGTGAGCTATAGCAATCATACACACTTTCCAACTTATCCACAATTAGCTTTATCCTATGCTCGAGGACCTTCTCTAAAACATTGCAGATTTTCTTTTTCACTCCTTCCTTACCCTCATAGTTGGCTTTCTTTAACTCTTCAATCTCCTGTCTAAGAATGCTCACTTGTTTAGTAGAAACACTTTCTATATCAATTGGTGGGGCAGGAGGAGGCTGCTATAACATTATTTCCTTGTTCTGTGAGGGGCCTACTCCTTTCAATTGTTCCTTCAACTTCACATTTTCCATGAACAATTTATTGACTTCATCATTTAAATTTTTTTGTTCCTTTTTGTACTCTCCCAGTCTAGCTTCCATATCCTTAACTACAACTTGAGTGAACATAGCTAAATGCATTGTCATGGTTGTAACTCCTAGAGGAGATGTATCCTTTAATGTTTTCACCATAGTTGTCCCTTTCATTTCTTGCACTACATCTAGTAACCTTGGTTTTGGTTTACTCTTTTGTTTGGCCGAGAATGCCAAGGTTTCAATCTTAGAGTTATACCCTATTCCACTTACCCCTTCATCTAAGTCAAACTCAACAATCAACATTGGGTCTTCTTGTGTTCTCACTTGATCAAGTGAAAACATGTTCTTTAATTCCATACCAGGGACAATAAGTATATTACTTTTCAAAATCATCTCTTTAGCCTCTTGTGGGTTGAAATCAATATTATCAATCCTTAATTCATTAAAAGTTTGGGCTACTATCTGGTCATGGTGGGATTCCCCAACTCCCATCTTATTTATTTCAACCCTCACTTCAAAACTCTCTCATTGTCATCTTAGTCCAAAAGTCTTTAAATTCAGAGGTTTGATAAATTCATCATCTTCCAAGAACATGAGATCTGCAATTACCCTCTCATCCTTATGCATTTCTCTTTCTCCTTGTACTTGAATATCAACTCTACCTTCAGGCTTGTGGTATTTAGTTTTAGGCATAGGTTGTTCCACTTCAATATCATCCTTGAAATGTCTTAACACATTAACTGCTTCTTCTATATCTCCAACCTCCTCACTTATTTCATACGAAACGAGTGGATCTATCTCTTGTGTCTTTTTTTTTTACAAGGTGGTTGTTCAAGAGGTGATCCTAAAGAAGCATGACATACTGAAACAATATCCGAAGTTGGTTTTGTAATTACAATACCACTCGACCTTTTGGGAGACAATTTGGCAGGTCTCCCTATCCCCATCTCCATTGCAAACCTATATAATTCATGAAAGTTATCAATCATCATTTCAATCCTCTTGAGAGGATTTGCTTCCTCTACCAAATACACCAAGAAATCACTATGTTTGATTTTTATTTCTTCCTCAAGCCTTTTCATAATTACCATTTTCTCCTCCTCTCATATACCTCTTGAGGAGTGAAACAATTTATGATTACATCTTCTTCATAATCAATCTGGTGAGTAACCATAGCCTTGGTAAGGACGATGTGTCTTAAAAAATTCATGTGGCCCTCAAGGTCAAAATCTCTTTCCTTTCCAGACTCTAAAGAGTACCTTGTTTTTAGATAATTTTACAACTCTTCAAGTGTATCAAATCCCATTGATATTTCCCCACATGTCAAATTGTGTAGAAATGTAACCTTTCTTTGTTTATGCATGACATCCTTTTCCATCCATAGAATCTGCCACATGAACTCTAAAATGGCTAATCAAAAGGGGACAAACTTTGGTAGTATGTGTGGGGCCCGTGGGCATCCATAAATTTTGATTATTATGATATCTAGTAGAAAAACCTAATCACTGAAGTTATGAGTGTGGCCTTGCTTAGGTTTCAAAGCCAAAGGTATTAATAGTTGTAACACAAGTGTGCGTAGTCTTGGTGGTGGGTGGCCAAGAACTCTCATAATTTTGTATATAAATTCATCATGGAATATGACATAATTTGAATTCTTACATCTGTTGTCCCATATATAACACCATCGTTGCATTGGTAGCAAATTTCCCTACTGGTCAATCTTACCCAAACACATCCTTTTGCTCCATCTATCTTTATTTTGGTATAATATCAGGTGGCACAACAAAGAATATTGCTTGAATGTTCTGGGGGCTCTATTTTCCCTAACTTGTAGAAATCCTTCATGTAGTGCTTTCTCAAGATATGCGATAAAATCATATTTAATGTTTGTCTCAGGGTTTTGGATCCTCATAGCCATCATCATTAAACTAATTGGAATTCGATCTTGTGCATCTATCCCAAGCACTTGATAGAGAGAAAGGTATGTTTTCTTGAAATAGAATTGGAAATCTATGACAACAAATGTTTCAGTAGCAGAAGGGAATATAGTAATCACCCTATTGTTCACACCCCTTTTCATGTAAATGGGTAGTTCATCACTTCTATAGGTTCTCCTCAATCTAGTATATTCTTCTTCACTTCTTTGCAAATCAATTTTAATTAGGGCTTGTTTTTTTAGGTCAAACCATTCAATGATGGCCAGTTTAGTCAACACAACTAATGATTAACCATTTGACAATCTCATAGACCTAGTAGCAGGATGATAACTCTGAGCCAATAACTTGATGAACTCTACATCTATAAAAACATTTGGGATAATTAACTTGGCCAAATCTAATGCCCATGAATTTGACATCTGAATCTTGTCCTCCCTTTCGTCATAAAAGTACCAGAATAGTTCCCACCTGGAGATGGGGATAAGGGAATCTCTACAACCGTGAGCCACATCTTTAAAAGTTTCTTAAATCCTCTATCATTTGATTCAAGGAGTATATCCAAGATAGACTATTGTAAGGACCTCTTTTTAACCTTAGATTCTTCCTTTTTAGTTTTAGGTTCTTTCTTCTTGGGCGACATGATGTCCTTTTTAGTTTCAGGTTCTTTCTTCTTGGGCGACATGATGTTTAACTATCTTACTTCTCCTATAATTCTAAAATGTAGAATTGCAAACAATCTTGTACTCGTAAAAAATAATTCATAGTTTAACTATCTTACTTCTCCTATACTTCTGAAATGCAGAGTTGTAAAAAATATTGTACTCATAAAACTTAATTCACAACGAGTTTTGTGCACTTACCCAGGTTATGATGGTTGCAGAGCTTAACCTCCTAAAACTCCTAGCTCTCCACATGATATTTTTGCAAATGAATGCAAAGAGAATGTCGAATTCTTGGTTTAATGGCTTCTAAGCCTAGTCATGTCCATTAATATCAACCTTACGCCAAATATTTTTCTCATAGTTTGAGTTTGAACATGCACCATTTATTTTACAAGATCACAGGATTGATGTGATTCATACATTTAATATTTCTTTATCACCACCACTTTCTATAACTATCGCAGGATAGAGGGGTATACACCTCTATATTGCATGCTTCTTTGCATTTCACCGTAGGGTAGCGGGATCCTTACCTCTATACTACAAGCTTGACTTGTTTAACTCGTGGTACTGTAGTTTACATTAACGTTCACATATGGCTTACCGCCATACCACATGCTTTGTCACATCCTTTTGTGGTATAGTGATTCATACCAACCTACCACATGCATTTATGATCTTTCTCGCAAGATGGTGGGTTACCCTATTATACCGCACCCTTCATTTTTCCTTCTCGCAATATGGTAGTTTATGATGTATTTAAATTCTCTCATACCACACAACATTGTCCTCATCATAATACTTTCGTGGTATGGCGGTAAATATCTTCATGTTGTCTGTTACACATTGCTAGCCCACCAAGGGTTCAAATTATTGCTGAGGGATCATGGCAATAGACTAGTAAGGGATTTGGAATGTTTTTAGCTAGACATGTTTTTGCTTAATTATATATGATGAGTTTTTGGCTTTGTATAGATCTTTTAGTGTCAGTCACACCTAAAAAAATTATATGTTTATTTACAATGGCGAGGCTCAGTCAAAAATAAAAAAGGAATATAATGGTAAAGGCGTAGGCCATGGAGCTGAAGGTTAATAGTGATGATGGAACTAGGAAATTTTTTAATGTTCTAACACACCTCATGATGAACTAGACTATGTTTTTCCTTCATCCTGCTTGTGTTATGTTTTTATGAGTTTTTTTCTTGTGAATATATCCCTAAGGAAATTTTTTATAATACTTGTAATTGTAAACATCTTCTTGGTTTTTGACTGCAAATTCTTTTTAATCTGTATTCTATTTTAAGTTTCCATTTGCAATTATCAACATATTGGAAATTCAATAGTTATCAACTTATGAACTCAATAAAGTTTTACTGATTCAAGTTGCTGATTCATAGATTATTGTTTATTTGGACTTCAGGAAATGAAGACAAGGACTATAAGGCACAAATTAGATGATAGTGATCATAATGCTGAAATTCTAGTGACAAAATATGAGCACGTGCATAGTGAAAAAGTGGCCAAGAATAATGAATTTTTATTGAGTCTTGGTTTGACAAGTGGGAAAGTTGTAAATCCAATAAGTAGTATATTATTTGTTTAATATTGTTTAATGAAATTTTATAGGCAAGATCTTTATGTATATAAGACATAATATGTTTTTTTGTTTGTTTTATAGGCAACAAAAAGAGTGCAAAGAAAATGTGGAGAAAAAAAAAGGAAATAAAAGATACAGTGTCACCATATCATAGAAGCCGATGCTTTTGTGATTCAACAAATATAGTTGGTGAAAACAATAGTTGTGATGATGTGCAACTTGGTATAGCACATGGTGATGTGCCTAGCCCGATATAACACATGGTGATGTGCAATGCTGTGATGATCTCTTAGAACTAATACTAAGAGAGATTATTGAAAAACATCAGGGAAAAAAAAAAAAGGTCTGCAAATGCTTTATTCAACATTAAAGGATGCTTTTGATGTGAAATCTACAGAGACCGATACTGATCTACCTACTCATTCCACACCTAATGTGGCCAAGGAGCATGAAGTTCTGGTTAATGAAAGTCATGAAGAGAGACGACTTGCATTTGTTGTGCCTCAGACTGCACTTGTTGTATCTAGAACTTTTGATGGAACTAGTAGATCAACCAAAAATACTAGTAGTGGTAATTTAATAGATGTGTATGATTTTGTCAAAAGAAAAAGATTGAGTCAAGATTTGTATAGATCTACAAAAAGGAATGCAAAAGAAGGAAATTCAGAAGGCAAGAAGCCATTCTTGCTTGAGGTATCGAGAGATGGTGAGCCCATTGGGCCAAATGCCACAAAGTGGTCCACTGAGTTGGGTGTAAGATGTAGGGCCCATTTGGATATATGCAAATCAAGTTTTGCAAAGCAAGATCCATGAACTATGGAAATTGTTATACAAAAAATGGAAAATTCTTTTGAGACTATTGGTGGACAAATCTCTAGAAAATATTACAAGAAAAGGATAAGAAATTTAATGAACAATTATAGATACAATTACATAAAAATAATCATGGAGGGAAAAGAGAGGTTAGACTCTAGTCTATCTCCCAAAGAGTGAGAGGAATTAAGAGAAAGTATGCATTCTGAAGAATATCTGGCAAAGAGTAACAGAGGAAAGAGAGCAAGAGATAATGTGAGGGTTGGATATACATTTGGTCGAGGTGGGTTGCATGCCAAAATGGAAAAATTTGCAGTAAGTGTATGGATTTTTGGTTCAATTTACATTGTGTTATTTATTTTTATTTTTTTATTGAAATGACTATATGTTGAAATTGACATTTTATTTTAGGTGGAAAATAGTAATAGAGAAGTAGGTGCAAAAGATATTGTCAATTATATGGCAGCACTAGATTCTAGTAAATCTAAGAGTAAGATGAAGTGGAAATCTAGTTTGTTAATAGATATTTCACAACCATCTATTCAGTGCCCAATAGGATCCTCTGTAGATCATGTCAACTCAAATGAACTAGGGTACCAAAAGGTAATGAGTGGCATATTCAGTCTCACTTAGCAAGTTACACAGTTGGTTGAATATGTTAACCCTACAGTTTCTACATATGGGATGAGCATAAATCCATGGATTCAGATAAGGTAAGAGGCTCTATTGATCTCATTTCTTGTTGTTTGGAAATTCTATATTCAAATTCCTCTTATTATGTAGATTGTTGAAATCTAAGGATAGGAAAATCCAACCCAGTTTCTTTATTGTTGGAGTGATCCAGAAAATGTTCTTTTGGACAAATTTATAGCTTGCATTCTTTACTTGACTAGTTAATGCTTTGTATATTTTTTTGCACAATAGTTAAACCACATGCAAAGAAATTTTATCAAAGCAATAGGAAAACAAATATGACCTCATGGTGTCAATAGAGCTGTTGATATTGATAGTGATGAAGTGGACAAGAATGCACAACACAGTTGTCATAGTTGTCCTGAAGTTGAGGTAATTAATATAATAGTTGTTAGTTATCTGTTCCAATGTTTTGTCATTCTTCATGCTTAAAATATTCTTTTGGACAAAAAATTATAGCTTTTGCATTTTTTACTTGACCTATATTATTTTTTACATGATGATTAAACCACATGATGCAAAGCAATTATATGAAAGCATGGAAAAAAGAAAAAGGCCATGTCAATAGAACTCTCTGCAAAGTTGTACAACTTCATGTCTACAATGACATTGATAGTGCTTATGATGATGAAATCGATAAGCATGCACATGATATTCATAGTAGTTGTCGTACTGAACTCGAGGTGAGTGCTATGAAATCACATAAAAGTAAGTACTATTCAAGTAAGTAATGGTTATTTTATTATGTAAATAAGGGTAATCATTACCTATTTGATAGAAGTTGGTTAGAATAGTAGTGAAGTGTGATTAGCTAGTATACATAGATCATGGAAATAAGGGAGAAGATATAACTTACATATGAAAGCTTAGAGCTTAGTTGTATTAGAGTGTTTTATAAAAGGACATACAAAAAATGATTTCTTCCAAGACATAAGTCGTTACATACAATTGTCAAAAATAATATGTGTTTTATATCTCAATACAATGTGTATTTTTTTGTTTTTGCAAAAAATTATTGACTCCAAGAAGGGGATAAAGTTGAGGTGTTGGATCAGTTTGATGGTGCTACTATGGGAATTGGGTAGATTCACTCACTATCTATTGTACATGGAGTCAAATTGAAAGGAACAGGAGATGCAAATGTAAGTATTTTAAAAGTCACAAGTAACATACCCCTTGCTTATCTAGAAAAAATAGATGGAGTTGTCCTTCTGAAAGAGAAAGAAGGGACCTTCACATGATGGCCACTAAAATATTTGAAAAAAATGATAGAGTTTTAGCCGTAAGTGCAAAAGAGAAAAAGAAGGGTTAGTAGCGACAGAGTGTTGAGAGTAAAATTGTAGATAGAGAATGTACTAAGCCTGAATAAGTTGAACCCAAACAAAAACTAGAGAATCTGATTTGGGTGTACATTCTGTGAGTAGAACAGAGAATGTTCTATTTTACTGCACCTGTAATGTACAACCCCTTGATTATGTTTTTATCTTTTTATTTGGGTTCCGCTCATTCAAATTGATGTATTATAGAAGAGGGGATATGTTGTTGTGTAAGTAATAGACACAAAGAATAAGGGGTGCAAAAAAAGAAGTAAATACAAAGAAGATAAAGAGGTGCAAAGAAGAGGAAAAGTTGCAGAGAGTGCAACATACATGTATGTGTAGTTACAAATAAGTTGCAAGATAGAATTGTCATCAAAATTGTAATATCTTGCATAAGAAAAAAAAGGAATTGTAACTTAGTTTTCTCAATCACAACAGTGAGAAACACACTTTGTAACAGTACATTTTTTAAAGAAAAGACACATTTCTATCTTGTATCTGCTGTAAGAACACATTTTCTCAATAAAATTTCAATATTTTGCCTTCTTAATAGCCGTTTCATTATGCGCAAATGAATGATTGATTATGTTTTTTTGTGTTTTTATATGTTTAAACCTCAATTAAAGCATTATCTCATTTCCAACACTTATAGGTAGAAATTAGTGAACAAAAACAATTAGATAAACTACCAATTGACTAAATATACTACCAACTAACATAAATCAATGAATAAATATGACTAAATATAATGATTATATGCAATTAATAAGCAATGTATCAATATACCTACTAGTTGATAGAAATTAGTGAACAAAAACAATTAAATAAACTACCAAATTGATCAAAATGACAATTAAAATTAATGACTAAATACACTGCCAATGGATGAAAATCAGTGAATAAAAATGACTAAATAAGTGACCAGTTAACAACAATCAATGACTAAATTAACGACTAAATATATAATTGAATAAAAAATGACTAAATAAGTGACCAATTTAAAAGAATCAATGACTAAATTAATGACTAAACACACTACTAAATTGTTCAAATTAACGACTAAATTAATGACCAAATCAATCAATCAGACGACTAAATCAATGACCAAATCGATCGATTAGATGAATAAATCAACAACCAAATTGATCAATCATATGACTAAATTAAGAACCAAATCAATCAATCAAATGAATACAAGTGGTTTACTCTTCAATTCAGTCGCATTATAAATGGCTTGCAATAAACTACTACTGGTCATGCCACCATGTTCAGTGGTTTATAAGCAGTTTTTAGTAGTTTTTTTTAGTTGTTTATTACTGTTTCTATACTAGTGTCACTACCAATGAATTCCCAACACCTTCAAGGAAAAAAGTGTTGTAATTCCATCTAGGCCTGGGGCGTTGTTTGATTTAAATGAGAAAACTACCATTTTCACTTCTGCTAATGTGAATGGCTTAATGAGACTAGCATTTTCCTCTTTAGTAATTAAAGTTGGGATTGATTGTAACATGTCCTCCCTTTCTTTTTCAACCTGATCTAATTTCCCTACTAGTGCTATTAACAGATTTGAAAAGAATTTTATTCCTTCCTTTTGTATCTCTTCTTCATTGGATAACCACTTTCTATTTGTACTTTCTTGAACTCTGAAAACTACACTTTTAGCTCTTTTTTTTATCTGAGCTAACATATGAAAATACTTGGTATTCTTATCCCCTTCTTTAATCCACAATTCACATGATTTTTGATGCCAATACATTTCCTCTCGCAACACAAATTCTTCCCATTATAGTTGTAAGTTTTTCTACTGCTCATAAGAATCTAGTGTTAATCCTTGAGATATAATTTTCTCATTTATAGATGCTAATTATCTTGAGATCACTTCCTTTTGTTGAAATATATTTTTGAACACATGTACATTCCAATGTTTAACCTTTCCTTTCACATACATCAATTTTCTACTAAATATGTACATGATTGATCCCGGTTCATACGATGCTTGTAACCACCATGTTTTCAATAATGGGAGAAATTCATTATGTCTAAACCACATTGATTCAAAATTAAAAGATGATCTCCACTTTTCAGGAGAATTATTAGCTGTAATGGTCAAACAAGTAGGAAAATGGTCAGAACTTGCCCATGACAAAATTTTCAAGACTTGCACATATTTTCCTAAAACCCAATTGGATGATGTAAAAAATCTATCCAAATGTACAAATATTTGCAAAAATTCCTATCTCTTATTTGTCCATGTATATGTAGCTTTAACTGGTTGAACATCTATAAGCTCGCATTGTTTTGAACAAAAGTGTTAAAGTCCTCCATCGTCTTTTCAGGTGCTATAATTACTCCTTTATTTTTATTAAGAGATATGATTGCATTGAAATATCCTACAAAAACTACTTTCTCAACTCCCGATTGTTCAAAAATGAGATCAAGTTCCTCCCATAACCTCTTTTTCCCAGTTGTTGAGTTTGGAGCATACACATTTACCATCAATAAGCTTAAATCAAAATGAATAACCCTGATTAATTGCGAGTTTAAAGTATTAGAAATAGATTCCACTTGAATAAATTTTAGATTCCAAAGTGTTAACAATGCACCTAAAGCTCCTTGAGTTTCTAATTGACATAACTTCCACAAAGACCATTTACTCATTATATGCTTGTAATTATCCTTGGATAACTTAGTCTCTTGTAATAAAACTATATCAGCCCCACAAGAATTTATCTGTTGTTTGATTTGGTCCCTCTTGTTAGGGATATTAATGCCCCTAACATTCCAAGTGACTATCTTCATGGGGATCAAAGATATTAGCCTACTCTCCTCAACCTCTTCTTTATGTTTCCACCCAGGGTTAATTGAATTCCTGCTACAATTTCCTCTTGCATCTTAGTTGCATTGGATTTTATCCCTCTCTTACCTAGCGATTTCTTTGTGGGAAATATTTCAATGGGTTTTTGACAAACATATAACATTTTTGAAAAATCATATTCACCATCCTCCTTATCAGCCTCGTCCTCATCTTCCTTTTCTTCAAAATCCTTTACTTGGTCCTCTAATTCTTCTACATCTAATTTAAACACTATTATAGGAGTTTCTAATGAAGTGTTATACTTTATGAAAATAACTCCCCATCTTCCTTATCTACCTCCTCTACAATTTCATCAATTAGATATGAACCCACCATATTGGCATTATGATTTTCCAAACTTTCCAAATTTCCATTATCACCTAAATCTTGTATTTCATGTGAATCTATCCTATCCACTTCCTGTTCTATGCTGGAGAACTTAGGCTCAACCATATAGAAACCCAATAAAGGGAGTGATGAGCATGAAATCAAAATTTCATTTTGAGACATAGGTTTAGCCAAGGAAGAATTCCTCTAGATTAAAGATGAAACAATTCCATCTAGCTGGTGCATATTGAACAAGGAAATTCTCAGTGAATACAAATTTAGGGATTTGTTGGCTCCTATAGCTGAAATAAACAGTTTAATTTTCCAAGCTTTTGAAAAATTTATTGTAAAAATTTTTCCCCTTAATTCCTCTATAGTTATTCCATTTGTGTTCAACACAAAATTATTAGATTATCAAGGTATAATGTGGGTGCTTACCAAATCATGTGTTACTAGAACATGATTTGATAGCTGAGATGTAAAGGAAATCCCTCTTGTAGGATTTGCAAAAATGGATTTACCAACATCTTTGGATAACACAGAGTTTAATCCTTCATTATGAGTGCTTTGATAGGAATCCATCATTACAAATTTTCCTTTTCTCAACCTATCAAATTTTTTCCCTGCACTAGTGCATGCCAAGTATGTTCCAACAAAGTTTGAACTTACTGGCCAAGAGGAAACAACAACATCCTCTTTAAAATCTATCCCAATAATCCCAGGTGTAACCTCATGTGTTGATTCTTTTTTATTTTCATTAGATACAAATTGAACCACATCGTGGGTAACCTCTATTTCTACACATGTTCTTGAATAGAGTGACCCATTAGGTGACAACGTTTACACACATTAGTAGGTTTTTCTATTAGGATTTCCCTTACCCAAGAGCCAAACTTTGATTGAATATAGATATTTGTAGGGGAAATATTTAGTGTGTTAAGAAGAACACATATGCTAACAGGTTTCTCCGGGTTCTTAAAAAATTCCATACCATGTTTTAGAAAAATACCCAACTTATTTGCAAGAATTTCCACTATTCCCATCTGCCTATATTCCAAAGGAAGAGTGGGTAGTTGGATCCAAAATGGGACAAACTTGATTTCAGTAGAGATAGGGTCAAAATTCGGGATCCATGGCTGAATGAATAAACTAGATCCCTCAAAGACCCACAATTTGACCTTAAAAAGGACATCCCTTTGCAATTTGGAAGAGAAAAGAACAATAAAAAAGCTATTTCCCTGATCTATATGAAAAATTTGGTTTTCCCCATCCCATTCTAGATAAGTTAAATCTTTTAATACATCAATGGATGGAAAAAGTTTCCATAACTTACATATTAATGCATGTTCTCTAAGATCTTGTATCTACGTACATAAATATTCTTCCGGCAAGGTGAATTCAGTAGAGTCCTTACTCACAAAACCACCATCACGAGCCAAGGGTAAAGAATATTTTCAAATTGTCTATTGCAACAAATCTTTCCCTTTATTCATTTCTCTGTTGTATTTGAAGGATTCATTGATACTACGCATGCTTCAAGGAAATATTATTCGGAAACGAAACCCTAAATGGGTGCTCTTCATGATCTTTCCTTGGCTAGAATATCAATATGGTTTGTTGTGCATTCCTGAGCTGCAGACGAAGAAGATGATGACAATCCTCTTCTTTCAGCACAATGTTATTTGGAACTTAGGAAACCTTGATCGAAATATCATTTGGAAAAGATACTTATGGCTTGATATTTTCATTTGCAAACTTCTGCCAACCACAAATATCAAAAGTATCTTGCTTAGCATGTGACAAATTTCACATTGGATATAGTGGTTTCCAGTGATGTTGAAGACGTGTAGCATTTGAGCTAGCCCTCCCCATGATGAATTGTTGTTGCGGGCCCCCTAGTGATGACGACGACCCTAACCTTGAGGTAGGTGATGGCGACCTTGCCAATTTGAAAAATATCCGTTGCAGCTACCCAACAATTTTCCTAGAGCACTCATTTCCCCCTCTCCCCACCTCCCCCCCGCCGCTCTTCCTAGTCTTTATTATCATCAAACCCAACTTAGAAAAAAAAATCAAAGTGAATTCTAGAAGGAAGAAAAATAAAATTAATAAATATTTAAAAATATTGATAAGTTGTGTAAAAATATTTTCTTGTATAAAGACTTATAATGATAATTTTTTTTAATATTACCCTTATACTGTCCAATTTTATTGTTAGACCAATAATGATAAAAAAATAGTGTGAATCCTTGCTTAAGGAACACTAATTATCCTCTAAAGTAAGTATAAGATGTAGATAGCTATAAGTGAGATTAATCTAAGCTTAACCAAGAAGGGAGCATAAAGTATCTGGTTTGAAATGGCATGACAAAAATTAATTTATTTAGATAAGTTATTGTAATAAATTTATGTTTCTATTGATGATATTTCATACTTTAGTTTTCTTTTGAAGACCCAATTCAAAATTTGGTGAAGATAAACATATTCAATATGGCAATGATAATCAAGCCCACAATCAAGGCCAAATTTGGTTGGAAACTCGAATCAATCAGAACCAATGAATAATTTTCATTGTACTTTTGATGGATGTCTAAACTCTCACCCAAAGGGTAATCTATGCACAGGTATGAAGGACATTGAAAAAAGGTTGATGATTTAGATTGTACGCCAACAAGATTCATTTTCTTAATAGTTTTTTCATCTTTTTTTTCGTTGAACATATATAACAATCATTGCGTTCCACTGGATGTCTTCTCTTTGAGGCGTCCTTCTAAATTGATAACATGTCTTGTCTAAGTTTCCTTCCACATTTTTTTAATTTTTATTTTGGCTTTTAATGTATTTTAAGTCCTCATGAAGATCAAGAGTTTTGATTCAGCCACTAGTCGCAGATCCTTTACCTCATTTGTAGATGATGTTTGAGGATAATTTTATGATAGAATTTTTGGAGCCTTTCCCATTTCTTGGGAAAACAAATGAAACTTTCTAGAAGTCTAAAATCTTGTTGACTATGCAATACTTACTCCATTGATCTGTAATTTCTTCTACATTGTACTCAATAGAAATTAAATGTAGATTTGAAACTAAAATATACGGATACTAATATAGGATAGTAGAATGTGTAATACTGATTAAGAAGTACAAATTAATCATGAACCGTCTATTATCAAATAAATCTAATTTTTAATTTTGTTGTATTATGTTGTTTTGAACTGTTTAGATTGATTTTAGAAAAAAAATATTCTTACACAAGTTATCAAATTTTTTAAAATATTTATGGGTTTTATTTTCCATTTTTCTAACTTTCTAAACATTTTAAAATTTTGAATTTGAATAAGATATGCAAGAGTTATGACTATTTTATAATTGTCTAATTTTATACTCTAAAACTACAAATTTTTATATGAAAATTTAATTTCATTGATTAACAATTCTTTTTTATTTATATCACTTGAACCTTGATAAATATTTAATATTCATTTATCATAGTATCAACTCAATCATGAGGATTCTTATAATAGTATTTACTATCAATTAAAAGATGAGAATGAGATAATATTTCATTGTGTTAGAGGAAGTAGTCAAATATATTGTCTTACATTCTATGGTGTCTTCCCTAGGTGATAAATATTTTTTATAGTAGAAAACTTAAACATAGACTAATAAGAGAATAAAATAAACATATGAAAATTTATGAAGTGAATTATATGACATAAGGATCATATTATGTTGTAGATCAATCAATTTAGATAGGATATTATAATTAATTTGTGCAAATATGATTAATTATCGAATAGATTCGGGTTGGAGACTATATCTAGACTAATTATTACTCTTAGATTTCTATTGAAGAATTATTGATATTATTTAATAACTTGACTTGAAAATTTATTTATTATTTCTTGGCTATTAATGACCCTGTGAGATTTTTGATTCGTACATCAATTTCATTACTTAAATGATAAGACCTAGAATATCTATAAACTATCTTAACATGCATTAATATGTTAATGTATGGTTTCTACCATATAGTTAACTAGGATATAGGGTTTTCAATTACATATTAGGTGTACCAATTGTAACTATGAGGTATTGGATTTGTGTTGAATATCGTTGGCATATTAAATGACTTTTAAATTATGAATTTGATTTATGGAGTAATAAGTTTGGTTTTTTCATGATGTAAGGTTTACTAATATTTTATATATGGAAGAAATGTAGACTAAAATATGTAATTTTGGTCCTTAGTATTGATTTCTATATGTATTTATAAGGTATACAGTTTTTTCACAAGAAAATATTGAAAAGAAAAAGCAATTCCATATTAAAAAAGTAGTAAAATTAGACTATAGGATCAGATTACCTAATTCATTGCATGTCCTATATATAATAAATTCAACCGTGTGTTGCATTAACTTTAAATATTTCAAGTCTATAATGATGTATATTTAAACTCTAGTTGGAAATGTCATTTATCACCTAAGAAGGGAGGGTTGACAATTATATAGCTAGAGTGATTGAAAAAAGGATACAAATTTTCTTTATTAGCCATATTATTGGAATTTGTTAAGTAACACATTTAATTCATATAAAGTGATTGATTTTTTTTTTAAATAGTGTAGATACCCTAAATTGTCTTGACTGACAAACAACACTATTTAACTAACTTTTTCCCTTCTTTTCTAAATGATTAAGTAACACATTATTATTTAATTATTATCAAATTTTATATTCGTCTATTAATTAAGTGATTTAACATCATTTAATTAATTTGTCACCATTTACATCAAAACCCCTATTTTCCTCTATTAATTGAATAATCTTTAATTATATAATTAATTCACTATATCATCATTAATCTAACTTTTATTCCTCTTGATTTTAATTAAATAATGCAAGTTATTTAATTATGCCGCTAATATACCCTATTATCCTAAATCAATTAAATTATTATTACTTAATAGTTTAATTAAACCACTTTCCCTTTTTTAAGCTTGAATAATTAAATTAATTATTCAACATCATTTAAAAGGTCAACAAACAAATATAACTTTATTTGTTAAAGTCAAACATGACTTGCATGTTCAACTCAAAATACTAATTAATTAATTCAATTAATTAATTATCTTCACCCCTTTTATGATTGAACAAATCACGATAACTGATTTCGCACTCGAAAAATTTGACTAACTCATCTATTCTTAAATCCCACTAACCTCTCAATCTATTTTATCAATTCCACTGAATACTCAACTTGATTCAATCAATCATACAAATTGTGCAATCTAAATCCACTAATCTTTCCAATCTAATTCCTCTCAATGGTTTTGAACTGTCGATCAAGATCTTTTACTACAAAATCTTGATCATTCATCTCAAAGCAAGAAATCTATAAAAAACTCTTCTACCCTCTCACAAATCATCTAGAATTTACATAGCGAAGCACTGCACAATTATCTCTTGGACATGTTATGAGTTATCATCACATTCTAGATCACCATTTTACACACATTGAAGCTTTTGCAACAACAAAAATAGAGGCTTTGTATTGAATCAAGCAATTCGACATCCAAACGTCAATGCAAATACAACTCCAACATGGGATGGTATGTGTTTTAAAGTTTTGAATTCAATTTTTGTTATCTTAGGGTTTCATTATTTGATTTCATAATTTTAGAGCTTCATTTCATGAGTAATGGGTTTAGGGATCTTAATCTTGTTTGAATTAGATTAGTTTTGATTCTTTTGCTTTTTTTTCCCCTAATACATCATTCCCCCCTTACGACATTTGACACACCCAGTGAGACCTATTTCCTTAACATTAACGTTTTCCTGAGTTTTCTTAAGTAGCTACTAGTTTTAGAACATAGAAATATTTTCCTATTTTTTTTTTAATTTTCAAAATGCGAAAGTCCCAAATTCTAAATACAGTTGTTGTTTCATTTTTATCACAATTGTCTTAAGTTTGACCACTATTATCATAAAAATGGTCTCTATTATTAGGTAATTTTTAAGTTTTAACAAGGTTTTTTGATTGTGTAGGAATAGGTCCACTATTGTCCTAAAAATAGTCCCAGTCATCCTAAAAAAGATTGCTATTGTTCTAATAACGGTCGTTGTCATCCTAAGAATGGTTGCAGTTGTCATAAATAACAACCACAGTCATTCTAAAGAATGACCACTACTATAAAAATGGGCTGCAATCATTTTTTGAAGAATGCCTACTACTATAAAAATGGGCCACTATCATTTTTTGAAGAACGACCTCTACTATGAAAACAAATTGCTATCATTTTTTGAAGAACAACCACTATTGTAAAAATGGGTTGCTATCATGTTTTGAAGAACGGTCACTATTAAAAAACGTGTCACTATTCTCATATCTCTAAATGGCCATATCTTGGTCATACAAAAGTATTTTTTAGTGTTTTTTTTAAATGGGGTAGAATTTCATTCTTTTTTCAACGGTGTAGGTGGTTTTCAATTTTTGTATAGTTAAATTTTCCATTGGTGCACCTAAAGTTAACTTACATTGCAATTTGGTTTACCTAACTCTAACCATTGATTGTTCGTTGTGTTTGTGAGGTTCTAACATTATTGGTGCAACCCTTGTAGGAGTATGGCACATATTTTCTTGAGAACAACTAACAGTTTGATTGTGGGGTTGGAAAACAGTCCAATTCCACTTTAGCTTTAGAGCTTTCTTAAGTTAGGACACATTTCAATTGGTGTATAAAATTAGACCCACAACTTTCACACTTCAAATTGGTGTTTCCAAAAATGAACAAGGCAAACTCTCACGTTTTGATTGGTGCTTAAGAATTGAACAAGGAAACTCGCATTTCATTTGTTGTTAAAACTAAACAAGGAAAAACTCACATTTCTTTGGTGCTTCTACAAAATTGAATGTTTTTGTTTTGACCAACACATTTTATTTTGTTGACACACAAACACTTTTATGTTTTTGACAATCGAACACATTTCATTTTGTTGGCCATATTAAGATAGATAAGGCAATTAGAAACACTCAAATGTTGGTGCTTAAAATTGAACAAATCCATTTTGATTTGGACATTGCTATATTTTTCTTGAAGTCTCAAATGCTTTAAATTTGGTGCACATAAAAAATGAGTTGATATCTTCGAATTTCAAACTTTGGGACTTAAAAAGAAACTGTGATGAATTGTACATACCGTGTCTACCATGATTGGTGAGCCAAGTGTGTATCCTCTCCCCTTACGTCTTTTGATGATCCTAGGTGATAAGAAACACTTTGGGATTTTGCATTTTTTTGGTTACCTATTTTCTTTTCAGGATAAGGGCTTGCTAATGAGACATATCCTGCAATAGAGAACTCATATAAGCGACTCTTAAAACAAGAACATTTATCGATGGGCTATGTAAAGGTTGCAAAATCATAAATGAAAGTAGCTTTAATTTGCGGCGATAACATACTGCACCTAATCCTCATCAGGACTTATGGGCCAAGTAAGAATGGTTTAATGCCTTAAGTGGCTTGCAAAATGGTAGTATCCATCTCAGTGTTCATAGTGTGTCATTAAAAACGTTATTTTAGAAGCCATCCTTATTTTCTAAAACATTCTTTGAAAGTTGTGCATTAGAACTTTGCTTTCGAGAAGTTACTTACCAAGTCCAATTTATGGTTTACTCCATAAGTTGCATGTAAAATTATCCCTTCAGGCTATGAGGTAAGCCTACCTAAAAGAACGTACCTACTTAAGATGAGCTGATTGATTATTCTACAAGTTATTTCATTTGGATCTCAAAATTATCTATTGTATGTATCACTTGCCAATTTTCAAAACAATCAGATCAACCAAAACATCAAAATTGCAAACTTGTCTAAACTACTATTAAAACAAAAACTGGAAAATTTAGAAATTGGTCTGTGATTGTACTCTTTTTGATCGCTATTGTCATTCCTATCGCTTTTGTTCCACATTATTGCCACTACTATACTAAATTTTTGCCACTATTGCTCTAAGTTTCAACCGCTATTGACGTAAATATTACTGCTTTTGACAAATTTTCTACTATTGCTTTCACTAATTCACCAGTCAGATAAATTGTAACAAAGACTGCTTTTGACAAACCTACGAGAATTGTCCTAAAAAATTATTCACTACTGTCATAAATAGGGTTGCTTCTGTCAAAATTATCACTATTGTTTTCTCTTTTACTAGTC
>VDFB02271358.1:1152593210-1152741108 GCA_007258455.2 Sequoia sempervirens
GATCCTCTTTGTAAACATTTTGCAATTACTCTTATATTGTGAGTTAATCCTCACCATGGTTTTTCCATTATTGGGTTTTCCACATAAAATCTGGTGTTTCTTGTGTTGATATTGATTTCTATTATTTGCACTTCATGCTCATACTTAATAATAGATAAAAGTGGATGTGGAGTTAATAATTGTTTGAGATTTTGAATGAGATTGGTGACAACTGATTCATTCCCCCCTCTTAGTTGTCTTGTACATTTCAATAATTGGTATCAAAGCTTTGGTTCCTCAGAGAAGAGCTTAACTGCTTGAGGTAGATTTGATGGTGCACAAATTGACAATCCCTATGTTTGATGGATCTGGCTATAGTTTCTGGAAAGTGCTGATTAGAGGTTACATGATCTCTCTTGGTTACAAGACTTGGAAATCTATTGAGACAAAATATGTAGAGCCAACAAGTAGTCCTTCTTCTGCAGATGATATTTCTACCTATGAATAAAATGAAAAAGCAAGGTATGCAATCTATAGTGCTTTATCTAAGACTGAGCTGACAAAAGTTATTTCATTAGGAACTGCTTATGAAGTTTGGAAAAAGTTGAAAGATATCTATGAAGGAAATGATAGAGCCAAATTGTCAAAGAAGTTAACAACTAAGCACATATATGAGAACTTGAAAATGGAAGAAGGTGAAGACATTGCAAGCTACTTTCAGACGGTTGATATTGCAGTAAATGAAGTCAAAAATCAAGGTGGTACTCTAACAAATGAATATGTAATGGAGAAGATTCTGATGACCCTACCAGAGAGTTACAGTGACAAGGTCTCAGCCATTGAGGAAGTTTATGATCCAAATAAATTCACAAAAGAACAACTATTTGGCACCTTGTCCACATTTGATATGAGGAAATTTGGAAAAGAAAAGGAGAAAATAGAAATAGGCTTCAAAGCCACAAATATAGAAGATGATCCAGATGGTGATAGTTCAGAGGAGTTGGAAGCAAATTTTACAAAGAAATTGAAGAAAGGTACCAACAAGTACAAAGGTATGTTACCTTTTAAATGTTTCATTTGTGGAAATATTGGTTACTATGCTTCAAGAAGTCCAAATAGAGCCATACATAAGAGCAGAGACAATAAAGACAAAAAGGATAAAAAGTTCAAGAAATTGTGTTATGTTAGAGAAGATGAGGGAATTTCTGATGATGAATTTGATATTGAGGGTGATAATGATGAATGCTTGTTTCTAGCCTTAGAGAATAAATTAGTGTCTACTAACCGTGGAAGATGTGTAAGGGAATGTGGTTTGAAAAACAAGAAGGAAGAGATGGAAGGTACTCTGGTTACTACCTTTCATGCTAGACAAGATGAAGATTATTGGGTAATTGACAATGGCTGCTCAAATTATATGACTAGAGATAAAAGTAAGTTTACTAAACTTGAAAAGTATGATGGAGGATTAGTCATTTTTGGAGATGATTCTGGTGCAAAGATTTTTGGAAAAGGAACAATTAGTTTTGATGGAAACCACAATAATGATGATGTATATTATGTTAAGGGCTTAAGGCATAATCTCTTGAGTGTTGGAAAAATGTGTAGCAAAGGATTTAAGCTTGTGTTTCAAGATAATACTTGTGAGATCAAAAAAGGGTCCATAACTGTGGTAGCTGTAGGAAGAACACATGGAAAAATTTATCAGCTGAAGGGTGTTGATGGTCAGTGTTTTATGTCTCAAGTTAATGAAAGTTGGCTATGGCACTAGAGGATGGGAAATGTAAACTTTGACAACCTAATTAGGATTAGTTCAAGAGAATCTCTCAGGGATCTACCTAAAATCACAAAGCCTACGAATACTATTTGCAAAAGTTGTTAGTTGGGAAAACAAACAAGATGCAAATTTAAAGGAAAAGAACAATCAACTACCAAAATGTTGGAATTGATTCATGCAGACCTTTGTGGTCCTACAAGAACAAGAAGTCTTAATGGTGATAGGTATTTTATGCTCTTAATTGATGATTATTCTAGAATGACATGGGTTACTTTTCTTAGGGAGAAAGCTCAAGCTCTAGATAGATTCAAGGTGTTCAAAGCTATGGTAGAGAATGAAGTGAATCTGAAGATCAAATGTTTAAGGTATGACAGAGGTGGAGAATTCACTTCCAATGAGTTTAATATGTTTTGTGAAGAGCATGGTATAAAGAGGCATCTTTCAGCTCCTAGAACTCCTCAAAAAAATGGAGTTGTTGAGAGGAAGAATTAGATAGTTCAAGAAGTTGCAAGGACTATGATGAAAGAGAAAAATGTACCTGAAGTATATTGGAGAGAAGAAATTCACATTGTTGTTTATATTCTTAACAGAGTTAAGATCAAAGGTAATAACACAAAGACCCCTTATGAACTGTGGCATGGAAAAATTCCTACTATCAAGTACTTTAAGGTGTTTGGAAGCAAATTTTATATTAAAAGGGATGATGAGAATCTAGGAAAGTATGATGCAAGATGTGATGAAGGTATTTTCCTTGGATACTCAACTAGTAGAAAAGCTTATAAATGCTTCAATAAAAGGTTGAGAAAGATTGTTGAAAGTGCAAATGTAAAAGTTGATGAAGATATGCATAGATTAGTTGAAATAAGTGAAGTTGAACTAGATGAACCTATCTACGAACAAGTACAAGAAGAGAATAAGGAAGAAGAAGAATAGATTGAAGAAGAAGAAGCTCTAGAACCTGCTCCTAAGACTCCAAAATATGTGTAGAAAAATCATTTGGAAGAACATATATTTGGAGACAAAGACAAAAGTGTAATGACAAGAAGTAAAGTGGCAGTAGCTGAGATAAATTTGTGTTTACTTTCAAATATAGAACCTAAAATATTGTGTGAAGCATGCAAAGATGAAAACTAGGTTAGAGAAATGAAAGAGGAATTATAGCATATAGAGAAAAATCAGACATGGGAATTGGTTCCTAGACCGGTAAACAAGAAAATAATTGGTACAAAGTGGGTATTCGAGAATAAGGTGCATGAGAATGGTGAAGTAGTAAGAAAAAAAGCAAGGATTGTGTGCAAAGGTTATTCATAGGTTGAAGGAATAGACTTTGAGGAGACATTTTCCCGATGGAAAGAATGGAGGCTATTCAGATGTTTTTGGCATTCTCTGCTCACAAATATTTTAAGGTATACCAGATGGATGTTAAGTCTACATTCCTGAATGGAGAATTGGAAGAAGAGGTCTACATGGAACAATTGGAAGGATTTGAGTTATTAGATCAACCAAACATGGTCTGTAAGTTCAAAAAGGCATTGTATGGACTTAAACAGGCTCCTAGAGCATGGTATGCAAGGTTGGATAGGTATTTGACACAACAAAGGTTCAACAAAGGCTTTGCAGACAATAATCTCTATTTCAAGGTTGAAGGAAACAAAATGTTGATAGTGGTTGTGTATGTTGATGATATTATCTTTGGAGGAAATGAGGGTATGTATAAGAAATTTGCAGAGGAGATGCAAAAAGAGCTTGAAATGTCTATGATTGGTGAGTTGAATTTCTTTCTTGGAATTCAAGTGAATAAAACTAATAAAGGAATATTCATTTCAAAATCAAATTATGTTAAAGAATTGATGAAGAAGTTTGGAATGGATGACTCCAAACCGGTCAGTACCCTTATGGTGACTGGATGCAGACTGAGTAAGGATGATGAATCTCCTAAAGTTGATCAGATCATGTACAAATCTATGATTGGTGGATTGTTATATCTTACTGCTACTAGACTGGATATCATGCATGCAATATGTTTAGTTGCTAGATTTAATGCAGAACCCAAAGAAACACATGTTACAACTGTGAAAAGGGTATTTAGATATCTAAAAATGACTCTATTTTATGGCTTGTGGCATCCTAAGGATATTGATTTCACTTTGAGTGCTTACACTGATGCAAAGTGGGTTGGTTGTGTAGATGACTAAAATAGTACAATTGGTGGTTCATTCTTTCTTGGATGTAGGTTCGTTTCATGGCTAAGCAAGAAAAAATATTCAATTTCTTTATCTACTATAGAGGCTGAGTACATTGCAACATCTTGCTGCACACAGGTACTATGGATGAAGCAAATACTGAAGGATATAGGAGTGATGTGTGATGATCCTATCCCTATCTTTTATGATAATACAAGTGCAATAAATATTTCAAAGAATCTGGTAATGCATTTAGGGACAAAGCATATATCTATCATATATCATTTCTTAAGAGAGAAGGTATTGGATAATGAATTCAAGCTTGAATATGTGCCTACAAAGGATCAGATTGCTGATATATTTACTAAGGCTCTTCCTAAAGATGCTTTTGAGTATCTTCGGGAGAAGTTGGGGGTTACTTCCCCTCCTTGTTTGAACTAGATGCACATAGAGGTACATCAGTCTAGTGGATTTGCAAATTCATCATTTGTCTGGACTGATGATTGGGGTCTACTCCTCAGGGGGAGTAGAAAGTATCATTGTTGCAGTATGAGATGTGTGGGTGTACTCCTAAGGAGGAGTGATCAGAATTATGTAATTTTTTTTTGTTCTTTTCCATTGATGTCAAAGGGGGAGAGAGTCATGTGTTACCATCAATGAAACAAGGGGAGATTGTTGCAAGTATGAATGAGTATGGTGGTGTTGTCATTGATGTCAACACAATATAGGTTGTTGCAAAGAAAGGAAACAAATGATTGTAGGTGGTGCATATATTGTTGAGATGTTGTGAGTACATGGAGCTATCTTTATGTTGTTGTAGGTGTGTTGATATGATGAGTTACCAAGTGATTTTGAGAAAATTAATAAATAGTGAAAATAGAATTGCGTGTGTGTTTAGAATGTGCTCTGGTACGTGCTCCACATTTCTTTTGTGTTGATCCTATACTTGTGCAGATCTAAAGTGTTGTTTAAGGGAATCCTTGGGTGATATATCCTAGATTATAGCTTCTGGGCTGATGAAGAGTGAAAGTTGAGTTCACTAGTTTGTGAATTGGTCTGGAAGAGTTGTTTGTTTGTGGACTAGGAGAAATGTAGCTACTCCCTAGTCCTTCGCTGGTTTTTTTATGGTCTTGCGGATCTAGAATAAGGCTTGTAATGATGTTATCTATGTTGTGTCAAAGGTGTTCATGGTTTGGTGCTCTGGAAGACTAGTTTCAGAGTTATTGTGTGTGTCTGTATAGTTTGAATGGACTGATGGAAAGTGTTCTATGAATGAAGGTTGTTACAGTAGTTGCAGATGAATTTGAAGGCATCTAAGATGTGTTCCAGTGCATGGTAAAGCATGTTATGTGGTCCACATGTTATCTTCTTATTGCGGAAGCATGTACTTCAAATTTCATTGGTGTTTTCATTAGGTTTGGTCGGCCTGGTGTTTACACCTCATACGAAGGATAAGCATTAATTAAGGAAGTGTGTGATTGATCCAAGATGTTGTTTTGGGTCCTGGTTAAGTGTTGGTTTGGTCCACTCTCATTCTCATCCATTGCGGGAATGTTGAGTTGTCAACCTAATTTGAATTTGTAAAATGAAGAGTACGTAGGCGACTTTGGAGAAAGTTTCTAAGATTGAAGATGGTATAAATACAAGGAAAGATGTTAAGGATTAAGCACCACAAGTGAGAAGCAAGATAGATGTGAGAAATTGTGTGAAAGAGAATTGAGGCAGCAAGAACTTTAATGTGTTAAGAATCCTAAAAGTAGTGAGTTGATGGTGTCTGCAATTTTTTGATTAAGATTGTGGATGCATGGAAGTTGCTATGGTGGATCTGTTTTTGCATTGAGAAAGTGTTCTATGTGTAACATTCTTCTTTCTATCTTTCTTTTGTTTCAATTGGATACCAGCACCAATATGAAATTCAAAATTAGAGATCTTCTAGAGGAGTATCTGGTGCAGGAGCACCCTCATGCTTAAAATGCTCAAAATGCTCAAATTTTGGTTTTTGTCTTGTTTTATGTAAATAAGGTCATTTTGGACCATTAATGATCATTTGAAGTCATGTGTGAAGTTTTGGAGTCATTTGGGTAAAAGTTGCAAAAGTGGCTAAAATGTTGTCAATGTTGTAATGACAACTTTTTAATTATAATAAAATTTTAAAGGTTTGTTAAAAGTTGTTAAATGGTAGTTGTAGGTTGGTTAGGGGCATAAGTTGATTTTAAAAGCATAAATATGAGCCTCCAAGTCGAATGGAGGGTTGGTGTGTAGATTGAACAAGAATTTTTTGAATGAAGACTTGAATTTTCAGTAATTTCCATCATTCTTTTGTTGTTATTGGTTTTTGTATGGATTTTAATTTGCATTTAATGACCTGAACATGGTATGGTTGGAAATATAATTGAGTTATCTTTCATTTGGTTTTTTTTTGGTTAAATTTCATTTAGTTTTGTGGGAGATATGCCAATTTTGGTTAGGCTGCCCTATTCTAACAATGCTTTCCAGAATTTACAGTCTGAAAAACATTATGGTACAGATTGTACGGTCCATATTTTGATCTGAAACCAATTGGATTTTTTTTCCATATGAATCTAATTTAATTTTATTCAAGTCTCATCAAAATTCATTAAGTTTTGAATAAGTTATGACAATTTTTATAAGGGTAGGTCTGAGCCCTGCTTAAGGTTTATAGTTTTGGGAAAAATGCCATAACTTCCTTTTCCACCATTGGATCTTGATAAAAATTGGAGAAAAATTCTGTAACTATGTTATCTTCAATCTCACTAAAGCAATTAGCTTCATTATTATTTTTTTTGTAAAAGTTATTTAATGGAAGTTTGGTGCATTGTAATGTAGGACATTCTTTGGAACAACTTTGAAGGGTTTGATAAAATCTATACTTTGTGTGAACATGGTTGGTTGGGAATCAATAGAACATGTTATAATAAGACTGAAATACAAAGAAAATCATGCATCATGTTGGGTTTTCCTTGTTGAATTCACATTAGGCTGCCATGGAAATGTTTCCAATGTGATCTAGAATGAATTTAATCATTGTTTGAGATGAATCAATTTATGAAAGTTGTCAAGTGAATCAAGTTTGTTGTGTTTTTTTCATTGTTGGTGATGGATCATTGTTTCACCTATGTCAATTTGTGCTAAGTGAAGGTTTCTCTGCATCAATATCACAACCTGGATACCAATTACAAGAGATGGAGGTTGTCATTGCACAAACCACGTGGTGAAGGGAATTGACTTAAAGTGTTTTGAGACGAAGAACACCCTCCATTCTCTATGAGTGTTTGAACAATATTTCTAGTACAATTATATTCTGCTTGTCAAGTATTGGGTCTAGACAATCCTCCATCGATGGCCTCAACTCCAATGGTCTTAGTAGCTAACATACAAAACCAAGATGCTAGACCATTTGACTATGTTGAATACTTGGCAAATAACCTCAACAATACCCTCACCAGTATCAAGAACAATAATGGAGGAATTCATTTCAAGAATTACTGATTATTTATGCATCTCATCTTGCATGAAGGGTAGAACATGGGAATTTTGAGTGTTCATCTGAGAATAAAATATATAGATGTCAACAGAAACATCAGGCTAGTGCAAATGTGGACTGCAATTTGGGATAGTAGGTGTGTAAAGTCACATTATTTGTACTTTGAAGAGTATTTTGTAAAGCCAGTATACAAAATTTTGGGTCATCCATGTGACTATAATTTTTCATCAGAAGTATAGAGATTTATCCAACCCAAATACAAGGATGAAAGACAAAAATTCAACCATAATAGGGATGACTGTTATGCATATGATGACTGCACAAAGATTTGAGTATATGATTTTGAGGGATCCCCAATTCTCCTACCAAAAAATTTTCCAAATTCAATTGCATATTTGGGAATTGTTAGGAAATTGGCCTACTCATATTTCATGCATCTTAAGTATTATAACAAACAATCACTTATGCCTGGCACACTTTGTTTTGGAGAATTTTTTCATGGTTTCTGAAAAGGGATATAAATTGATTGACAAGAAGCTAGAACATTATAACCTACCAAAAGGAAATGAGAGGAAGGATTATCATCCTAAAAAAATTATAAATAATTTCAAGGTAAAAAAAGGTTGAAAGGATATCCACATGTGCTTCTTGTAGAAGATGATATAATTAGGCATGTTCATGAGCATCATGCAACTAGGAGAAGGAATTTGTACAATAGAGTGATGGTAGTTGAAGCCTGGAAGATGTACAATAATTCATTATACATAGGTTATTTTTTCAAAGTTGAGGATCCTATTGGAAGGTTGGATAAATAACTTTCACATGAAGCTGAGTTGACTAGGGATGTGCCACCCTCTTTGTTAAACAAGAAAAAAATGCTCCTGCAATAGATGTCGTGGGAATGTAGGCTGATAATGAAATCCCATTACACCATATCTCTCCACAACCTACCCTATATATTAGCTTTTTTGTTGACACATCTGTGGAAAGAGAAGAAGTAGTGGAAGGTGAAGATGAAGATGTGTAGGTAGTTAAACCTGTAATTGAAAATTATGAGCCTCCACCAGAAAGAAATATGGTCATGATAAAATCCTTGGAGAAACTCTTTGATGATATAAGACATCTTTCAAGCAAGAAATTCATTTTTGATGATTCTTCTGTGAAATCTACAAAATTCAAATCATTTATTTATGAGTATAAAGGGAAGTTGATACGAGAAAGGGTTAAGGAGATCACTCCTAAGGGAGAAGCACACGCCTTAAAAGAGCTCCAAGATGAAGTAGATAAAGAGATGGAAAAAATTACCCCTGAGAAAGGAAGGGAATTGCTAGAAGAAGCCAATGTCATGCTCCTCTCAGGATGGGACATAAGTTATGTCATTGTGTTTGATAGTTTTAGGAGTGAAAGTAAAACCTTGAAATTGAGTACTAAAGGAGTGGAAAAAAATATACACAGGGTCAGGATACAATCCTGATAATACAACCCTACAAATTTGGGCCCTATATCCACTAGATAAAAGACCAACAATTATTGATGAATCAAATAATGTCTTTGGCCATCTACTTGTGCACAGGGTTGAAGATACTGATCCACTTGAAATTGCAGATTTGAATATTAATGTTGCTAAGTTTACTAAGGCTCAGATTGAGAAGTTGATGAGGGACAACAAAAAATATGTTACTGAAAATAAGAATTTGAGGCAGGAAATAGCCAGATATAAGGATAATTTTCAATATTCCTCAAGCTCTTACTCAAAAGAGCTAGATCATGATGTCAGACTATTGGAAGCATTAACTGATAATGAATATTGGAAATGTAAGGCTGGAAAGACCCAAAAGAAATGTGACAAGATGGAAGAAGAAATGAGATCTATTAAGGTTAATATTATTTCAAAGTTGATAAGAAGAATATTCGACGAGATGCTTGAGAAGGCTGGTAGGTTTTGTATGACTTATACCAAAAATTACATTTATTTTCAAGAACATAATCAATTACAACACAGGTTGATAGTAAGAAGGGAAGATTTGATTACCAGAGGAGGTGTCAATGATCAAACTCTTAAGGACTAGGGCAAAATTAGTTGATACACAATTGATTTCATGTTGTGCTAACAGAGGAACTTAGTGATTTCAACCAACCATTGGATATACCTTTTCCTAAGTTCTTCAATGTTGAAGGTGAGATTAAGGAACAAAGTGTGTGGAAAGAAGAATTGGGTCAGTTACTACCTCAATCCCTTGATGAAGTGAATGCTGAATCGATTGTGATAGATAACACACACTCACAATTGGATAAGATGTCTTCCCTAGAGTTCATTATGAAGGATTTGATTACCATCACTGATACTTGGACCAATGAGAAATATGCATTCTAAGATTTTAATTATGTTTTATGATGTATTTTAACATTAACGAACAATTGTGTCTCCTTGTAATGGTGTTAACCTTTTGTTCTTCCTTCATTTTATATAATAAGGAAACTAAGAATGGAATGAAAAATATAGATAGTTAGGTAGATACATAAGGGCATAAAAGAGAAGGAATTAATAGAATATCATTCTTGAAATATTGAAAAGACTTTTGGTACACACTATAATATAATTTGAACCAAATTAATAGACAAGAAGTTAGAACTTGGTGGCCAAAACTTTTGTCTTTAATTATTTGTTGAGATTAATTAATAAATGTTATCTTGTTGTCTCTAGTTTGGTATTTACTTGTTATTTAAATCACTGTATCAAGGACATATCTAATTTATCAAGGCACATTTGTTTTTCTTGTGTGGTTAATCATGAAAACCCGAGGAGTATCATTGGTATCAATAAGAAGATTCTAGTAACTATACAATCTTGCATGTTTATACAAGGTATAAATATCTAAAAGTGCCAAAAAAAATTGATTTTAGCTGAAGGGGAGGGCACATATCATTCACATATTGAATCCATTTCCCAATATATAGAATGCACTGATCATATTCATCAAAAAACAATATTTCATAAAACTTGATTTATACATTTTAATTTTCTACATTAGCAATATGAGTAGAAGTTAGTTTCACATTTAGACCATCTATTTCAAAACCCTCATGCCATGTTGAAATAGAATGAAAGAAATCATTTAATTGAAGAAGTTTTGATCACATGAGGATAATATAATTAAAGGAATTGAGGATTGTAGACACCTAAAAATGACCTAGGCCTGCAAGCTTCATTTTTACCACTTTCGTCCTAGCATAATTATGACATTTAATTATGTCCTTGGTCCACATTCGACTATTGATTAAATAATCCAAAATTATTTAATTAATTCATGTCATTCATTCTTCATGTTTATTAAATAAATAAATTTTATTTATTTATTAAATACGTCATTAACTGTCTAAGTCTTTCTTTAATTAAATAAATTTCTTAATTTATTTAATTCCCCTATCATTTAATTTTTCTTGATTATTAAATAAATGAATTACATTTATTTATTTAATACATCACTAATTGCCTTAATTAAATAAATTGATTTATTTATTTTAATTAATTAATTCATTCCTAAATTAAATAAATTTAATTTATTTAATTGCCAATTAATATTCTTCTCATTTTAAATAAATTAAATTATTTAAAATGTCATGTCAATCTTAACTGTCAGTCCTTTTTGATAAATAATTTGAAAAAGATTATTTATTATCTCTCAAAATCCATAATTTGAATTATTTTAATTCAAATTATTAATTAATCTTCTAAAAATCAAGCAATCAGGCAGATTCTTGATTTTTCAAATCTTATCTTCAGTCCACATCTTATCTCTTTGATTTTTCGAATCTTGCAAATCAGGCAATCTTATCTTCTTGATTTTTCGAAAATCTTTATTTCTTTAATTAATTTGTCTCATTCATTCTCCACCGTCGATCCGATTTTATTCTGACCGTTCGATTAAAGATTTTGCCCTAACCCTAATTAGGGATTCTCAGGTTTAATCTAGATCGTTCATTTTAGGTTCTCATCGTCAATTAATCTCGTCCGTCCGTTCGAAATGGGATTTTCTATAAAATGCCATCTTCTTCTCACTTTTTGATTACACACGCACATATTGACATTTTGCATACATAATATAGGCATTTCATTTTACACTTGCATTCTTAGATTTCTCATAGCATTTATTATTGTCATTTTGATTAAATCTCGACATTGTTTAGGCATAGACATTGGCAATAGGCATAGGCATTTAGACATATCAAATCCTTCAAGGCTTGTTGTAGGACTTAGGCATTTTCAGATTGCTCGAACAAAGAATCTGAGGGCAACAATATCCAGCAAGTAAGAAGGTGCTATGAAAATGAATTATGGAGACTTCGGCAATCAGGTATAATCGTTCTTTTATGTATTTCCATTGTGTTTTGTAGCTACTTTGGGTTTTTATCTTTTGCTTTTGATTTAGCTAATCTAATAATCCATAAATTACCCTCAGTTACATTGGTGAACCCGACATATTTAGACAAATAAAGAGGAATTCTTGGAGTTGGTTTCTTCTTGTTGCAGGGCTTGTTTGCTTTTTGTTGCAGGTTTGGCATCATTGTGGACAAAGCCAAAGATTCAACTATAAATTTCAAATGGCTATGTATTCGCTCACAAATTTTTTTTTACAGCTTGGAGACGATATCACACACTTTCATTCCAAAAATTAGATTTTTTTGATCTATTTTTAATTTTTTATAATTTTTGTGCTGTTTTTCATGAAAATTTAATTTCAAAAGAAAATTATCAAAATTTTCAGATATGTTTACATTTTTGGAAAGCTCTCTGAATTTTAATAGGGTTCTACTCTTTAGTTTTTAAATTTGGATGTTAAATTATTAGTCAAAAAATAGATCTTTTAAAATTAGTGTTTAACAAAGATTGGCTTATATCTCACTCACGGTTGAAGATTTGATGGCAATTTTTTTTTTGCAGATTTGGGATGACATCAGACGACTCTAGTAAAAGCATAAGAATTTTTAAAGCTGTTTTGTATTTTTTATAATTTTATAATGATTTTTCATAAAAAATTAATTTCAGGTGCAAAACAACAAATTTTTCTGATTTATTTAATTTTTTGGAAACCTCTTGAGATTTTAGATAGGATTTATTTTTTGTATTTTTCATTTTTTTGTCAAAATTTTTTCTAAAAATCAGATTTTTTGTGACTAGCTAACTCTCTAATAGTTGTTACTAATCTTCGGTTGTAGCGTGTGGCGGTTACTATTCGGGTGTCGAAGATCATTGCATAAAGAGACTACTAATATTTTATTTGCAGATTCGAATGTCGAAGAAGGAATAAACAAACATTATGCTTTTTTTTCTTTCATAGATTAGCAAACATTTGATTTTGGTGCATATAAAAAGAACTCATGTCTTCCATGATTGATTGTGTTTGCAGAATGGTAGGTGAGTATGCTCTCACTTGGTGAAAACCTTGTGATCAGAAAACTAGACCCATTCTAATCTGTCATTACCCTGACTTGGTATATCGGAGTATCCTCTCCCCTCGCGCTTTCGGGCGATCTTGGGTGTAAGAGAAACGGTTACCAACTCTAGAAATTGGGCCTGCCTGGGGATTTCATCACCCCAATGCAACTCAAAATGGCAATGGAGCTAAAGCCAAGCTACCCCCGATCGGTATATAAATGTAAACCTTAAGGAAAAACCTAAGGTTGCTTGTGCGGATGTGTCATACGGACGGAGTTGTACTCCCTTAAACCCTGTTGAGCTTAACCTCTTCAGGTTGGAGTGCCACCTTAATGGTGATTAATCTCTTGCCCCATGTATGGCCACTCAAACGGGGGTCCCTAACTAAAAACTTTTGTGTAGTAAGCCAAAATCCTTCTATTTGCTAGCGCAACACCGGTCGGTGTGAAGGCATCCACACTTTCACAGTTTGTAGTAGATGTGATCAGCTCGCCATGGGATTTTCATGGGGGTTGGAAGCTTGGTTGGCCTGAGAAGAGAGTGCACTGTAAGGGGGAGCTCGTGCAGCCAAGCTTCCGAATTCACACGCTACAGATATACGGTTGGGAAAACCCGCGTGGAATCTAGTGAATATTGTCATGGCCTAACCTAGGATTGTACTTATCTGATGTGCGATTGGTTACATTCAAAACATTGTGCTTGTCAAATGCTTGTTGGATTACTCAAACATTATACACAACATTCACAAATCTGGACACAAACAATCGACCTTAGACAACTTAGACTTTTCAACAAAACATCAGAAAACAATCTCAGTCCTCATTTTGAACTTAGAATTTGCATTGTCCATCATAGTCCTCATTTGGCATCTAGACTTGGCATTGGTCATTTTCCTTAGTCAACATCTTCATTGTTATCTTGGCATTTGGCATCCTTTCTTGACAATTTTATCACCTTGCATTTATAACATTAAGTCCTTAGTTAAACATCATCATCATAGTCCTCATATTGGCTTTCACAACCTTGTCATCTTGCATTAATCATTTCCTTAGGAAAATGTCATCATCATCTTCCATTGTCATCCTTTATTCCAAAAATACAAAAAAAAAAATTAGTGACATAACTTGTCATCTTAGTCTTCATTGTCCTTTGGAATTAGTCATTTTCTTTAGACAACATTGTCATATTGCATCCCTTATTCACAAAAATCCAAAAACATAGTCTTGCATTGTCATCCTTTATCCAAAAAATCTGAAAAACATAGGTTGTCATCATCCTCACATTTAGTTGTCATTGGCCTCATCCTCACTTGAGCAAATCCCTTTTACGGTGAGACTAGGCTTCAAAGACATTAACGACAAAGGGAAAACTTTGGACAAGATTCCAATCCCAACATCGACAATAACACTTATGACACAAAGCAACATTGGACTTTTTCCAACCCATTTCACAACATGAACATGCAATCTCCCATGAACATGCCATCTTCATCACAAAACATTTTTGAACCATTCATACAAAGAGACCAAAATGGACGAGTATATTTCAAAGACATAGAAGCTGCAGCGCAAAATCCTGATATATTCTCCTTTGTAAAAAAATCAGTCTTATGTGACCCTCAAAGGTATCTAGCCATGCTTTTGGACAAAGGGGCTAAGTTACCACAAGGATTTGACATAAATACTTTGCCACCATCTATCTACCCTCACAATCAACAGTCACTTGACACAAATCTTGCCATTAATTCACAACAAACGTCCACTTATCACCCTTATCCTAACCTTGACAAGGGAAGCCAACTGTCCAATAGTCCATTCCAAACCTCCATGTCATATTCTGACCCTTCACCTATTAATCTCATCCAAGTCTGCATCCCTTATCAACCATCTACCAACTCATGTCAAGTCCCCACATCATACCATACCGATCCGGTCCAAGTCTCCATGTCCTATTTCAATCAACCTTACAACAATCCAGTCAAAGTCTCCATGTCATATCCTTGTCCTTCAACAGTTAATCCATTCCAAGACTCCATGACATATCCAGTCCAAGACTCCATGTCATATCCGGTCCAAGTCTCCACGTCATACCCTAGTCCTTCACATACTAGTCCAATGCAAGTACCCATGTCATATCCTAGTCCTTCATATGCTAGTCCAGTCCAAGTTCCCACGTCCTATCCTAGTCCTTTGGTCATTAATCCTTTTCAAGTCATCCCCCCACAAGCCACATCTAGTCATGAAAATTTTGTCATTGCTCAAAGTCAAATCCCATTGTCTAAACTTGAGGATACATGTCAAAATGAAAGCCCAAAGCATAACCTTATAATGTCACCCTCATGTCAAGAACAAGGTAGTCCATCCCATGACCCTATCTTAAACTCCATTCAGGGAGTCCTTCAAGACAATCATGACATCCAAAACACACCTATCCATGACAACCCCATCTTTGAACAAGACCCTACCATTGACCAAGAAGTCCAAATCCATGACAACCCCATCCTTGACCAAGACCCTACATTGACCAAGAAATCCAAAACGATCCACTCCTTGACCTTTACGCCATTCATGATCAAACACTTTCCAATCCTATACAGGCCTCGACTATTGACAGTTTCCAAAATGAGACACTTGCCTCCATTACACACATAGACAATATTCCTCAAGCACAAGAGTATCCCAATATAGACATATTTGAAAATGATCAAGCTATAGCTGAATTTACTGGACTCTATGACACTGACCATAATGATGGCTTCGACATTTATTTGGAAGCACACACAGAATCATCTAAACCTGACATGTCACATGATTAGACCAAAGATATCAGTCAGGAATATGTCCAACATGAAAATGAAGCTAAGACACTTTATCAACTAGGGTCATTTATCTTTGTCAGAGCAGGATTTCTTGCAGATGAAAATATTACAAGTGACAGTGTCCATAGACATCATGATGGGTTAGCATCTTGCTTTCAAAACAATAAATACCCCATTGCAAATAGAATCTGTCAAAGCATGCAATATCAAGGCAAAGGACTAGGCATACACGAGCAAGGCATTCTAGAACCAATACAATTCAGGAAAATTACAGACACCAAGGTCTTGGTTATTCCTCAGTTAGTAAATCAAACGATGTTAGTGGTACCTCCTCGATACTAGGGGCAACCTTGTCAGATGCAAACGTCAAAATGGAGTCCATGAGAAATCCTTGTCATAAGATTGCTGCCAACACCCCCTCCACCCACACCATGAATCGTCATTCCATCATAAATAAACCTTCCCTTTGGAACCAACAAAAACAAAAGTCTTACAAGTCAAAAGATCAAAATCAAATGTCAAAGGCCATTGAATCAAACAAAAGGATAAGTGGACAAATGAAATTAAAATGGATCCCAAAGAAAGAGGGATCAAACAAAGACACCAAGTCAAGTACAAAAGTCAATCACAATGTGGAGCCACAAGACAAGAGGACTCCCACATATAACACATGTCCACCTCCTTCAAAATGGTCATCAATCAAGACATACAAAAGTGTTGGTTCCAAACACCATCCCTCCAAATCCGTCATCCACAATCCCAAGTTTGGAAAATAAAAAGTGATTCATCCAAACGTCCAAACAATCTTTCCACGTCTACCATCATTTGTCATAATCCTACATCTCACCTAAAGTCCAAAAATCCTTCGGCCACAAATCCATCATATCATAGCAACTCTTACCAAGGACTCTCATGGAACTCTATTGTGTGCGTATTTTGATAAGGCCAACTCTAGTATCAGAAAGGATCACAATGACATCGATCAATTGTATACAAGTGCTACGATCCTGACAAGACAACTCCTTCAGCAAGGTCATTATTGGCATATCATGGCACCAGTCTCTACATCGGCACCGTCAGTGGATTCAGAACAGTTAGTGGTTATCTAAAGCATCCAAGCTATCCACAAAATCAGAAATACAAAAAAAATCGTAATGGTAAAACCCTCGATGAAAAACCCTGGCAAATGTGCATCTTGGTGGACACCAAAAAATCAAAAATCAAGAAAATAGTAAAGAGAAAAATTTCATCCAATGGTGAAAACCTGACAAACAGGCGCCCTAGATAAGTACCATGATGAAAACCTGGCAAACAGGCGTCATGTGTAAAATAAATCGTCTATGTGGACTCTTACACTTGGGGGCAAGTCATCTCATTTCCCATGCCTTCCTCATGACATTTACATCCATCTAAGCCCTATCATTTCCACGCATTTTTCCCACCTACCTTGGTCTTGACATAAAACTGGCACACATATATCATGCTTTGGGAAAACTCTTGACATGTCTATCCTTCGATCATACACAATTCACGAAACATCATGTCATCGACAATCATAGTCTTATTGTCCTTATATGACATAGTCCTTGAAAATCATATGACAATTCCATTAGTCTCATGTCTCTCGTCTTTTACCAAGGCCACCTATTGTCCTTTCATGCCTGTCACCTATCTTGGCTTTCCCTTGTCAAATGGTCTAAGGATAATCATCATCCCATCTAGTCCTAACCAAGTCATTCCAAATGCAACGAGTCTAATCCATACAATCACATTATCCAAAACATTACTTGACTGTGTTCCTGGCCTGGCTGTAGACCTTGATACTTTCGTCACATTATCATCATTGTCCTCACGTTGTTTCGGGATGCGTCCTTCCCACGTCAAACAATGTTGTCATCACCTGTCAATTGGTATTCAGCTTGACTAGGGGCACCATCATGTTTGTCCTTGGATTCTCATGTGTAGGCATCAATCATATGCATTTGTCACGGTCCTCTTAAATGTCAAAATCCAAAAACATTATAAAATGTCCTGCAAAAAGACAAAAACATCATAAAATGTCCTGAAAAAAGACAAAAACATCATAAAATGTCCTGAAGAAAGACCAAAAACATCATAAAATGTTCTGAAGAAAGACCTAAAAATAGTAAAACGTCCTGAGGAAAAACACAAAAAATCCAAATCAATGTCAAAATCCTAAAAATGGAGTCAAAGTCATTCATGTCAATCAATCCATGTCATTGTCAAACTACGTTGTCTTTGCACATTTGCTATGTAGGCAAGGCCATCAGTCGATGAGTCCCCGAGACATTAGGTCAGTCCTTTTAGGTTGGTCAAAATAAAATCATGGCATTTGTCACAATCGTCACATCGGTCAAATAAGTCAGACATAGTCAAACTCAGACACAGGACAGTCATTCGAAACGTCAATGTCAAAATTGGTCAAAATCAGACAGCACAGTCCAATCAATCATATAGTCAACATCAGTCAACTTGCCAAAACATATTAATCCAAACAATGTCAATCTTGTCACTCTTTGGTCCTCTTCAAGATGTGTCCTTCTTGGAGTTAGACCTCGTCAAAATGTCCTTTGCCTTTTTCAGGATGTGTCCTTCCTGACAATAGGCCCCGTCAAACTATCAACATCGTCAAATTGGAAAAACTCTTAAACTATCAAAACTGTCAAACTAACAAGAATTCAATCTTTGGCAAACATTGGCAAACAAAATTACATGGCTGTTAATCTTTCTGGTTTTTCTTGTCTTATCTTTTGGCCATCTTGGCTATTTTGTCTTATATTTTTACTGTCTTATCTTTATTGGTCATGTTACTAGCTACCTCGAGGATGTCCCATGAAGGATTTAGAGGTGCGATGACATCTTCTGGCCTATGTTATTTTCTTTGACTGCTGTCTGTGGATTGTCTCGAAAAAAAGACTGGGGCAACTTCGCCCTTAGTATGAGTTAGGACATTCCTTGTATGTGACTGTCTGTTTTTCAAATGGATGACCTTGCACACCTTGGTCTACGTCATACCATTGTGTTTGTTGTCCATTTGTGTCATTTTTACTGCCCAATGATGATTAAGAGCAATAAATATTAAAGTCCTATGGCAATGTTTTGAAGGATTTGGTCTAGGAACTAACATGCATCTTCTTTAGTCTTGTCATCTTCTTTCGCTCGTCTCATATAGGCATTGCATCCATATCATCATCCATATCATTTTCATTAACATTTCTTTGTCTCTTCATATTCTAGTCTTCTCATAATTTCGAGAGCACACCCATGTTCTTGGAACCTGTCTGTCCTCTCGAGGGGGCATACCGTAACCCTCCTCGTCATTCTTCCTCATCTTATTTTGCATTGGGGCATTTTTTGACTTATTTTCTTTGTCACAATGCGACAAGCGACATTATGACAAAGAGGGGCAAAATGTAGACACCTAAAAATGACCTAGGCCTGCAAGCTTCATTTTTACCACTTTCGTCCTAGCATAATTAAGCATTTAATTATGTCCTTGGTCCACATTCACTATTGATTAAATAATTCATAATTATTTAATTAATTCATGTCATTTATTCTTCATGATTATTAAATAAATAAATTTTATTTATTTATTAAATCGGCCATTAACTGCTCTGTCTTTCTTAATTAAATAAATTTCAATTTATTTAATTCCCTTGTCATTTAATTCTTCTTGATTATTAAATAAATGAATTACATTTATTTATTTAATATGTCACTAATCGTCTTAATTAAATAAATTGATTTATTTATTTAATTAATTAATCATCTCCTAAATTAAATAATTAAATTTAATTATTTAATTGCCAATTAATATTCTTCTTATTTTAAATAAATTAAATTATTTAAAATGTCGTCAATCTTAACTGTTACCCTTTTTGATAAATAATTTGAAAAAGATTATTTATTATCTCTCTCAAAATATAATTTGAATTATTTTAATTCAAATTAGTAATTAATCTTCTAAAAATCAAGCAATCGGGTAGATTCTTGATTTTTCAAATCTTATCTTCAGTCCACATCTTATCTCTTTGATTTTTTGAATCTTGCAAATCAGGCAATCTTATCTTCTTGATTTTTCGAAATCTTTATTTTCTAATTAATTTGTCTCATTCATTCTCCACCGTCGATCCGATTTTATTCTGACCATTCGATTAAAGATTTTTCCCTAACCCTAATTAGGGATTCTCAGGTTTAATCTGGATCGTTCATTTTAGGTTCTCATCATCAATTAATCTCATCCGTCCGTTCGAAATGGGATTTTCTATAAAATGCCATCTTCTTCTCACTTTTCGATTACACACGCACATATTGACATTTTGCATAGTTATTATAGGCATTTGCTTTCACAGTTAGTTCTTCATAGGCAATTTTAATTCATCATTATAGTCATTTAATCAAGTCATGGCATTGTTTTAGGCATAGACATTGGCAATAGGCATAGGCATTTAGATTTTGAATAAATCCTTCAAAACTTGCTTTAGTCTTGTCATTTGTCATAATTGTTCATACACGAATCTGAGGGCAACATTTTACTGCAAGCTAGGAGGTGTAATGAAGGTGAAGCATGGAAGAGGAAGACTTATGGTAATATCGTTCCTTTTGTTTTCATCATTTTTCCTTTGTGCTTCATTATTTTCAATGGATTTTAGTGTTATTGATCTAACCATCTAACAAATCTGATTTTTCCCTTGATTACAAGGATGATTTAATTGAAAAATTGATCACACAAGTTCTAAATCTGCTCAATTATCACCATTATGTTCTTGAAAGGTTTGTATTCATTAGTGATCAAGGTAAACTTTCGTAGGTATATTAGAGCCTGAAGAGCTAGGAAGTCTAACCATATTGGTTAATTTCATTGATTGTCCAAAAAATTGCTAAACCTAATCATAGAACTTGGCATATTCTTAGGGTTTACAATTTTCAATTTTGACAACCAACAGATTGGAGACTCTGTTGGGGAAGAAATTGAGAAAATTTGGTTGAAGGCCATCTTTCCTTATAGATTCATTAGAATTTTTAGATTAGATTATAATCGAAGATTGATAATTGTACTCCTTATCACACAACCAACATATTGGTGACTCTATTGAAAAGAATTGAAATTTGAGAAATATTGGAATAAAAGGTTTTGTTGTGTAAGTAATAAGAGATAGTACTCTGCTGGTGAATGAATCCCAGAAAGAAAAATTCAATCCTCCCTAAAGGAGGTGTCGAATCTAGTCAAAAATCTCTAAGGAATTGTGTATGAGCAATCAGTTGAATATCAGACCAAAAAGAATAAATTCCAGAGATCAAACCATCACAGTGTCACCCAAGATGGAAGGTAGAAGATCCTTGCATAAGGAAAGCCCAAAGAAAGATAACAAAAAATGGATAAAAAATAATGGTTCAAGGTCCCCCCATTTAAAAAAATACCACTAATCAGGGGGGAGCCACATCAAGTTCACCTAAGGTCATAGAAACACAAAACCATACCCATAATGATCAAGGAAATACATCAGAACAACCCTTCAAAATATAAAATAGCCTTTTGCATGGATTAGGACTCCACAATAGTGAAAGATTCCCACCAAGGATCCCTCATAATCAACTTGAACAAAACAAATTATATGAAACTGTTCAATCTTTCAATCTTGACCCTCAAAAGATGAGTGAATTCTATGCTCATGTAGATGATGAAGCAGGGTGGGCGGAAGCACAAAGAGATTATGAGGAAAAAATGGCTCAACAATATGATGAGAACTCTCAACATGGATTCATAAAACAAATACCACTCACAGTACCCTTCATGGACATTCATAGTGGTCTGACTATAGTGGGAGAACAAACTTCTCAAGAGGTAAATGAAAAAGCAGGTTAGGTTGCTTAAATTAATAAAACAAGAGAAAGCATTGGACCAAGAAATTTTTGAACTAAACAACCAAGTTACTCCCAAAGTGATGCAAAATAGACCTACTTACAATCAAAAAATGGGTGATTCTAACATCCCCAAAAAATCCCATTGCACAATAGGGAATTCAAGCAATACATGTGGGGCTACTTGTGTGCAACATAAAGTTCATGCAATACAAGTTTCAAATCCACCAAATGCTTCCATGAATAATGTTTATCCAATCCCACCTATTCAGGGAAGTGTAAGACATCAGAATCACAACCGATATCCATATCAAGGCTCTGACCAAAACACACAAGGATACGTGCACTATAATAGAGATTCTAATCAAAACATCCATCAAGGCATGCATAATTATCAATTCCAACAAGGACATCGACATCAACACTATCAGCCCAATCAAAACTAGTTTGTAAGGGGACCCATGAACATAGACATGTTTAGACCACTTGATTTTTTTGGGATTTAGGGGTATCTAAATCCAATTGATAATGACATGAGACATGCTATCCAAAATTTCTTTGGAAGTCATGCTATATTAGGAGAAGATTACATTTAGGGCATTTGAAATAGTAATGGATGGTTTTGATGTGCAACATGAAGATGTATGTTTGAGGTTTTTTATGCAATCCCTAATTGAAGATGCTAGGTATTGGTATAAAAACCTACCCGACGCTTAAATAACCTCTTGGCCTAAATTTAAAAGAGTCTTTAAGGAGCAGTATGAAGACCATTCTAATCCAAATTTTTCATTGCATACATTAAAAAATATTCAAAAAAGTTATAATGAATTAGTTGTAGAATTTAATACAAGATTCATGAAGTTATTCAATAAGATTCCTCCACACTTAAAGCCAACTGATCCTATGTGCCCGATCTTCTATTTAAATTCTTTTGATCCAAAAACTAGTTATGAGCTTAGGAAAAGGAGTCTACTTGTCCTCACCAAGGAATTCAAAGCTATATTAAACATAGAGAACAATTGAAAGGCTTCATGAAAGTTAGGAAGAAGGGATGGGACTAGATTAATAAAAAACCCTAGCCCCCTTCAATAGAAACAACCAAACACTTACAAAAATGCTAGACCAAGGTTTGCATGATATGCTCTATAGAACAAATTGGAAGGATGGAAGGCCTATTGGTAATTATTAGAGGAAAAATGTGAGTGAAGCTACCCCTGATCCATTGAAGAGGCATGGAACGAATGTGGTGGATAACACTCCATGATTTATACCTTGTAATGTCCCTCACTCTCTTGAATATTGCATAGTAGCACAATCTTTCAGGAAGACGAAGGGAAATATAACCAAGAAAGAAGTGATCATACTATAAACATGTTGGAATTTAGGCCACATAGAACACATCAAAAATACTCATCTTCAGAAGAAGATGGCTTTGAGTATGATGTGAACAATCAAAAATACAATGTCCATGTGGGCTAGTAGGAAGTATTCTTAGACCAATAAGATGATGATATGGTTTGAGCATCTCATAACAACACTTCTATGCAAAAATCAAACCGGATCCAACTGAGAAGACCTATTGAGCAAGAAATCAAAGAACTTACTATTTCTGCTATGGCATTTGCTAAGAGTAACTATAACCTTAGAAACAAAATTGTGAATCTTGACCAAGGAACACTAGGGGGTCTATTTGTGAAGGATCAACACAAGAATAAGAAGGTTATTTTAGCAAACCGGAAGGATGAAGAAAAGAAAAAGCCACAAGGAATAGTTCAAAAATACATGCCAAATTTAGTAGCACATAGTGAACCAAATAAAGTGGGAAATAATCCCAAACAATAGGTGGAGGAGAAGAGAATTTCCAAGGTATAAATGAAGAAAAAGAGATAAAAACACTATCTTTTGATATGGCACAAGCCTTCTCCCATGTTAAAATTTCAGTACCTCTACTAGAAATGATGAAGATAGATGAATATAGAGATAGTTCCATAAAACTAATTTCAAATGTACCAAACAAGCTTGGAGGTCAAACTAGAAGTGATAGCAATGAGACACAAATTAATAATGTCGAGGAAACAATGAAAACTCCTGAGGTAGCCATGGATAAAAGGTCTGTCCCTATTATTGGTGTGATGTGGGATGTAGAATTGAAACTAGCTACATACCCTGACGCCACGTATAGAATTGTCATTATTGTGGTTGAAACTCCACCCTATTATGTAATGTTGTTATCAAGGAAATGGACTTCTGCAGTGGGGGGAAATGTGTAGTTGGACTTGTCATATGCAACCATACCTGTTAAAGGAAAATAAGTTAATCTATACAAGGAATGATAATCAGAGAAAGTAGTGGAACACATTGGGCCTAATATGATGAATTCCTTTTGTGATGTGGATCTAAGAAAATTTAGAATTGAACAATCACAACCAGAATTGCAACTAAGTGACCCTATTGACAACACAACTCAAAAGGATGAATCTGATATCTAGAATATGTACTTTAATGGTGCTTGTAGTAAGAAGGAAATGGGGTAGGCGTGTTCTTTATTTCCTAGTAGTGAAACATTCAAATACTCATTTTTGTTGCCCTTTCAATGCACTAACAACATTGCAGAATATGAAGCACTATTGTTAGGTTTGAATATTGCTACTAAATATGGGATCAAATTATTAATGGTGTATGAGGATTCTACTTTAGTTGTCTCACAAGTCAGATACACATATGCTACAAAGAATAAAAGACTCAAATGATACAAGCATGTTGTGTGGGATAGAGTGGAGATTTTAGATGCATTCTCCATGTAATGGATAGAAAGGTAAAAGAATCTAATGATGGATTTCCTTGCAAATGTGGCCTTGATAAGGGATGATATCACATTGGAAGGCATTTCATAGGTTGAGTTCAAGACCAAACCATTTATCCCTGATAATATCTCTAACTGGTAGGTGTTCATTGACGATGATGATCTTATAAGGTTCCTATTAGCAACCAAGATTGTACCCTTTGGAAAGCTAGGCTTAGCTATCCTGTTGCAACATGGAAACACTCTTTGATTTTTGGGTCAATCATTTGGTGAGAGAAAATCTCCAAAATGGGCTGGTTCCCTCTAGCTAATCACCTAACCTATGAACTTTTTGAGGAAAAGGGGTAGAAAGAAGGCTAAAAATGAAACCTAAAACTAAAGATGATCAATTAGATATTCAAAGATTCTAATAAAAATTAACTCACAACAACCTCTCTTAAAACATTAGTTCTCACAATCCACCTTAAGACATTTAGCTCAATAGTGTTTTGCATAAAGATTTCTTGAACCATTGAATACAATATGCAACCTAAACTATCTGAAATTCTTTCCCACAACCCACAATAATAAGACAATAGAAGGATTAACTACTTTGAATGACAAACAATCATTAGATTATTAGTGTAAGAACATGACAAGAGAAAGGGAAAGGAAAACTGTACTGCTTATATTGAAATTGAAGGACTAAGACATCAAAATCTGATTCAAAAGTTTACAAAACTCTCAACAATGCATATGAGAGAAAGAAACAAAATTATCAACTCTAATACATTTGAATTACTCAAACTATATAGCCTCCAAGTGACATCCATGATGAAAAATAGAAAAATCTAGCCCACTGCCTCTCCAAAAAGCAAGCCATTCTGCATTTTTGAGCTCAAGCAGAAGTATGGAAAATAGTGCCAAAACTCTGCTCCTAACTACCTCAAAAGGATGGAAACTCTCCATCTCCAAAGGTTCCATCCAAAAAGTCCTCCAAAATAGGTGCAAAAAACTGGGAACTTAAAATAGAAACTTCAATTTGTAGCCTTCTTTCCCAATCCGCCCAAGAACTCAACTCAAAATGGCAAGTTTTGATGTCACTCAAGTGCATCATCTAACTGCATTTAGATAACAACTAACTAAGAAATTTATATAAACATTGCTTAATTAGTGTTTTACAACTTGCAGTTTATAAATTACAAAAAAACAAAGGCTCCCTTGTTACATCAGATTTTTACAATTCTTCAAACATTTTGATTTTTTGTAATTTTGTACAAAAAGTCAAAATATTAAATCAAGGCTTTGAATATTCTTGATTTTTCTATAAAAAATCATAAAAAAATTGTGGCCCCCCTTAGCACATATAGTGATTAGGACTCCAAGGAAACTCTAAGATATTCGAGACTTAGGAAAAATCAGAGGGCCTAGAGTCATCATTCAATTTTTCCCTAAGGAAAAGTTCATGGCACCAAATGTTTCTAAGGAATTGAAGAGGCTTACCCTAGTTAGAGGGGCAATATGCATGGTTTTAAATTTGATTTTCTTTAAAAATAAAAAATAAATGCCTAAGGCATTGAACCTAGGCAACAAGGCATTAATAAAGTGTTTGAAAAAAAATGTGATAAAAATCACATTCGACTTAGGGCATGGGGAAAACTGAAGCCACAAAACTGCCTACAAACACATTTTTTGGTTATCATTTGCATTGGCCATATTGAGAAAAGTGAGGCTTTGCTGGGTGCCACAATGGGAGTTAGGGTTTGAAGCTTGGACACCACCATTCGAGCTCTTTTCTTCTCCATTTTGTTGTGCCCTCCTCTGTATTTGATGGTAAGCACTTTCATATATATTTTGCTGCATTTTTGACACCATTTTGAAGTGAAACAAGGGCCACTTGGCCCTAGCCATGGCTATTTTTTAATGCAATTGTTTTTCAATTGTGCTGACGTTGTTTCTCCACTCTTCGTGGCCGCCATTGGAAGGTCTGTTCGACCTCTTTAAAGGCTTTGTCCATGGGTTTTGTTGTGCTTCTACACTTCGATATTGAAGGTAAACTCTCTTCCATTATTAAAGTAATTCCCCTCTTAAATAAAAGCTTTATTCAAGCTTTCTTCACAAAAAATGATGTTGAACTGTGTGTCTTCTGAGCTCAACCATTATATAGGCCGCAACCATGCTATGAATACTCTTCTATTTCTACAAAAAATATGGATATGGGTTCAACCCATGATGTTGAAATGATATCATTGTTAAATGAAAACATTTTTTTGAATGAAAGTTCTCCATTTTATCAATTTTCAAAGCCCCTCATGCCCACAACCTATATCTTTGGTTTTTTCATTTTTCGGAGCTCCATTGTTTGTATGAGCTTGAACCTTTGTTATTTCCTCCAGTGATTGCATTTGGTGACAAAACCCTAAGCGGGTATTTGAATTTTGAAGATAGAAACTCCACCAGGACGCAGGTATGAGAGCATAATCTAGGGTTTCCTTGCATTCTATACCTTTCATTTCTTTGTGTAGTTCTTGTATGTTTATAATTCCGCCATTTGCTTCCAAATGAAAGCAAAACAATGCAACTTTTTAAGCACCCATCATGATTCACACACTAGTCTTTTATTACTTGATCTCATTTGTCATTTTGACACTGTTTGAAAGACTTCAAACACCTTGGAGCTTCCCACTGTTAATCACAAATTTTGTTTGCATTCTTTTACTTAAAATGAAACACACATAGAAGATTTCATGCTTACTTTCAAATACATTGCATACTGATGTGTCTACTTCATTCACTGATATACTTGTAGGTCACTTTGATGCTTATCATCTCTTATTTCATGCACTTGAATGCTCAGAAAAATGCATATCTAGCTTCATATCTTAATGAAATGATTCAAATGAGATTTTCTCCTTATGTTTGTAGCATCAAAAGTACTGAAGTAATACTCACTTCATTCTGAAAATTACCTCATTGGTAATGTTGTTCTTAAAGCACATTCAAGTTAAGCACTTGAACATCTTGAAGACACACTTCAGACTCCACCCTTCACCCAACTCCAATCCTATTGTGAATGTAAATAAATGTAGTGTAACATAAATTGAGCTTCATATTTCTTTATTTCAGTGACACCTATAGTAGCTCACTTGTAGCCACTTGTCACACCTCTTGTGTACTTGAAAAAGCACATCTATTCTCAATTTTGACCATAATTTTATACTTTATTGAGAACATAGAATCATGCAATGAGATTCCCCTTCACATTCATGGCATTAAAGTATTGAAGTAGCTTAAGCTCCGCAAATTACCTTCATGAATGATGTTGTTCCACATTGCATTTACTCAAACACTTGATGCATTGTACCCAGAGTCAACCATGCCTCTTTTCCATTCATCCTCTACTTTCAAAAATTTAGTTGTAGCCACTTGTAAACTCATTTCATGATGGAACCAAAACTTTCTTTGGCACTCTTCATGCATTTTTGTTCTCTTGGGAAGCAATAGTTGATGTAAGGCTATTCTTTGCATGGAATATTTTGAAATATAAGCAGCTATTGGTGATGCTTAGAAGCTTCTCCATTTTTTTTATTATCTGATTTGCAAACAAGGAATTATGTATAACTATTCACTATCTCATTACATGATTATGCACTTGATGGTAATTCACTTGAGCAATTGATCCTCTATGATCTTCAATTCATTGAATTTTCAGACTTGATTGTCCTAGATGGTCACTTGCTTGAGCTTTCATGGCACTTGGATGCACTTCTTCAGATTTATATCTCCTTGAGAAAAAATGAATTGTTTCTTTTTTGAAAACCTCTATTTGGAATGTTGAGGGGAAGCATTCCAGGTCTCAACCCTTGTGGGACCTCATTTTACACCACATGATTGATGATCAAAACAAAACAACATGGATTTTCTTATACCTACACAAGAAAGAAACAATGCTAGATTAAAGCAATAAATTCAGAAGTTTCTCATGATATGTTCTCCTTGGTATTCTCTTGCACTCCTCTTATTTTTTCTTAGTTGATTCAATGCATCATAGATAGTATTGTACATTACTGTTGATAGATCATGTAGGAATGTTCATAGTCTAAGCTCTAACAAAGCTTTCATCCACTTGCAGGTTGACTTGGAGCACAAAAGTAGAAAGGAGAGCTCAAAACTGAAGTCAAATCGAAGAAACCATCGGGCAATGACGATTATGTTCTTTCTTACATGCTGTTTCTCCTTTTCAATCTTGAGTAGCATAGAATATTCTTTGTGATTCATTATTGTAGATACTCCAATGGCTTGTGTGGGACAATTGATTCTATTTTTATTCCAATGAATACAAAATAAACATTTGTGAAATACTTGTTCAATTTTGTAGTTTTCTTTTCTTGCAAAAAATGTATGGAACATTGTGAATGAATAACATATTGAAAACACCTCCTTTTACATTTCATGCACTATTTAATGCTGCAAATCATATAAGGAAATTGAAAACACATTTCACTTCTTAAGAACTCTAAAACTCAAATATTTCCAATGGTTAAAACATCTATAGAAACAAACTGAAATTCTTCACCTTAAAATTTACTTGAATAACCAGCTTTGTCAATTTGAGCTATGTGAAAAATTGATAACAATTTTGGAGACCTCTGCTAGATGCTTGCTTGCTAAGCACTAGGCTAGTTTCCTTATGAATATCGATTCGGCATGAAGTCAATTTTTCCCTTCTAAAACTCAAAAGTTTTAAAAAATAAAAAACTTGAAACTCCAAATAGTAGGAAAACCAACACCAAAACAACAAAACAACAAACAAACAAGGCCTTGGCGGCAAGAAAGCAATGTCAAGAAGCACTTATTGAAAAGAAACTATTGAAAAGAAAGTGATCCAAGCACTTATTAGCAACAACTAATCTACTATAGTATAGGCGTAGAACTTAGAACCTCAGAAACAATGTTTCAAATGGATCCCATTGACAGGGATCAGAAGCACTTGTCTAGTTATCCTTGAGAGATGGAATAAATTATACTCTCTACATTTTGTTATGACATAAGGGCCCTCCCAAATTGCATCAAATTTATAATTCCTTCCTAGTTTATTCTTATTCTCATCCCACTTGAGCACGAAGTATCCAACATTAAATTATCTAAACTTCGTTTCATAGAATTCTCTTACCATGTTGTTGTTCAACTCCTCATTCAACTAAAAATTTGGTCTCTAAGATAAGATTTTGTGAAAGTACCTCTCGTAGAATGTTTGTACATTAGTAGCCATTGAACCCATCATGACCATATTGATCTTAACTTCAACATCAAAGTTAGGTAACCCTTCTGACCATTCAGTTGGAAGTTGTGGCTCAATAATGGTTGTATCTTCACAATTTTCAATAGAGAAATCAAAATACTCATACAATGTATTTTCTTTAGCCATACGATCTTCTCTCTCAAAATAATTTTCACTATCCCTACTTACCTCAACGAGAAACTCTTCTTCAAAGACCTCTCCTTGATCCAAGATTGGATCATCAATCTACATCTCCATCCATCCTGGATCAACATCTCCATGTTCTTTAGGACTTTCCTCTTTATCCAAAACTTCATTTTCGAAAAGTATTTTCATTCATTCTTGAACATATGTTTCATCTTCTCCAATGTATTCATCTTGATCTGAAACTTGACCTTCAAAGAGCAACTCTTTCCATTCCTTAACCACCTCTTCATCTTTCAGGAACTTCGTGTCACCAACCAGAAGTCGACCTTAACCTTTAACCTATTTAGGGACTTTTGTATCAGACTCTTGGATCATGTAAATTCCTAACCTTTCCTCCTCAGTGTGATTGAAAGGATCAAGGTTACGGTCTTTGGTAGCCCATTCATCCACATTATCCTCTTTGTTGGGTGCATTGGTGTCTGCGGTCATGAGTTGATTATCCAATCCATTTATGGAGTATAGGTTATCATTTACTGGGCTAGGAATGTAAGGTTCAATGTGGTCTTTTTCTAATGGCTCAGACCTAATGGTCAACTTTGTGCCATATCTGGTTCTATAGAAAAGGTGAGACCAATAAGCTAATAAGAAATCTCCTAATTTTATAGTAAAATCTCTTGAAAGATAGAGTGCAAAGTGGGGAGGCAACTCTATCACATGAACTTCTTAGAAATCTGCAAAGTTGGGGTAGGCATGTAATGTGAGGGATAGATTTTTAATGATTCCTGCTATTTGAGTAGTAGATACATCTAATTGCACAACTCCCTTTGACATGGGTTCATAAACTAAGCCTAATCTATTAGCTAAAATTTTAGGCATGACCGAGATGCTAGCTCCTGAGTTTATCATGTTATTATGGACAAGTTTATCACCTATAATTAGACTTAAATAGAATGGTGGGGGTTTAATATCTTGATTCTATTGCCCAACTTTAATCTCTGGGTTGTTCGCGAGCACCATTATGCTCTTTTCTATATTCACAACATCTAAAGATGAAATTTCAGCTAAGACATTTTGCAATAAATATTTCTGGCCTGGGATATGCAAGGCATCCATAACAGATAAGCTGATTGTAGCTTTCTTTATATGCTTAACCAGATTGAAAGAGATGGGATTTACCTTTTACTGTCCTGAAGAATTAACAACATTGTTATTTACCTTCTACTATTCTCTCTATAGAATATACACCTTCAGATGACATGAAGGAACAATTTGAGATGGAATGACATGATTTTTGTCTCTCATAGCTTATAGTTGTAAAATTATAGCTTGTTGTTGTGAGCTTGCAGCTTGCTGTTTCACTTCAACCGCTATCCATTTTGACCTTGTGTTTGCAACAATGAATGAACCTTGCTGGTTCTAGATTTGGATATGATTAACCCTGCAATATTCAACACTTTTCTAGTTTACCAAAGCAATTTCATAATTGCATGGCCGTTCCACATTCTCACTTGGAAAACTTTCAAGACCAACATACTAATTTTGCACCATGAGAGCTTGACTCTCTATTCTATCCATACAAGAAGCTTGGTTGTGTGGTTGATTTCATAGATAACACCAATCATGCTCTTGAGTAAAATTATTTTGTGGTACAATCTCTCTTGAAGGGCCAACTACATTGGGATCAAAAGGCCAAAAAGGCTTGGGGTTAAAACCCCTCCTTTGTCCTTGAAAATCATTTGAAAATAGTGGCCTATTTTGTTGGTTCTACTGAAAAGGAGCTTGGTAAGGTCTATTTCTTGACCAACTCGCTTCTTGAGACTCACGAACGCATTGATAAAGGTTTTAGCAAAGTTTTGCAACATGCTTTTGATCTCTTGGATCTCTTTGGTTTGGTCTATAAGGGTATTTTCTTGAACAACATCTTTATAACCTATTGTTGGGATTGACAGAACAACAAAAATAGGAGGAAAAATCATAGGGACGAGTGGCTAAATCTTAGGAAAAATGGGTGTGGGTGGTCTAGGTGCTATCTTTCCACCTTGAATAAGACAATTTTCAGCCCTTATAGCAATATCATAGGAATTTGGAAATGTAAAACACCCCATAGTCTGTATCATAGATGATATCTCAATATTCAAGGCTTTTAGGAAAAATAGAAAGGCATATTTGGGTGTGGGTTTGACAATTAGAGGTATCCTATCCCAGGTTCTTTTAAACCTAAAATTCAAGTCAACCATATGCTTGTGGGGAGCACGCTTGATGGTGCTCAATTGCTCAAGTAATGACAGGTGGTCTGACTTGCCTAGAAATTTTTAGTGAAGCCCATCGCCAAGTTAGTCCCATGTTGCTATGGAATTGGCTGGGAGTCCTCTTAACCACTAAAGGGCCTTCCCCTTCAATGAAGCAACCAACAACCTTATAGCTACTTTTTCCTCTATTATGGTGTGCACCGAACATAATGTTGCCATGTCCCAGATGTTTTCAATAGGGGTAGTTTGGTCCTCACCAGTGAAGGAAATCCTTTGAGTGCTACTACTGGTATGTCATCATGTCAAGCCAAAAATAATAGGTTTCCCCCATTAAATAGCGCAAAGGAAATTTGTCTTGCCATAGGTGGTGCTTGAGAGATTGGGGTCAGATTCCGCTTCACGGAGACAATGGGACTAAGCTTTGGTGGTGTGGACTTTTCTCTTCTCGCTAAATCAAATGTTCTTCTAGGTGTTCTACCTCTCCTTCTCAATGAGGAGAGCTACAAATACTTGAAACATGTTGGACTAGATCTAGTCTAGATCCTTCTCATAAGCTGTTGCACCCAATCTACACTGTAACCAAAAGTTAGGAGTTGCCAAATATATTTTTTAGACCACTATAGGTAGATAATTGCTGCTACATATATTGAACAACAATCCTTAACTCAGAAAAAATGACTCTAAAGACAAGACTCTAGAGTCCCACTGGGTGTGCCAAAAATTGTTGGCAACTAGGATTGCACCCTTAGTCAAGCTAGGCTTGGATATCCTATTGCAACATATAAACTCTCTCTGATTTTAGGGTCAATTAATTGGTCAGAGCAAATCTCCAGAGTGGGTTGGTTCCCTCTTGCTCATCACCTAACCTATGAAATTTCAGAGGAAAAGGGGCAGAAAGAAGGCTGAAAATGAAACCTACAACTAAAGATGATCAACTAGATATTTAGATATTTTGATAGAACTTAACTCACAACAACCTCTCTTTAAACATTAGTTCTCACAATCCACCTTAAGACATTTAGCTCAATAGTGTTTTGCATAAAGACTCGTGAACCATTGAATACAATATGGAACCTAAACTATCTGCAATTCTTGCCCATAACCCACAATAATAAGACAATAGAAGGATTCACTACTTTGAATCACAAACAATCATTAGATTATCACTGTAAGAAAATGACAAGAGAAAGGGAAAGGAAAACTCTGCTGCTTATATTGAAATTGAAGGAGTAAGACATCAATATCTAATTCAAAAGTTTTCAAAACTCTTTGTAATGCATATGAGATCAAGAAATAGAATTCTGAACCATAAGAAATTCAAATTACTCAAACTATATAGCCTCCAAGTGACATACATGATGAAAAATAGAAAAATCTAGCCCACTACCTCTCCAAAAAGCAAGTCATTCTGCATTTTTGAGCTCAAGAAAAAGCCTAGAAAATAATGCCAAAAATATGCTCCAAACTACCTCAAAAAGATGGAAACTCTTCATCTCCAAAGGTTCCATCCAAAAAGTCCTCCAAAACAGGTGCAAACATTTGGAAACTAAAAATAGAAACTTTAATTTGTAGCCTTCTTTCCCAATTTTCCCAAGAACTCAACTCAAAATGGCAAGTTTTGATGTCACTCAAGTGCATCATCTAACTGCATTTAGATAACAACTAACTAAGAAATTTATAGAAGCATTGCTTAATCAGTGTTTTATAGCTTGCAGTTTCTAAATTACAAAAAATAGAAAGGCTCCCTTGTTACATCAAATTTTTACAATTCTTCAAACATTCTTTATTTTTTGCAATTTTGTGCAAAAAATCAAAATATTAAATCAAGGCTTTGAATATTCTTGATTTTTCTATAAAAAATCATAAAAATTTTTATGGCCCCCCTTAGCACATATATTGATTTGGACTCCAAGGAAACTCTAAGATATTCGAGACTTAGGAAAAATCAGAGGGCCTAGAGTCATCATTCAATTTTTCCCTAAAGTTCAGGGTGCCAAATGTTTCTAAGGCATTGAAGAGGCTTACCCTATTGAGAGGGTCAATATGCATGGTTTTAAATTTTATTTTCTTTAAAAATAAACAAGAAATGCCTAAGGCATTTGACCTAGGAAACAAATCATTAATAAAGTGTTTGAAACAATAAAAGAATGTGATAAAAATCACATTCGACTTAGGGCATGGGGAAAACCCTAGCCACAAAGCCACCTCCAAACACATTTTTTCGTTATCATTTGCATCGGCCATATTGAGGAAAATGGGGCTCTGTTGGGCGCCACCATGGTAGTTAGGGTTTGAAGCTTGGACACCACCATTCAAGCTATTTTCTTCACCATTTTGTTGTGCCCTTCTCTACATTCAATGGTAAGCACTTTCATCTGTATTTTGCTGCATTTTTGACATCATTTTGAAGAGAAACAAGTGCCACTTGGCTGGTCTTTATTGCATTTGTGTTTCAATTGTGTTTACATTGTTTCTCCACTCTTCGTGGCCACCATTGGAGGGTTTGTTTAAGATCTTTGAAGGCTCTGGCCGCAGTTTTTGTTGTGCTTCTACAGTTTGTTATTGAAGGTAAATTCTCCTTCTCCATTCTTAAAGGTATTCCCCTCTTAAATAAAAGCTTTATTCAAGCTTTCTTCACAAAAAATGATGTTGAACTGTGTGTCTTTTGAGCTCGACCATTATATAGGCTATGACCTTGCTATGAATACTCTTCTATTTCTACAAAATAGATGGCTATGGGCTTGACCCATGATGTGCAACTGATATCATTGTTAAATGAAAACATTTTTTGAATAAAAGTTCTCCATTTTATTTGTTTTCAAAACCCCTCGTGCCCATAGCCTATAGCTTTGGTTTCTTCATTTTTTGGGAGCTCCATTATTTGTATGAGCTCAAACCTTTGTTCTTTCCTCTTGTGATTGCATTTGGTGACAAAACCCTAAGTGAGTATTTGATTTTTGCAGAGAGAAACTCTCTTAGGTAGCGGGTATGAGAGCATAATATAGGGTTTCCTTGCGTTGTGTATGAGCTCAAAATATTTTACTTTTTGTATTATTTTAATGGAAACAATGTGGAATCTTTCTTGAAGGCTCAAACTGCCTATTATGCATTTGCTTCATTTTGAAACCCTAGTTTACTATCTCATAAGCACACTATTTTTGAGAAGCAATGTATGTGCTCATTTTTTTGACTTTATTTTTTTACTTCCAAAATGCAAAAATTACTCCACATATGCTTAAATTTAGGAAAAAAAAAAAATTCTATAGTTTTCATTACTTTGTGTAGTTCTTGTATGTTTATAATTTCACCATTTGATTCCAAATGAAACCAAAACAATGCAGCTTTTTAAGCACCCATCACGATGCACACACTAGTCTTTTATTACTTGATCTCATTTGTCATTTTGACACTGTGTGAAGGAATTCAAACACCTTGGAGCTTCCCACTGTTGATCACAAATTTTGTTTGCATTCTTTTACTAAAAATGAAGCACACACAGAAGATTCCATGCTTACTTTCAAATACATTGTGTATTGATGTGTCTACTTCATTCAATGCTATAATTGCATTCAACTATTATGATACTCTTGTAGGTCACTTTGATGCTTATCATCTCTTATTTCATGCACTTGAATGCTCAAAAAAATGCATATCCAACTTCATATCTTAATGAAACAATAAAAATGAGATTTTATCCTTATGTTTGTAGCATCAAAAGTACTGAAGCAATACTCACTTCATTCTGAAAAATTACCTCATTGGTAATGTTGTTCTTAAAGCACATTTAGCTTAAGCACTTGAACATCCTAAAGACACACTTCAAGACTCCACCCTTCACCTAGCTCCAATCCTATTGTGAATGTAAATCAATGTAATGTAAAAAGAAATTGAGCTTCACATTTCTTTATTTTAGTGACACCTACAGTAGCTCACTTGCAACCACTTGTCGTACCTCTTGTGTACTTGAAAAATCACATCTATTCTCACTTCCACCATAGTTTCATACTTTATTGAGAACATAGAATCATGCAATGAGATTCCCCTTCACATTCATGGCATCAAAGTATTGAAACAACTTAAGCTCTGCAAATTACCTTCATGAATGATGTTCCACATTGCATTTACTCAAACACTTCATGCATTGTACCTAGAGTCAACCATGCCTCTTTTCCATTCATCCTCTAAATATTTCAGAAGTTCACTTCCAACCACTTGTAAACTCATTTCTTGATGGAACCAAAACTTTCTTTGGCACTCTTCATGCATTTTTGTTCTCTTGGGAAGCAATAGTTAATGCAAGGCTATTCTTTGGAAGATTTTGGAATATAAGTAGTTGTTGTCGATGCTTAGAAGCTTCTCCATTTGCTTCAACTGTTATTGTTTGATTTGTAAGCAAAGCATTATGTATGCCTATTCACTATCTCATTACATGATGATGCACTTGATGGTAATTCACTTGAGCAATTGATCCTCTATGATCTTCAGTTCATTTCACCATCAGACTTGATTTTCCTAGATGATCACTTGCTTGAGCATTCATGGCACTTGGATGCAATCCTTCAAATGTATATCTCCTTTAGGAACATTGAATTTTTTCTTTTCTAAAAACCCCTATTTGGAATGTTGACGGGCAGCATGCCGGGTCTGAACCCTTGTGGGAGATCGTTTTACACCACATGCTTGATGATATTAAAAAAAGAAGGAAACATGGATTTTCCTATACCTGTACAAGAAACAAACAATGTTAGATTAAAGAAATAAATTCATAAGTTTCTCATGATATGTTCTCCTTGGTGTTCTCTTGCACTCCTCTTGCTTTTGCTTAGTTGATTCAATGCATCATATACAGTATTCTACATTACTATTGATAGATCATGTAGGAATGTTCATAGTCTAAGCTCTAACAAAGCTTTCATCTACTTGCGGGTTCACTTGGAGCACAAAAGTAGAAAAGAGAGCTCAACACTGAAGTCAGCTCGAAGACTCCATCAAGCAATGACAATTATGTTCTTTCTTACATGCTCTTTCTCCTTTTCAATCTTTAGTAGTGTAGAATATTCTTCACGATTCATTGTTGCAGCTTATCCCATGGTTTGTGTGGGAAAATCGATTCTCTTTTTATTCCAATGAATACAAAAACATCATTTTTGAAATAGTTGTTCAATTTTGTACTTTTCTTTTCTTGCAAACAATGTATGGAACATTGTGAATGGATAACAAAATGAAAGCACCTCCTTTTAGATTTTATGAACTATTTAATGCTGCAAATCATATAAGGAAACCAAAAACACATTGCAGTTCTTAAGAAATCTAAAACTCAAATATTTGAAATGGTTAAAACATCTACAAAAAGAAACTAAAATTCTTCACCTTAAAATGAACTTGAATAACCAGCTCTATCAATTTGAGCTGTGTGAAAAATTGATAACACTTTTGGCGACCACTGTTAGATGCTTTCCTGCTAAGCACTAGGCTAGCTTTCTTATGAATATCCATTGGGAATGGAGACAATTGTTTCCTTCTGAAACTGAAAAGCTTTGAAAAATATGAAACTTGCAACTCCAAACAATAGCAAAACCAACACCAAAACAACAAAACAATAAAAAAAACAAGGCCCTGGTGGCCAAAAAGCAATGTGAAAAAGCACTTATTGAAAAGAAACTACTGAAAAGAAAGTGCTACAAGAACTTATTAGAAGCAATTACTCTACCATAGTATAGGGGTAGATCTTAGAACCTCAGAAACAATGTTTCAAATGGATCCCATTGACAAGGATCATAAGCACTTCTCTAGTTAGCATTGAGAGGTGGAATGAATTATGCTCTCTACATTTTGTTATGACATATAGGCCCTCCCAAATTGCATCAAATATAGAATTCCTTCCTAGTTTATTCTTGTTCTCATCCCACTTGAGCACGAAGTCTCCAACAAAAAATTCTCTGAACTCCTCATTCAACTGAAAATTTGCTCTCTGAAATAATATTTTGTGAAATTACCTCTCGTAGAGTGTTTTTTCACCAGTAGCCATTGACCCCATCATGGCCATATTACTCTTAACTTCAACATCAAACTTAGGTAACCCTTCTGACCATTTAGTTGGAAGATGTGGCTCAATAATGGTCGTATCTTCATAATTTTCAATAGAGAAATAAAAATCCTCCAACAACGGATTTTCTTTAGCCATACGTTCTTCTCTCTCAAAATAATTTTCAATAGCTCTACTTACCTCAATGAGAAATTCTTCTTCAAAGTCCTCTCCTTGATCCAAAATTGGATCATCAATCTGCATCTCCATCCATCCTGGATCAACATCTCCATGTTCTTTAGGACTTTCCTCTTTATCCAAAACTTCATTTTCGAAAAGTATTTTCATCCATTCTTGAACAAATGCTTTATCTTCTCTAATGTCTTCATCTTGATCTGAAACTTGACATTCAAACAGAAGCCCTTTCAATTCCTTCACCACCTCTTCATCTTTCAAGAACTTTGTGTCACCAACCAAAAGTTGACCTTGAACTTTAACCAGATTAGGGACTGTTGTTTTAGACTCTTGGATCACGTAAACTCCTAACCTTTCCTCCTTGGAGTGATTGAAAGGATCAAGGTTATGATTTTGGGTAGCCCATTCATCCACATTATCGTTTTTGTTGGGTGCATTGGGGTTTGCAGTCATGAGTTGATTCTCCATCCCATTTGTGGAGTATAGGTTAGCATTTACTAGGCTAGTAATGTAAGGTTCAATGTGGTATTTTGATAATGGCTCATACCTAATGGTCACCTTTGTGCCATATTTGGTTCTAAAGAAAAGGTGAGACCAATCAACTGATAATAAACCTCCTAATTTTGCATTAAGATCTCTCGAAAGGCAAAGTGCAAAGTGGGGAGGCAACTCTATAACATGAACATCTTGGAAAACTATAAAGTTGGGGCATGCATGTAATGTGAGTGATATATTTTTAATAATTCTTGCTGTATGAATGGTAGATCCATCTAATTGCACAACTCCCTTTGACACGGGTTCATAAACTAAGCCTAATCTATCAGCTAAGCTTTTAGGCATGACCAAGTTGCTAGCTCCCGAGACTATCATGCTATTTTGGAAAAGTTTATCACCTATAATCAGACTTAAATAGAATGGTGGGGGTTTAACCTCTTGATTATGCTACCCAACTTTAATCTCTGGGCTTTTTGCAAGCACCCTTCTGCTCTTTTCTACATTCACATCTAAAGATGAAATTTCATCTAAGGAATTTTGCAATAAAGGTTAGGGAAATGCTCATAATCTTATTAAGGAAATACAAGCATCTATTTGCATGGCCATATGACTAACTTAAAGCATATAGAGAAGATTTATTCCAACATGAGATTCATGTGAGGCTAGATGCCAAAGCTTTTAGAAAAAAACAAAGACCCATAAATCCCATGTTGGAACCTAAGATGCAAGAGGGATTGATGAAAATCAGGGATGGTTAGATAATTAAGCCTATCGGGCATTCATCTTGGGTATCAAAATTAGTACCAGTCAAAAAAAGAAAGGAGATATTAGGTTGTGTGTAGATTTTTTCAATTTAAATGTTTCATCACTCAAAGATAACTATCCACTCCCAAATATGGAGGAATTGTTATAGAGAGTGATCGGGTGTGAATTTTTGTCCATGATGGATGGCTTCTCAAGATATAACCTAGTTAAAGTAAAAGAATCAAAATAGTACAAGACTTCCTTCACTACACCATGGGGAACATATGCGTATGTAAGAATTCCATTTTGTGTTATGAATGCTAGTGCAATGTTTTAGAGAGCCATGGATGTAGCCTTTGCAGAATTGATTAACACTATAATGGTAGTTTATTATGATGAATCAATAGAATATTTAGAAAGAGCAAAGGATCATTTCCTACACTTGGAGAAATTTTCTATTAAATCATTGGAGTATGGGATATCTTTGAATCCAAAAGAGTGTCATTTTGTAGTAACCAAAGAAAAATTACTAGGGCACATAGTCTCCAAAGGAGTAAGAATCAATCCAAAGATGGTGGAGGCTATTGAAAAGGTTCCTATCCCCAAAAAAGTTAAAGCTATTTAGTCTTTGGCCAAATTAACGTTGTCAAAAGATTCATCTCCAATTTTGTTGAAATTGTAAAGCCAATATAAAAAATGCTGAAAATAGGAGTGTAAGTTGATTGGATAGCTGAAACTTTAGATGTTTTTGTGTCAATAAAGAGAGCTATCAAAGAAGCTCCTTTATTAAAGTCCCCAAACTTCAACAAACCCTTCCAAATATTCTCTTTTGCATCTTATCATACCATTGTTGTGATGTTGCAAAATGATGAAGAGGGGTATGAACAACCAATCTTTTTTTTAGTAATTCACTTCAAGGGGATGAATTAAAATATGACACTACTGAGAAACATGCCTATGCACTAGTGAAATTTGTAAAAACATTTAGACTATACCCATTTGGAGTGTAAGTAATTGCTTATGTCCCAAATGCAGCAGTTAAAGACATTTTTGTGCAGAATGAAGTGACATGGAGGAGGTGTAGATGGATAAATAGGATGCAAGAGTTTAATATTGAGATCCAAATTAAAAATATTATGAGGGGGAAAGGCCTAGTAAAATTGATGGCTAAATCAAAATTGGAAGCTACCCAAGTATGCAACATTGAAGAACAAAGGAATATGATTTCAAACATTTAATATACACACTAGCATATTGCCTCAAACACATGAAGTGACCTAATAATATGAGTGATAATTAGAAAATAATACTAAAGATCCATGCTTCAAAATATGTTTTTATCAATGGAGATTTTTTCTGAAAAAATAGTGATGGTGTCCTATTATTCTGCTTAGATGAGGGACAAGCACAACAGGTCTTGAAAGCAATGCATGAGGATTAATGTGGAGGCCACTTTTTGGATAAAACCATTGCACATAAGGTACTAAGAGATGGCCACTATTGGCCAAGGGTCTTTGCAGATGCTCATAGATATGTAAGGAGGTGTGAATCATGTCAAAATTTCTCATGGAAATTAAAATATCAAAGAGCTTTTCCTTTAAGACCCATGTAGGTCGAAGCACCATTTCACCAATGGGGTATTGAATTTATAAGAGAGCTAATAGAGAAGTCAAGTGGAGGGCATCGATGGATACTTGTAGCCATTGACTACTTCACCAAATGGATTGAGGAAATCCCCACAAAGCAAGCTACTAGCAAAATGATAATCAACTTCTTGCTAGATAATATCATCACAAGGTTTTGAGTCCATATTAGGTTGATAAAAAATAATGGGATGTGCTTTAGACCTTATTAATTTAAGAAATTTTGTGAATCCTATGGAATAATAATCTATTATGCTTCCCCCTATCACCCCCAAGCCAATGGGTAGGTTGAATCCAATAATAAAAGCATTATGAAGGTAATTAAAAGAATGCTAGACAATAACAAAAAAAGCTTGGGACTTAAAATTAAGATTAGCATTATGGGTAGATAGGATCATCGTAAAGAAAGCTACTGGAAAATTCCCCTTTGAATTGGTGTATGGAGCTCAAGAAAGAATTCCAATGCACAACTTATTACTTGTTTACAAATTCATGTTACAAGAGGATATGGATATCCTTGAGCCCATGGAAGAAAGGATGGAACAATTGGAAGATTTAGATGAAATCAAGTCCTAATCACAAAATAAAAATGAGAAAATGCAACTTCAAATGAAATATTTATTTGATAAGAGGGCCAAAGATAGAAAATTTAAAATTGATGACTTAGTTCTTATGTGGAATGTGAGGAATAAAGATAAAAGAAATCATGGAAAGTTTGTGGCATTATGGTTGGGCCCATTTTTCATTATAGGAAAGTGTGGTGAAGATTCATATTACTTGCCAAACATGGTTAGTGAAAATCAGGAATTTCTAGTGCATGAACAATTTTTGAAGCATTTCTTTTCTTAAGAAAATATTTTTCTTCTATGCATAGTGGTTTAGGTTTGTTCCCAAGTTTTAGTTTATCCTTTATGTACATTTTTTTCAACATTTGTGGTCTGTGTCTTAGAGATGGATTTTGGATTCTTGTAATTCCTAATAAGCCATTCATCTCCAACTGGAGCCACTATTATAACTATCAAAATTTGCATAAACTTAGCCCTAAACCGCCAAAAATATGAACAATAAACAAAATTATGTCTTGCTATGATTCCTTTATGCACCCTGTCATTTAATGTGTCACATAAATTCACCATTGTAAATATCCCATTTGTGCTCCCATAGTTATTCTCATAAGTTCGCATTTACTGTCAGGTCCTATTATACATTATACCGAAGAAACCAAGCCATATTAGTGGGACTTGGTTCAACGTCCCTTCAACACTTTGAATGAAGCATAATTAAAGACACATTGACATATCAAGAGGAGATAGTTTTGAGTCTCTTAAATGAAGTGATGTGGATTAAAAAACATAACATTTATTGCTTTGAATTTTATGAAAGGAAAATATTTCATTGGCTAAAATTGTAAGGATATGATTAGCCATTGAACATATTGAAGTGGCAATGGATATTCGAAGAGATAGATTGTGAGGAAAATTTCAAAGAGACTTCGGGATGTCAAAGAGTAATTTAAGTCCCTTCGATATCTCTAAAAAACAAATAAGCACATAATTAGTATAAGGATTCTATCAAAGGGAGAAGTAAATATCAACAAGAACAAAGAAGTAGTCCCTTCGAAATCCCAAAAGACAAAGAACATAATAGTTTTGAGGAAGTTATCAGGGAGAGGGATATATATTAGTAAGAATGAAATATTGGTCCCTTTGATACAGTAAAAATACCTACTCGCCTATTGACAAGAGTGACGTTTCAAGGAGAAAATTGGCGATGATGACAAAAGAATCAATGGTTGATATTAAAAGCATTGATGATGACATGAAAGTTTCCATCAGATGACATTAATGAACCAGAGACAATTGAATTGTAGAAAAAATTCTAGTTTATTTGGTCCTAAAAATTCTTGAGTAGCCAACAAAGAGGGAGACAAGGAATGAAGTAGTGGATTGATGACAAATGAACCAAATAAGGTATTGTTGGTTCAATTAAGTAACTGATACTGAATTGAGGTTTTTTCATTATACAAACCAGTAGGGTTTTGTGCATTTTTGCAAATTAATATTATGGAAATAAATTTTGAAACACCCAAAACTAAGAGACAAAAAATAGAAACTCGACACTTGAATCAAGACCTAGTAAATCAATGCCCTAGTTCTAGACCAAGGTCTAGAAGAACTACACAATTAAATCTTGAAGTTGAGAAGTTAGAAGATAGACAAAGGGAATTAGGTTATACAAGGACTACAATGAGGGGCTATGACTTGTTCATATATCATTACAAGAAAATGCATAGGCACCAACCTGTGTCAAACCCATGGAGACTCAATCTAGGAAGATTAGTAGTACCCAACATGTTTATCAATGTAGAATTAATCAGGGCACTTGAAAAAAAAAATGATCCACAAACACATATGATCTACTTCATAGAAAAATCCTCTTTTGTTCTTGTTAGACAGAATTATATCTCCACGGTGTTTCAATTGGATACCAGTACCAATTAGAAATTTAGAATTAGAGATCTTCTAGAGGAGTATCACAACCTACATACCAATTACAAGAGATGGAGGTTTCCATTTCACAGACCATGTGCTGAAGAAAATCGACTTAAAGTGTTTTCAAACAAAGAAAACCCTTTGTTCTCTATGAGTTTGTTTGAAGAATATTTCTAGTACACTTATTCTTTTGCTTGTCAAGTATTGGGTCTGGACACTCCTGCATTAATGGCCACAACTCCAATGGTCTTAGTAGCTAACATACAAAACTAGGATGCCAGACCATTTGACTATGCTGAATACTTGGAAAATGACCTCAAAAATGCCCTCACTACTATCAAGAACAACAATGGAGACATATGTTTAGAGAATTAATCATTATTTATGCACCTCATCTTGCACGAAGGGTAGAACATGGGAATTTGGAATGATCATATGAGAAAAAAAGATATAGATGAAAATAGAAATATCAAACTAGTGCAAATGTGGACTACAATTTGGGATAGTAGGTGTGTGAGGCCACATTATTTGTACTTTGAAGAGTATTTAATAAAGCCACTATAATTTTTTTTGGGTCATCCATGTCACTATAATTTTTCACTAGAAGTACAAATATTTCTCTAACCCAAAGAAAAGGATGAAAGAGGGAAAGTTAACCATAATTTGGGTGATTGGTATGCATATGATGACTGCACAAAGATTCAAGTATATGGTTTTGATGGACCCCCATTTCTCCTACCAAAAACTTGCACAGATAGGGTTGCATATTTGGAAAGTTTTAGGCAATTGGCCTACTTAGATTTCATGGATCTTAAGTGTTATAACAAGCAATCATTTATGCTTGGCATACTTTTTTTTACAGAATTTTCCATTGTTTTTGAAAAGGAATATGAATTAATTAACAAGAAGCTAGAACATTATAAACTACGAAAAGGAAATGAGAGGAAGGATTTTGATCTTGAAGAATTTATAAATAATTTCAAGATGAAAAAATGGTTGCAAGGATATCCACATGTGCTTCTTGTAGAATATGATTTAATGAGGAATGTTGATGAGCATCATGCAGCTAGGAAAAGGAATTTTTACAATAGAGTGATGGAAGCTAAAGCTTGGAAGATGCACAATAATTTATTATACATAGGTTTTTTTCAAAGTTGAGGATCCTATTGAAAGGTTGGATAAATTGCTTTCACATGAAGCTGAATTGAATAGGGATGTGCCATCCTTTGTGTTTAACAGAAAAATAAATGTTCCTACAATAGAAGATTTCATGGGAGTGCAGGCTAAGAATGAAATCCCATTACACCATATCTCTCCACAACCTACCCCAACTATTAGCTTTTCTGTTGAAACATCTATGGTAGAAGAAGAAGAGGTGGAAGGTGAAGATGAAGGTGTGCAGGTAGTTAAACCTATAATTGAAAATTATGAGCCTCCATCAAAAAGAAATATGGTCATGATAAAATCCTTGGAGAAAATCACTGATGATGTAAGAGACCTTGCAAGCAATAAATTCATTTCTGATTATTCTTTTGTTAAATCTTCAGAATTCAAATCATTTGTTTATGAGTATAAAGGGAAGTTGATAAGAGAGAGGGTTAAGGAGATCACTCCTAAGGGAGATGTAGAAGACTTAGAGGAGCTCCAAGAGGAAGTAGATAAAGAGATGGAAAACATTACCCTTGAGAAAGGAAGGGAATTGCTAGAAGAAGCTAGTGCCATGATCCTCTCGGGATGGGATATAAGCTCTGCCACTATGTTTGATAGTTTTATAAGGAGTCAAAGTAAAATTTGAAAGTGAGCATTGAAGGATTGGAAAAAATATACACAGGGTCAAGATACAATCTTGATAATATAACCCTACAATTTTGGCCCCTATATCCACAAGATAAAATACCAACAATCATTGATGATCCAAAAAAAGTCTTTGGCCATCTAGTTGTGCATAGGGTTGGAGATATTGATCCACTTGAAATTGCAGATTTGAATATTAAGATTGCTAAGTTTACTAAGGCTCAGATTGAGAAGTTGATGAGGAACAAAAAAAAAATGTTATTGAAAATGAGAATTTGAGGCACGAAATAGCTAGATACAAGGATAATTTGTCATTCCTCAAGCTTTTACTCACAAGAGCTAGATCGTGATGTTAGTCTATTGGAAGCATTAACTAACAATGGGGTATGTGTAGGATCATCATGGAAAAAACAAACCCTTAAGTGGTGAAAAATTCAGAAAAATCATAGTTAGGAAACTTGACGTAAAATTTTGAATAAGTTATCTATATTATTTCAAAAATATGTAAGAATAGAATCTATATCAAATTGAATGTAGTTTCTAAACTACTAGGTTTATTTTTTTTTTAAAATCTATTTGGTGAAAATTTGAAATTTCAATGCAGTAGCACTTAAATTTCAGTGAAAAAATAAGTAGGTGTCTGTCTGACCACCCTAACCACAATAAAATGATAATATTTTTTTATAAGATTTTAGATTTAAGTAGAGGAATCATGTCCCTATGTGATGCATATCCTTTTCTAATTTTTTTCCTAGTAAATAATTAATTATGAATTTTTATTACAAATTTTAGAAAATATAAAAACTCGTATGTTTGACCACCTTAACTTGGTCAAAACTTCATGAAATTCATTTTTTTTAATCCTATAGTATGCAAAGCATAGAATGTGACGCATGCTTCGGATTCAAAAAATGTGATACCGTTTGAAATCTATAGATGTTTTTCAATTAGGAAAACAATCAGGACTTTAGTCGTAATTCAAATAGAAAATGAATAATAATTATTTATTAAATTCAAAGTAAAGCATAATTTCTATTGGTGGAAAGCTAAGAATCTTCATTAAAAACCCTTTTTCATTTCATCAATTTTGGGTTAAAAAATATTCGTTAGCCACATACCCTACACATACCCATCATATTGCCACTTTTTGGCCCATCATGATCTTGCACATACCCACTGAATATTGAAAACATAAGGCTGAAAGGACCTAAGAGAAATGTGACAAGATGGAAGAAGAAATGAAATCTATTAAGTTTAAGATTGTTTCAAAGTTGATAAGAAGAAGATTCAAATAGATGCTTGAGAAGGATGATAGGTTTTGGATGACTTATACCAAAACTTACATTGCTCTTCAAGAACATAATTGATTACAAGATAGGTTGATAGAAAAAATGGAAGAGCTGATTGCCAAAGGAGGTTTCAATGATCAAATGCTTAAGGTTTGGGAGAATTTGGTTGATACACACAATCAATTTCATGTTGCACGCTAGCAAAGGAACTTAGTGATTTCAACCAACCATTGGATATACCTTTTCCTAACTTCTTCAATGATGAAGGTGAGATTAAAGAAAAAAGTGTGTGGAAAGAAGGATTGACTCATTTACTACCTCAAGCCCTTGATGAAGTAAATGATGAATCAATGGTGATAGACAACACACACTCACAACTAGATTGGGTGTCTTCTCTAGAGTTCGTTATGAAGGATTTGATTGCTGTCACTAATACTTGGACCAGTGAGAAATATGTTGAACATATCTTCCATGTCAACATATTCATTGCACAAGAAACATAAGGATATAAAACCTCATTGGATTTGTGAAGATAAAGATGTAAAATTTGTCATATTTTATAATCTTTTAATTATGTTTTATGATATGTTTTAACATTAATGAACAATTGTGTCTCCTTGTAATGGTCTGAAGCTTGTGTGATTCCTTCATTTTGTATAAGAAGGAAACCAAAACTAGAATGAAATATGTAGATAGTTAGGTAGATACAAAAGGGCATAAAAGAGAAGGAATTAATAGAATATCATTCTTGAAATACAGAAAGGACTTCTGATAGACACTGTAATATCATTTGAATCAAATTAATGGACAAGAAGTTATAACTTGGTGGCTGAAATTTTGGTCTTCAATTGTTTGTTGAGATTAATTAATAAATGTTATCTTGATGTCTCTAGTTTGGTCTTTCCTTGTTATTTAAATCATTGTATGAAGGATATATCTGATTTATCAAGGAACATTTTTCGTTCTTGTGTGGTTAATTTAACTAGTTGCTTCAAGGAAGGATTAAATTCTTTTAAGTAATCATAGAAACTTGGGGAGTATCATTGAGATCAATAAGAAGATCCTGGTAACTATACAATTTTGCATGTTTATTCAAGGTATAAACACCTAAAATTTACAAACTAATTCAAGTTAAATAGCTAAAGGGGATGACACATATCATTCACATCTTGACTCTATTGCTTAATAAATAGAAGGCACTGATCATATTCATCACAAAACAACATTTCATAAAACTTGATTTATACATTTTAATTTTTACATTAGGATTAGGAGTAGAAGTTAGTTTCACATTTAGATCATCTATTTCGAAACCCTCATGCCATGTTGAAATGTACTAAAAAGAAATCATTTAATTGAAGAAGTTGTGATCACATGAGGATAATATAATTAAAGGAATTGAAGATGATTTAATTGCAAAATTGATCACACAAGTTCTAAATCTGCTCAATTATCACCATTTTGTTCTTGGAAGGTTTGTATTCATTGGAGATCAAGGTAAACCCACCTAGGTATAGTAGAGCCTAAAGAGTAGGGAAGTCTAACCATATTGGTTAATTTTGTTCATTGGAAAAAACATTGCTAAACCTGATCATAAAACTTGGCATATTCTTAGGGTTTGCAATATGAAATTTTGGGAACCAACACACTTCACACTTGCTTATGATAAACATCTTGACATGGGTCACTCTCATTGATCATATCCTATCCAAAATTATTTGAGCCATAAGGCATTGGCCAAAGGGGCATACTCTATTTGAACATGTTATCTAATCATAAGATAATCTTGGAATTTTTTTACATTACTAGATAGTGGGGGAAGGTACTTACATCTTGTTTCAACATAAATATTGATCTATGTCTTATATCTCATGTTGTGATTTCTAAGCATTTTCCAAACAATTAAAAGAATCCATATTAGTTGCATCCTGTGGACACTTCAACATGGTATCAAAACATTCAACAATATTGTTCTTAGCTTGGGTACAAATCTCGATCAATCAATCATCATCTTGGGATATATCTTTCCCAATCCTCGTGTTGTTCCTATTGTGACAACACTAACTTTACATTATTTTGTATCCTCAATAATGTTATCGCTATCGAAAATTACTCAATCAGATCAATCAATTTTAGCCAACCTATCAACAAGATCTCAAAAGACTATTGATATCATTATATAATGATCTCTTTATCATACATCCATATGATCAACATCAAAATCCAAAAATAGTTGAAAAACCATCAAAATCATAAATCAAAAACCCAAAAACATTATATTCTGTCTCTAAACGAGTTGCATTGACTCCAAACAAGTGAACTATGAGCCTCTGCATGGATAATGTAGGCAGGGCCATCACTAATGAGCCCCTGAGGCCCTAGGTTAGTCCCTCCCCCCACAAAAAAAAGCATCAAATAACCTCAAAAGCACAAAAAAGGAAAAATATTCTCAAAACTCCTATTTTTGTCATCACCTATCTACAATAAATATTCATCCATAATAAACAAAATTTTCAATTTTACCCTTTGAAAAAATAGACAACAAACAAATCAACATCAAAATCTAGAACTTTCAAGCAAACAATCACAAAGATTTGATCACAAATAGACAAAAACATTGCCAAAGTGTTAACTACCTATCTATTGACAATTCACCATCAACATCCTAAGATATGTCTTAATGGATAGATCATTCCTATAATAGACATCATCAATAATGGATAAAAGTATGAAACATCAAAAAATATATGGCAAGTGATACAACAACATTTTTTAATCTTTTTGTTATTTTATCTTTTTGATTTATCTTATTGACTCATTCCCAAGATCTCTTGAGGATGTCCATAAGGATTTAGAGAGGAAGGAATGGGGGCATTTGAGTGTCATTTCTATTTTCTTTGTTTGTTGGATATTTTTGCAATACTACCATGGTGAATACTTGCCTTGTGTGTGTGGAAGTCATTTCAAGCAACTAAAGAAACCTTGCATGTTTGGTTCCTCATACCTCTCTGTGCACTAGTCCAAATGCTCTAAACTTCTAACCCATACACTCTAATAAGGTTTTCATATGTTTGGTATGAGCAAGAATACTCTTGATTGTAGAGTCAAAGTCCATGCAATGGATACAACACCACCTTGGTCATCAATACCCTAGTGCATCATGTTTGTTTGCTACATTAATAAGGATTTCTAAAACCTGCAAAGTATCTATGAAGAAAAAGAAAACTCATCATGTTTCTTCTATCCTCTAATCCTACTAACTATTCTTCACTTCTTATTAACATTTTATTCTTGTCAATATTTCTTCTATTAGTCCTTGTACTTAAATGCATCACATCACCTTGTAAATTTTTTTGGCTCATTATCTAAAATTTTCACTAAATTTCTTGAGGGGGCACCATGCTATCCCATCATCATTGGGGCATACAAGGGAAAATCTTGAGTAGGAATTTTTGAATTTTCTTTGACACAACACTCAAAATTGCATTGTATCAAAGAGGGGAAAAATGTAGATACCCTAAATTGTCTTGACTGAAAAACAACACTATTTAACTAACTTTTACTCTTCTTCCCTAAATGATTAAATAGTACATTTTTATTTAATTATTATAAAATTTTATATTTGTCTATGAATTAAGTGATTTAACATCATTTAATTAATTCATCTCCATTTACATCAAAACCCCTATTTTTCTCTATTAATTAAATAATCTTTAATTATTTAATTAATTCACTATATCATCATTAATCTAACTTTTATTCCTCTTGATTGATTAAATAATGCAAGTTATTTAATTATGTCTCTAATATACCTTATTCTCCTAAATCAATTAAATTGTTATTACTTAATAGTTTAATTAAATCACTTTCCCCTTCCTAAACCTAAATAATTAAATTAATTATTCAACATCATTCAAAAGGTCAACAAGCAAATATAAATTTATTTGTTAAAAGTCAAACATGACTTGCACATTCAACTCAAAATACTAATTAATTAATTAAAATAATTATCTTCACCCCTTTTATGATTGAGCAAATCACAATCACTAATTTATCATTCTAAACAGTTGACTAACTCATCTATTCTTCAATCCCATTAACCACTCAATCTATTTCTTCAATTCTACTAAATACTCAACTTGATTCCATCAATCACACAGATTATGCAATCTAAATCCACTAATATTTCCAATCTAATTCCTCTCAATGGTTTTGAACCATTGATCAAGATCTTTTACTACGAAATCTTGATCATTCATCCTGAAATAGGAAATCTATAAAACACTCTTCTACCCTCTCACAAATCATCTAGAATTTATAGACTGAAGTGCTACACAATTATCTCTTGAGCACGTTACAAGTTATCATCACATTCTAGTTCACCATTTTACATACATTGAATCTTTTGCAACAACAACAATGGGGGATTTGTATTGAATTGAGCAATCTAACATCCAAATGTCAATGCAAATACAACTCCAACTCCAACATGGGATGGTATATGTTTTAAATTTTTGAGTTTGATTTGTGTTATCTTAGGATTTCATTATTTTATTTCATAATTTTGGAGTTTCATTTCATGAGTAATGGGTTTAGGGATCTTAATCTTGTTCGAATTAGATTAGTTTTGATTCATTTGCTTTATTTTTCCTAATGCATCATTCCCTCCTTATGAAAAGTAGATTATTACGGATTTAGATTAATGTTTCTTTTATAAGATGGACTCATTTCAAGTTATGTTTGAGGAAAATACTTTTTCAATCATTCCTTATTATTATATTTTCAAAAATATTGAAATAATTTATTTTATCATAGAAGAATATAGAAAAACAAAACAAACAATATTCAATATCAACATTACCTTTGGCTCATGGTTTTGGATAATACCATCACACTTGAGCTATTGTATTTATAACCTAATACAAAAACAATAATGGTGGCTATGGAATCATCCCTATAAATCATTAGGGTGAAATAAGGAACACCATGTTGATTAAAATACAAGGGACAAATAATATCCCTTGGATTGCTAACTAGAAAGATAATTCAAATGGACCATAATGAAACTACAATAAACTTAGAAAACCACCATTTACATTTTTTTCACCTTTATATAATTTTGAATTTCATATATATTTTTCAATTGGTGAACATAATCATTTTTCAAACCATGTGAATAGAACTTACATTACTTGGTTCAAAGGGTGATGTTATTTTATAGGACTAGGCACTAGATGTAAATAGAAAACAATTATTGATCATGACAACCAATTACTTTAAATGCTTCCCTTTGTGGGTAGCTATCACAAAGGAACTATCTAGGGAAAAGGAGGCCTAAGAAGGGTTGTGTACTCACATAAGTAGTTCACATCAAACATATCTTAGAATAAATAATTACATATATATTATTCCTTGATCTTGTTTGGAATTGGTATATATATGAAATATGTGGAATGAAGGATGTTCCTAGTATGTAGAAATTTGAGGATGGGGTTTACGGAGTGTCTAAGAAATGTTATGATAACTTAAATTTAATCAATAAATAAAATAATTAGAGTAAGGAGACGGGGAGATAAAATATATTCTTTATATACTCAAAATAATCTAGTAGATAGATTTGCTGGACTCCTTGAGGCTTTAGGCCAAATTATAAGGTGTGTTACAATATTTTATTTTATATTATATGCTCCTAAATATGAGAACCTGTATGCACTCCCAATAGTGGAGTATAGTGTTTAAAGAGTCACTTGAGACCTAGGTGGTCTTGATGAGACTAATTCTTTAGCTAGAGAATATACCTATCCTTTATGGATAGATTTCTGCCCCATTTGGGTATATGCCTATCCTAGATGAATATATGAACTCATGTCTTGTATGGATATACACCTAACCCATATAGTTGGATGCTTTTCTAAAATTGGAAAAATGCTTATCTTGTATGGATAGAAGTACCTAAGTATAACAATGAATGAACAATTAATAAATTGAGAAAAAAATAGTGATATTTTAGAGTAAATACTTACGTTATTACACTATCAAAAAACCAAATCTAGGTTTTAATATTTTTCTAAGAAAAAATGTAATGTTTATCAAACACAACCACTAAAAGATAGGATAAAACCCCTAAACCTAGAACACAATAACTGAATTGCAACCTATATATGGAAACCACTTAAAAACACAAAAAAATAATTATTAAAATTAGATGTGCATCCCTCTAAGAATTCCAGAGACATGTACATGACAAATTGAGCATGTAAATGAACTAACCAAACTAAGCCATTTACCCCAAATTAGATGTAACATTTAGATTAAGCATTTAAGGATTAGAAAATATAGATGAAAAAACAAAATTCTCACCAAAGTAACCATTGTTGCACTATGGAGAGGTGGTTATGCTCAAGAATTATTGAAGTGAGTGCTTTTTCCAACAAAATAAGGTTACATATAGGAAATGTATTAAATAGCTAGGGGTGGTCTCTAATTTATAGATATTTGGAGAAAGCAATGGATAGTAGGATTAAAAGATGAGACAATGTATAATAATGGTTGAGATACATGGGAATATGAGAGGAGGAAAATTTTCCCTATTTGGCTGGAGGAGATAGAGGGAGAGGGATTGAGGTAAAAATAAAGGGTGGAGATTCTCCCTAGGAAGATTGGACGGACATGATGAAAATAGTACTTTGGAAAACTCTTTAGGGATGGGAAAGTCCTTTGATTCATGGTACCAAGACCATGTCACATGTATAAAGGTCCATTCCTTTAGTAGAAAGGGCATAGACCTATGTACAAATGTCAAAATGTACATGATTTGATAGGATTTTGACCATGTGTATGGTTATGCAAGTGGGGGATTAAGGGGTTAATTTATTACAACCCACTTAATAAAAAAGTAAAGAAAATAGACAATTAAATACATAAAATATTTATTTAATTTTTTGGATGAGGATGGGGGACTTAGGGAAATAATATATTGGAATTATTTACCTAAGGTAAATTATAAGTGAGGAATGATTAAATAGTTTAGGCTAAAAATAGGATGTAAGTGAATAGTAATGAATAGTGGTTTAATAGTGATTTTACTAATTGTAGTGTCAAAAGTTGTACTCCCTTCTTGGTGATAGTACAATTTCACACTTAATTTGGACCCATTTTAGTACCCTTGCATTCATGCCCTTTAAATCATCATTAATAGGCCCCTAAGACCCTTTATTATATATCCCAAGGCTTATTTCAATTGAAATTTTGACAAATTCAATAAATACATTTAATATTCTAACCTCTTGATATTCACTCACCTCAAAAATCTAGGGTGGGAACCATATGCCACCTTGGGCATATCAGTCCCATTTGGGTCCTTTTTAGGGTTTGAGCAGGAAATTAAAGTTTTTTTTAATTCAAATTTCACAAATTTTAGCATTTGGGATCTAATAAACCATAAATTAGATGGGATGCCTATAAAATCTAAGTCTCACACTCATTTTTGACATTAGGAACTAGAGAGAACAAGACAAGTGATCAAGTAAGCAAGAGATTCAAGCATTTGCATTCAAGCATAAGGAGTAAGAAAATTTGAAGTCTTTGAGTAGCATTATAGTGTTTTTGTAGGTCTACAAGATCACTTTCATTTCAAGATCAAGCATTTCCAAATATTGATGGTGGTTGTATTTGGAGGATCATGATGGATTCTAGGTTGGGGAGATGCAACTAGCCATTGAACCAAGCCTAATGACTTGTTTCCTAAGTGATTCCATCTTCCATTATCATTCTACTTTCTACCTAAATGAAGGTACATGCATTTTTATGGCTTATTAGGGTGATTGGAGATCTCCCAAAGTGAGTCATCATCATTTTCATGTTTCATATATGCATCTTGTTCTAGCACATTAGAGTAGGGTTTTGTTGCATTTTAAATCTCCTAATATTAGGAACACTTAAGATTAGAACCTTCACACACATTTCAATTTCAGATCTATACTTTCTATGAAGGTTTAATTATCAAACTAGGTGTTTGACCAAGGAAATCCCCCCATAAGAAAATCAACGCAATATTTTGTATTTTCAATTTTTAATAGGTTTGGATATAGAATCAAAGTTTCAAAAACATAGGAAGGAAATGCAGAGATAGGAGAAAACTTTTAGATCCCACTTTTTCAGAAAGGAAGAATGGGACTAAATCATGCATCTGGGCATATGAGTCCTAGTATACCCTTTTTCTATTTTTCTGTAGATCAAGATTAGTCACTAGAATATTCTACATTTTGCCTAGATTCCTGTAGCAGGACTAAATCACCTAGCTTGGCATATTAGTCCCAATGCACTTCAAAAAGTGGAATTTCAGGGTTACAAACCTTTCTTTGACTCCATTTTTCTAGGTAGCCTTTTGTTTCATTCTCTTTCATCAATCTGATTTCATGCTCTTAAGTTTCTAGGGTTTTGTGTGTAGAGTTTACATTTCGCATTTGAAGCTTAATTTAATGGTGAACCCTTGTTTAATCATACAAGGAAACCCCTAGTACTTCCCTCAATTCAATCACTTGGTCGAGGGATCTTGGTTTCCTAATGAACTAAGGTGTGAAATAGGTCCCTATGTTTTATATCCTAAAAGGTGGACCTTATTTCCTTTGGTTCATTTTGGTGAACCCAACAGGAAGCATCAACACCATCATGTGTAACCCTAATAAAACAACTCTCACTTTGAAGCATCCTAAATTGATTGATACAACTTGTGAAGAATCATTGGAATACTTTGAAGATGATGAATCCTTGAAGGTAATGTTAGGAGTTTATGACAAGTAATTTACTCCTCTTAAAAAGAAACAGGTTACATGTGCTATGGTTAGTGCTAAGCAAGAAGATGAAGAGAATGAAATTAATGAGAATGATAAGGACACACGAGAATATAATCTTGAAATTTTGAAACAAAGTGCACTTCCTTTGGGAGATACACTCAACATACCAATGGATACCACTAATGAGGGGAAAGTGATTGAAATAGGAAAGTGCCTTGATGAGGATGAATAAGAAGACCATGCAACTTTACTTCATGAATTTCCTAAAACAAATTCTTGGACTTATTCAGATATGTTGAGAATTGATGCTAAGATAGTGACACACAACATAGTCCTTGTAGAGGATCCTAAACTAGTCAGAAAAAGATACGGAAATGAATCCTAAGATAGCCTTATTGGTTAAGGATAAGATTGAGAAACTACTTGAAACTGGTTTTATATGACCTATTGATTATTCTCCATGGATATCAAACATTGTTGCATTCATGAAACTTGATAATCGTGTTATCTCTCAAAAACACAGGAAAAATACCTCCAGAGGTTGCCAATCTCTAGATACGTTTTAGGGTAACAGAAAAGGCCAAATGAATTGAACATTCTACTCTTCTGGTGCTCCTAGACCTAGGAAGGTGTGCCTATAACAATGAGGTAGACTTGACCAATGTTTATTTCCAAAAGCAATTTACCCACACTGGAAAATAGGAGTGGATAAATGAGTTTAATTTGGTATAAATTGTATAAGCAATATGAAGGAAAAATCTAATATGTTCATATGAAAAATGAATAAAACAAAAAAGTGGAATAACAGAGACTAGTGCCTTATTGGGTGTATGAAGTCAAATGAAAATATGATATGGACAACTTCCTTCTGGTAGATACTCAAATTGTTTGGCATACAATTTTAAGTTTATAACTGCTATAAACATGCAAGAATGTGACTACTGAGTTCTTAATGATCCAAATGAGATTTCCTAATTACTATGATTGACTAAGAGGATTTAATCTCTCCTTGAAAGAACCAATTAATCCAATCATATGGTTATAGCAAATGTGCACTGATAAACTGAAAAATATCCTTGATATATCAGTTTAAACAACTAGAAAACATCAACCTTGGAGACAACTTCAACAATATTTTTAATTAACACAACAAACAACTGAAACCAGAAAAATGTCATCACATCAAATGAATTCAATTGAAATATCCATCATTTTAAACATGCATCATAGTCTCAAAATTCAACATTTTGTATCCTATTGTATTATTATTCCATCTCTATTCTCTGTTGAAAAATGAGTATTTATACATCAGTCATATGAAAAGTCGTGTCCATTCGTATTCAAATCTCGGGTAGTCCATTCATTTGGTCTTTTTCCAACATTTTCTAAACACCTGCTGAGACATCCTACAGTTTTGCCAACGTTTAATGTTACTGCGACCATCATAGATCACATATCGCTTTGGTGTCATGCAGTCTCATCGATGTGCTGAGTCTCACCGATAGCCTATCTATACCTTCGCTTCCATCACCCAGTTATCTTGTAGTGCTACCAATGTTCCGAGTCTCCCCAACAGCTATCCCTTTAGTCATGAGTGTATCGTTGTGACATTGAAGGTCGGGTAGATGTTCCCCTGCTCACATTGTGTTCTGCCGAGATTTATCCTTCCTCAACTTCGATCGCCGAGACATAATGGTTTTCTTGCTGATGGAACTTCATTCGGCATGAGCTTCTTGTCTCTCGCCAAATCAATCCTGTCCAAGTATACTGCCAGATCCTTAATGTGATCCTGTCATTGTGACATAGGGGGTTGATAGGACTCCATAACTTCATATCGATGACAATGACATAATCTATCATTACTTTGTCAGCAAGACCAAATGAACATTGTAGGATGTTACTCTGATGACTCTTGTCAGTGACATTGCTCTTTTTGTTTCATCGGTAAGACACATATATGCTCACTATGACTTACACTGATGACCATTGTTTTGCTGATAGGACCGTTGTGTCACTGAGACTGTGAATTGCATCATGCCGATATGTCTCTATGTCTTCGATCGGTAAGACACAAATAGGCTCGATATGACTCATTCCGATGAAGATTTTCTTGCCGATAGGATCTTTCTTTCGATGATACTCTGAATTGTGTCTGCCCAATGTGTATTACCAAATGAATTAACATTGGTAAGACTTTCCTGATGTCTTGCCGATAAACTGCAAAAAATACATATATTAGTATAAAATGTTTTATGGATCGGGGAGACCCTCACCATCTCTTGTCGATATCAATTATACATTGAAATACTTAGGGTTAGATAAATTCTATGGAACCGCATGACAGAATATGGGAAAAAATGTTATGCAAAGCAGATTCATGAGCTTATAGTATGGACTTCTTTGGAAAATCATGAGCATACACAACTATAAAATTTTCAAAATTTTACAGTTCTAACAGTGGCTCCATCTAGGGATGAATGATTGTGAGATCATTGCAAGGATTTAGATCTCTGGGTGAGCAGAACAAACTTTCAAGGTGATGGACCAATGAGTAGATGGAATGAATGGAAATGGAGATGAACATGACCCTATACTACTGTACATGGAAATAATTACTTTAAAAGAAGGAATATCAGGATTGTCCATGTACTGGCAATTCCTGTTCCTTGTATTTCCTAAGCTATTGTTTATGATTTTTTTTTTTTGAGAGGAATGTCAAGAGTTGTCCATGCACTAGCAACCCTTAATCGTCCATATTGCTCAAGAGAAAAAATGCTTCAAGAATTTCCCATGTACAGGAAACTCCTGTTCTTCACTAGTCATGTTTTGCAAATAATATGAATCTTGAGCTCTCTTTCCAACAACAACAAAGGGTCCCAGCCACAAAGCTTCAAATTTCGCATGTTTTCCCTTCTCCTGACACCTTGCATGCCACATTAACACCAAATCATTTTCTTTGAATTTTCTATCTTTTTCTCTTCTATCAAATAAATATTTCAGTTGTGCCTGCAACTTCACATTCTGGTTTTGAGTTAATCTTCTTATCTCATCAAGCTCTGCTAGCTGCTCCATTCTTTCCTCCATTGGTTTAGGAATGTCTATATCTTCCTGAAGGATAAATTTGTAAACTGATAATTTTTTTTGTAAAGGCATCCTAGCTTGTATTCCATATGCCAATTCAAATGAGGATTTTCCAATTGCTTTTTTCACAGTTATCCTATCAGCCCACACAACCAACCTCAAATTTGAATCCCAAGCCTTTTTATTCCCACCTAGCATCCTCCTTATGATCTTCAGAAGATTTTTGTTGTTGGAATCTACTTGAACATTAGCTTGTGGATGGTAAGGAGCTATATAAGAAATAGTGACACCATATGTACTGCAAAAATCTTTAAACTCATCATATTTGAAACACATCCCATTATCTGTAATCAATCTTAATGGTGTACCAAATCTGGTAATAATGTTATCCATTAAAAAATTGATCACAACTTTACTTGTTGCTTGCTTAGTTGGGATTGCCTCTACCCATTTAGTGAAGTAATTTGTAGCTACCAGTATCCACTTATGTCCTCCAATTGATTTCTCTTGTATCTCCCCAATAAAATCAATTCCCCACTGATGAAAAGGGGCTTCAACCTACAAAGGTTTGAGTGGTAAATCTCCCTGATACTTCATTTTCCTTGAGAACTTCTGACATGCTTCACATTTTCTTACATATGAAAAATAATCATTAAAGACTTTTGGCTAGTAATAACTTGCCCTGAGAATCTTGTGTGCAGTTGTCTTTGCTGAATAATGGCCTCCACAGACTCCTTCATGCATCTCTCTCAAAAAACGCTTGGCCTGTGACTCATCTAGACATAACAACATCCCGTACCTATTTTTCCAAAACAAATCACCTTCCATGAACACATATTTGGATGCTTGCAGCTTCAAGGTTCTTCTCTAATTATCACTTAATCCTTCAGGACACTTCATGTATCTGCGGTAATACATAATGTCTGTATACTAAGCAATATGCTCAACACTTGCAATTGCATTTCCTTCATCTTCTACATTACAAATTTTATTTGCTTCAGCATTTGTTTCTGCCATTAACTTGGCCAAACCCTGACCTCTTACTAATTTGGTGATTTATATTTCCATATCAAATTCTTGAATTTTATTAATCCACCTGCATCTCTTTCCAATTACCTCTGACTATGTCAAAATATCTTTAACAGTTGCATGAGGGACATAAGCAATCACCTTAGCTCCAACAAGATATGGTCTAAAATATTTTATGGATTTCACCAATGCAAACACTTGTTTCTCCATTATATCATATTTCAATTATGACCCCTGCAATGACTTGTTGAAAAAAGACATAGGCTGCTCATGACCTTCCTCATTCTTCTGTAACATAACAACAGCTATAGTATGCAATGAAGCAAATGAAAATATTTGAAAAGGTTTTGAAAATTTTGGATATTTAAGGATAGGAGCCTCCTTGATGGCCTTTTTGATTGATAGAAAAGCCTCTAATGCTTCTGCAATCCAATCTACCTTTTGTCCCTTTCTCAACATCTTTGATATGGGCTTAACAATTTCAACAAAATTAGACACAAATCTCCTAACAAAATTGATCTATCCAAAAAATGATTAGATGGCCTTGACAGTTTTAGGAATAGGAACTTTATCTATGGCCTCAACCCTCTCAGGATCTATTGTAATCCCCTCCTTTGAGATAATATGTCCTAAGAGTTTACCTTTTGTGACTGCAAAATGACATTTTTTAGGGTTCAGACTAATACCATATTCTAAAGCTTTAATACATACCTTTTTCAAATGTTCTACATGATCCTCAACCCTTTTTGAATAAGCAGTAAGGTCATCTTGATATACCACCATGATAGCATTAATCAAGTCTGCAAATGCTATGTCCATAGCTCTTTAAAAGTTTTTACCTGCATTTGTTAGAATGAAAGGCATTCTCACATAAACATACATTCCCCATGGAGTTGTAAATGTTGTCTTGTACTGCTCAGATTCTTTGACTTTGACCTGGTTGTAACCAGAGAACCCATCCATCATAAATAACAACTCACACCCTCTAACTTTATGCAGTACAACCTCAATATTAGGTAGAGTATCCTTGAGAGATGCCATGTTTAGATTTCTGAAGTCCACACATAATCTGATATCCCCATTCTTCTTCCTCACATGAACTAGGTTTGAAACCCATGTTGAATTCCTAATTGGTTTGATGATACCCCCATCTCTAAGCTTTGCTAATTCCTCTTGCATCTTTGGTTCCAATGTTGGGTTAATAGGTCTTCGCTTATGCCTAAATGGCTTTGCATCTAGCTTCAACGATATTTCATGTTGAAACAAATCTTCCCTATATGCTTTGAGATCTTCATAAGACCATGCAAACACATGTTTATATTTTCTCAACAATGCAATCAACATTCTTCAAATTGCCAAGATTATTTTCTTCCCAATGTATACCTTTTTTGGTGCTAACTCAGTCCCTAAATTGATCCCTTCAATATCCTCCCTCTTGACTGGTGTCTGCTTCATGAGGGACCGATCATTTCCATGATATACCCTTTCCAATGCTACTAGCCCTTTTGGAAGCTTATTAGTTCTAAGCTGTAAGACCTCCTTCCTGAATACTATATGCTTTCTGTCTACCTCCTCTACAAATGCATTCAAGTCAATTTATTGGGCTTCATATTGATCTATATAGTGAAGAAATTTCAAGAGGTCAGTATCGTCATTAAAAACCTGCCAACTATATATATTATTAGGCACAACGGGTTTTGCTTTGAATTCAGTTTGAGACACTTAGCCAATGTGATGTTATCTCTTCTTAGTGCTACATTGGCTAAAAATTCTGCCATTATATTCTTCGACCTATAAATCCACTCAATTGAGAAAGCATCAAACAAATCAATTGTGTCCCATACAACATTCCTATAAGCCTCTTGTGTTTTGTTGCATATTTTGATTTAACTTGAGAAACAACTAGCTCTGAATCCCCTAGAATAGCTAGCAACTTGATCTTATGTTTTATAGCCATATTCAAACCTGCTAACAAAGCTTCATATTCTGTTGTATTGTTCGTACATTCAAATGCTAGAAAAAATGAATATTTAAAAGTAACTCCTTCAAGGGAAACAAACACTATTCTTACTCCGTTACCTTCCTGGCCGCAAGATCCATTGAAGTACATTTTCCACATGCCATCATAGCTTTTTGCAACATGCTTATCAATTGGATCACCATTGACTAACTCTGGCTAGGCCGATTCTATCTTAAAACTCCCAAGATCCATATCACAAAAGCAATTGACTTGATCTTGAGGTACACAATCTACAATTTGGTTTATCCTCGGCTCCCTGTACAACTTAACTTCCTGGCCATTCACTAGAATTGTTGCATAAGATAAACCAAATTGGACGTTTCCCCCAATTTCTGTTGTCCACTGTCTTGATAAAAGCATCCCAAACTGAGGAGGGGTATCAATTATAGTTATATCTATATTATAGGCCACCTGAGGATAAGTAGCTAGTTTGACTTCAACATCTTTCATAACACCTACTACTGGAACATGACGGCTATCCATTGCATAACACTTCCCTTCATTAGTATCTACCCACATACCAAGTTGTTTCATAACTCCAACTGGCATGATATCGATTGCAGTGCCAGTGTCTATCTTGCAATTCCTCAACAGTTTAATGTTTATAAGCAGTGTGGTGAAAAAAGGATCAACTTGTGGGGAACTTACCAATACATGATTTAAGCACAGTTCAAGGACAATCACTTTCTCTTGCTTGTTAACCATTTTAGTGGCCATCTGATTTTCAGAACTCGTACTTTTCTCATTTCCATTTGATATCAATTGAATTGCACTATCCCTATACTCCTTAATTCTCATCATCTCAAGCAGTGGAACACACATTTTTACCTGGGATAAAGCCTGAGAGAAGTCAAAAGAAGGACCCTCCGCCTTAATTGTTTTCTTTTGCTCTAATGCTTCTTCTTTGTTTTCTTCCTTCTGGATAGACTTTTGCTTTTCTTTGTATAACTCTCTATTCTCCTCTTTCTAAAAAAGATTTCGTTCCTTCTTGTCATGTTGCTTATTTTATGTTCTCTTCAAAACTCTTGGTATTACTTATCTATCTTTCATGAATGTTCCCTTGGGAGCACCTTCCTTTTCGTTCACTGTCCTATTTCTTAACCAATACTTGCTCTTTGCTTGTTCAACTACGGATATGGTTAACCTCTTTATTTCCTCTTCAGTGGGTCTCCTTACATTGCATTGAGTAGGAACCTCAACAGAGCATTGTTCTACATGATTTTCTTCAAAATCAGAAAAAACTTGTTGTTCAACCATATGGACATTACACCTTTGACTTGAAACATCGTAGCCATAGCCTTCATCTTCTGAAGATGAATATTCCTCCTCAGTAGGGTGAAAGGTATTTGAGGTCAAGTACACTATGTGATCTTCTCCACTGTTACTGTTGATGATGTTTTCTGCATAGCAACAATTCAGACAAAATATGAAATCTTATCTCTCTAGAAAGGTAAATCTCTATTAACAAGCCTCAAGAGATAACCCCAAGGTCTCTAATGTCAGGTCTTGACAATGCATAAACAACTCAGTGATAAATGTGAAAATGCTGGTAATCACGAAGGGACCTTACTACAAACAAATACTGGATCTTTAACTTATCAGATCTAGCAATTTAATGATACTTCAATCCTAAATCTAACTCAAATGATAAAGAAATAACAAAAGATTAGGGTTTCAGAGAGATTCCTAAATTTAACTACTCCTAAGATTAACAATGCAAATGATGAAATACTTGAAATGGACCAATCCCTCATAAACTAATTCCTGCTTAACCCAGATGAACCTACAATCTCACAGAAATAGTGCAATCTTCTAAGGCATTAAATATTTTCAGATCATGAACATTTTTCCAAGACAACCCAATTGCAATTGAAATGAATAAATCCTCATAATTGAACTAAGCACAATGAATATAAAGGTCCAGGCTAACTTTGCAAAGCAAATAACAATCAACTAGCTGCCAAAAGTATGGACTAGGGATTGTTGCAAACACTTCAAGCATCAAATCATAAACACCATTGAATAAAATCTAAATGTAAATAACCTTGAGCAATTTGAAAGATAGAATCATAAGAACCATGCAAGATAAGTGAACACAAAAGAGATCACCAGAAAATCACAATGTCTTCAATTGTATTGAATCACCAAATTTCAACAACAATTCCAATGTTTTGTTACAACATTTGCTCAAAAATTGAATAACTTCTACTTTTGCTCTATTGCCTAATTCACTCTAAGAGCTATCTATCTTTTCTGTTCTATGTTCTCTATTCTATATCTTACAAATGAGGCAAAATTCCCAATTTATAGGAATCTCCAAAACAAGTCAGCCAAGCTGGGGTTATATAATAATAAAATAGCCAAAACAAGTCGGCCCAAGCAATGCTTACAATAAAAATTGCCACAAACAGGTCTGCCCAAGGAGAATTCAAAATAGGATAAATATGCTTTAAATGCAAGAATTCAATTCAGGTCAGCCTGGGAGCCCCAATGCAATTCAAACCAAGCCAAGGAAAATGAGAGGGAAATACAAAATTCGATGCTTCCTTGCATTAACTGCCCTCTCCAACTTGAGCGCACCTCCTCCCAATCAATCATAACAACTTGATATTAATTCATAATAGCAATATAAACAACCGCATCATCAAACTGGGCTCAACAACTGGATCCTCATCGATTGAAAGCATACATTTCACTGCCATTTCTTTCTTGCCATGCGAGATTCAGCCTACATTCAACAAAACTAGCATCAATATCCATTATAACATGAAGATCAAGACTAACTCATTATCAATAATGCATTCATCATCTAAATAAATTGAAACACAGATCGAAATCAACCCAGAAGCGTCATCCAATCGCAAACTACACGATTCGGGATTTCAAGCTAGCCACGAAATCCAGGCCAAGAAGGAAATTCTGGAAAAATACGGCCCAGGTAGATTCCGGCGAAGAAGGCACAAAATCAACCATTAGATCATCAAAATGCAGAAAAATTGTAGATAACCGTGCAATCCATCAATTTAAAGCATGGAATAGTAAGAATTTAACTCTAAAATCATCCAATTTTACCAATTTTTAAGCTCCACAGCATCTCCCAAAAAATCTGAAATAATCCGGCTGGACCAGATTTCTGCGAAAACGTCAATCACTGCATGAACTCTGGGGAAACGAGGGAAAAAAGGAGGAACTAGGAAAATCCGGGACCGAAAATCCTGAAGCTAGAGGAAAACACAAACATCAGCTATGACTTCGCTCAAATTGACCAAAGGTCACAAATTTGAGGACCCCGGGCATGAAACCAGCTTAACCTGAACCTTCAATAGATCTTCCTTCAATTCTAGGCCTAATTGAAAACAAATCGAAAAGAAATGGCAACACCTTAGGCATGAAACCCTAAATCTTAACCATGAATGCATAGAGCAAGCCATAAAATGCCCAAATACACAGGAATTCGAACTCAAGCAAGTAAAAAAAACATGCCAAAGCACAACTAAATCGAATATCCCAACCCAAGAGAACGCAAATGAGAAAGCATAACGACAGGGAAAACTCCAAAGATCGACCAAACTCAAAAACCTGACGGCCAGACGGAAACCTGGGAAAACCCGGCCCATGCGAAATTCTGCAAAGGCCCAAAAATCCCGAACAATGGCATTGAAACCAGAGTATGAATGAAATCCAGGAAAATTCGGATGGACCAGAAAATCCCGAACCTGGGTGAAAACCCGGATTTGTCCCAAAAGTTAAGTTTTCAATATGCAACTTGAGGAAAACACTTGGGTGAGAAAGATAAGCATATTAAGCACATACCAAGGCAATGCAAAACATCAAAATCGAAGGGGGAAAAACACAAAGAGCGAAAGCAAAAGAGGGTCCCTGCTTTCAGTGGGGCGTGTGTGCAAAAACTGCACAACAAATGGTGACTCTACTGGGGAAATGCTCTAGAGAATTTGATGATGAACAAGAATCATGAACCCAGAATCTCTGGTTTCAATCCCACTATCAGATAAAGAAATTAAAATGCAAGACCAAAGAATCAGAACCAAAGATAGACTGAACCTTCCATAGACTAAAAATCCAAGTGTGTGCACATGAGTTCATTTCCTTCTTTGAGCTATTGCAAAAACCAAGTTCAATCAGGTCAGGCTACGTAAAGATTCTAACTTCAAAATCAACCTAGATAGAGCCTCACTTCCATTTAGATGTCCATAGCCCCGACGAGGTTATCGCTGTGATTCTCCCAAACATAGCTCTATCGCCAACCAGGCATCCATAGCCCCAGTAGAGATATTCAGATACCCCTGATAAGTTGAATTCATTCTTTTGATTTTCAATATTTTCTTTTCTTTTTTTTTATATTCTTTTCTTTTCATTTTTTCATTTCAACCTATGAACAATGAAGTTCACACTCAAGGTTGAGAAGCACAGTGGCACTAAAGCAAAAATAAGATTTTTCACCTGACAAGACCTCACAAGGATCCTACCGCAACCTCAGGATTTTAAGATGTATAGAAGATATAAGATTTCAGAATACTTCAAATTTAAATCAAAACAGTGACCCATCCTCTTTAAATCAAACATTTAGACTGCATGACGATAACAAAGACCTAAACCATCCATTCAAGACACACAATCAAAGTTCATCAAGGAAATACTTAGAATAGTCCCAGACAAAAGAAGATTTGCTATGCAGGTGCAACACGTTCTGAAGAAAACAAGAAGACCTCGAAAGCAAGAGCAGAGAAAAACACACCAAACTGAAAGCAAAACATATACTAACTAAAACAAACAAAAGCAAAGAAGAAAGGAAAACCTACTCTAACCAAAGCAAAGAAAACAAAACAAAACAAAAAGGAAACCTACTCTAACTGTATACAGGAAGAGAGCTGAAAACAACTCAAGACTAGAAATAATGCTTCAAATACTGCCCATTGATAGGCAGTGGGATATCCTCCCCAGTGAGATTTTTCAAATGGAAAGCATTATCTCCCAGGATTTTTGAAATTTGGTAAGGGCCAAGCCAAATTTTGTCAAATTTTCCATGCTCCCCCTTATGATTGTGGGCTTTATCCCAATAGAGAACCAAGTTGGAAATCCAAAAGGCTTTTACCTTGGCTCTTCTATCAAACCATCTTTTGACTAAACCCTGGTGTTTAGAAAAGTTCTCTAGGGCCCCATCTCTTCTTTCTTTAAGGTGTAACAACTCCTATAGGCGGGCCTCACACCTGTTCTCATCATCATAATATTTGCTAATGAATTGTAAAGTAGGGATCGTCAATTGAATTGGAAATACAGGTTCCTGACCATATACAAGGTGATAAGGGGAGGTCAGTATGGAAGTCTTCTGTCTGGTAGGATCTTCCCACAAAGAAAATCTAAGTTGAGTGTGCCAATCCTTGGGATTCTTCTCTAGTAACTTACAGATGACTATTAAGAGGTTTTTATTGGAAGACTCAGCCAACCCATTACCTTGTGGATAGTAATTAGATGCAAACTTTATTATAATCCCATTATCAAAGGACCAATTGGAAAATTTCAATGATGCAAAGACAGGACCATTATCACAAACTAAAGATAAAGGACATCCAAAGTGATTGATAATACTTGATTTAATGAAATCAATTACCACTTCAGAAGTACACTATTTGCATGCAAGAGCTTCATTCCATCATGTAAAATAATCAGTAATCGTGAGAATATACCTGTGACCAGCAGAAGAAGGTGAATTGATGAAACCTATGAAGTCCATCCCCCACTACGCAAAAGGTTTTACATGAAGTCCTATGGTTGCTATGGTCTGGCATATGTGGCATGTTCTGACATGAGTGTGTGTATCCTTGAACAATGTAGGCCAATAGTAACCAGCCCTCATAATCTAGTTTGTAGTGGCATGTGTTGATCCATGGCCAGTACCATATCTATCATGAAATTTGGCCATGACTCTGTCAGCTTCCTGTCTTCCTAAACACCTCAGGTAGATACCTTCATGATTTTTCTTATATAGAACAACTCCCTTCAGCATGAAACTATCACTCTTCAAACATAATCCTCTTCTTTGTACTGCATTCAGGTGGTCAGGACATCTCTGAGACAGGAGATAATGAACAATATCATCATACCATTCTCTTGGGGAAACATCTTCTAGATTGTAATGCTGAGCTGCAAGATCAGGGCCTATTTCTACCATTGTCCTTGTAAGTCCTTTCCCTCTTACTAGCTTCATAGTTTGAATCTCAATATCATATTTTTGTAACATCATTACCCACTTGGATCTGTGCTCTCCTAGTTCATTTTGCATCAACAACTTGACTGCAGGATCAGGAACTATAGCAAAGATTTTATTTTTGAGAATATAATGCCTAAACTTCTTCATAGCTCTGACCAAGGCATAGGCCTTCTTTTTAACACTTGGGTACCTTAGTTCAACATCTTTCAATGGTGCACTCATGAATGCTATGGGATGTTCATTTCCTTGATCAGAATTTTGAGTCAACATAGCAACACAAGAGTGATTAGAAGCAAACAAATATATATAGAATGGCTTAGCATAATCTGGACTCACCAAAATCAGAGCTTCAGCAATAGCCTTCTTTATCTCTACAAATGCTTCCTTAGCTTCTATATTCCATTCAACTTTGGCCTCTTGCTTCAACATTGCATTCAGTGGCTTGACTATTTCTACGAATCCAGTGATGAACTTCCTTACAAAGTTGATCTTGCCAAAGAATGACTTCATTTCTTTCTTGCTAGCAGGTGGCGGGATCTTGAGTATAGCTTCCACTCGTTCTGGATCAATGGAAATTCCTTTCTCAGAGATAACATGCCAAAAAATTTTCCTTCTATAACTCCAAAGATGCATTTCTTTGGATTGAGAGATATACTAAATTCCCTGCACTTCTGGAACACTTTACACAAATCTACTATATGATCACCCCTCTTCTTGGAAAAGACTGTTAGGTCATCCATATAAATGATTATGGACTTTCCAATTATGTCCTTAAACACAATATCCATAGCTCTCTGGAAGGTGGCTCTAACATTAATCAAGCCAAAGGGCATTCTTTTGTAGGAAAAAGTGCCCCACTTGGTGGTGAAAGCAGTCTTATACCTATCGTCATACTGCACCATGACCTAGTTGTATCCTGAATAGTCATCCAAGAAAGACATCATCTGAGAACCATTGACAATCTGAAGTATTTCATCCAGTGAAGGTACTAGATAATTATCCTTTTATGATGCTCTGTTGAGGTTCCCAAAATCTACGCACAACCTGATTTCACCATTCTTCTTTTGCACTGGAACCAAGTTTGCAACCCAAGTTGAATGTCTCATTGGAAATATGATTCTTGTGAATAACAACTTCTGCACTTCCTTCTGTATTATAGGTTCTAGTAAGGCATTGATTGGCCTTTTCCTCTGTCTAAAAGGCTTTTCTCTTGGATTGAGAGGGATAGTGTGAGTTATAATTGATGTGTCATAAGTCTTCAAATATTCATAACTCCAGGCTATCACATCCAGATATCTATGTAATGCATCAATTATTCCTTTCCTTTCTTTTTGGGTACATACTTTTCCAATGAAGACATTCTTGGCATCATCCTGAGTTCCCATATTATACTTTTCACATTGTCCACTGATAGACTCCTTCCTGACATCTTGCTCTTGATCTCTGACTTTATCCAAATAAAAAATCCTCTCTAACTGGACCATTCCTCTGGGAATAGTATTGGTCTTCAAATTGATTACCCCTTCCAAATCCATTTCTGCTTCTTGGAGTTTAGTTTCATCTATAATTTGAGAAGCAAAAACATCTATACTTGTGATAAAATCTAAAATATGCTTATCATCCTCAAATACCTAGAAGTTGGTGACATTGTAAGGTACTAAAGGTACTGGAGTCAGTTCCACTGAAAAATTCTTCAATCCAGAAAGAGACAGGGGTTGCAATGTACTAGCTGCCTAAGCAAGGGAGTCAACTGTCTGGTTTTTACTTCGTGGAATCAACTGAATGTTGAAGGCATCAAATCCTTCAATAAGTTCCCATACTCTGTGTCTATAATTGGTCATTCTTCTATCATGACAAGAGTACTGTCTCCTAACTTGCTTAACCACTAACTCAGAATCCCCAAAAACTTGTAGGATCTTAACCTTTTTCTTTAGTGCCGTTAATAGTCCATGTACCAAAGCTTCATATTCTACTACATTATTCGTACAATGAAATTGATGTCTATGAGCAACAAAGAATGTCTTACCTTTTGGAATGATTAACTCAAATCCTGCTCCAACTCCTTGCTTTGATTTGGATTCATGAAACCTTAAAGTCCAATAACTAGCAACTATAGACTTCCTAACTATATCTCTCGCACTATTGTTGTTTGAAAGTTCCTTAGAAAGCATCACTTTCTTCTCCTTAGGGTCTTCTTGAATATTATGGATATCAACTTTGACTATCGGAGTGGGGTTGATACACTTACACAGTTGTTCCACTACAGTCTGGCATAAGCAATAGTCCAGCTCAGAGTGAGAGGCATTATGGACCCTACACCAATTTGGCAAAAAAAATCTTCGAAATTCATTTCCCTACCCAACTAAATCTGATCCTTAGTGCATTTCTGAATGAATTTCTAGAAATTATTTGGTAAATTGAGCTGATTATCTTCAAGGTCATCTTCATTTTCAACTGGTTCCACCAAGGTTTCAGAACTAGTTGATTCTGTTGTAAGGTCAACAGGCATTGTGTGGAACATAAAGACTTCCTCTACATCTGACTCCTCAAAAGGGCCTACAAGCACGTAATTGCCCATACTTATTTCTGATATTAGAATTTCATTGGAGGTATTTTGATATTCTGTGATCATGTACTTCATCCTTGGTTCTCTTTCAATTTTAATCTGGTTTGGCACTCCCTTCTAGGGAAGCCACATATGAGAGTTATCAGTTGATACGTATCCACTCAAGGACCTGGTAAAGTCTCTTCCTAGAATCAGGCCATAAGCATTAGGTATGTCATCCACCTGTATATTGATAACTTGCTGAATTCTAGGGTCAGAAGCAACCTACATATGAATCATATTTAATTCCCCTACAATGTTAACTTCAGTCCTATCTAATTGTATAACTTTCTTTTGAGAATCAACAGGAGCAATACCCAAAGCTCGACAGACACCAAAGGGCATTACGTTAGTAGAGGCACCTGAATCTAACAAGCAATTGTGCAAATGCTTACCAAATATGCGGACATAAATCAAGAATGGAGGAGACTCTATTTTTCCTTGAAACAGAGTTAAGGGAGTATCTACTTGAGCAACCCGAGTTCTATCTTTCTCTTTTCCCTTATCTCCAGTAGGCAAATGAACTTGATTATGAGTCTAATTTTTCCTTCCTACTATTTGAGAGCTCGATACTTTATTGATACTTTCACTAACTAATCTATCTTGTGATATGGAATTTGTATTATAAAATCCTAAAATTGCATTCCTAATGGTTGGAACTCTCAATAACTCAAATACATATATACTTACCTTTAGCTTCTTGAGTTCTTATGCAACATATATAGCCAATTGTTTGTCACTTAGATCAGCAGGAGTGTCTTTTGGATTATCCACCACCCCGTCTTTGCTTGCATCAACACCTTTCCCTTTTAACATGTCCATCTATGCTTGTCCTTCATTTGATAGATACTGCTTAGACACATGAGGATACAATGGATTATTGTTGGCATTAGGATTTGGAGGAGTGGTGAAGGGACCTCTAGCTGGTGGATGTCTCTCAAATCATACTTCTTAACAGGCCTCTAGAAATTTTGTACCTCTTCAACATAAGCTTCTTCTTCATCCAAGGGGCCATTGTCATTCACTGTATTTTTCTCAAATAACAGTGAAATATCATCTTCATTACACACTTGATCTGCCTCTTCCTTGAGCTGGTCTGATTCTTCTTCAGGCACATTGTCTTTGCTCTGTGGAAAAGGAGCATGGTTCAGAACCAACACTGGTGAATCATAAGGGGTATATGGCACCATCTCCTAACTACTCAAATTGTTCTCCACTTCATACTGGAAGATTTAAGCTGTTGTCTGGAATTCTTGAAAATCTAACTCAGAATGCTGACTTATTTTGTGAAGCCTACACCATCCTGATAAAGCAGCTTCAGCTAAATATACACCACTAGGAGGATTCTCTTGATTAACTAGATGATTGACTGGTTGATCCAATGGGGTAGGGAATCCTCCATTGTTAGGCCTTGTATTCCAAGTCCCATTCTGTCTGGGTGGTTGTCTCCTGTCGAACCCTTGTCCACCACCATGACCTCTATCGAAGTTCTAGCCTGAGGACTGTCCTTTATCATAATTCTGTCCTCTATCATTGTTTTATCTCATGTCATTACTATATCCTCTGTCATTTTTGTATCCTCTATCATGGTTATATCCTCTTTCAGGATGTTTCCCTCTATCAAAGTGGTGTCCTTGTTGATTTTCTTGACTTTCTCTATTATGATTGGACTGCATATTTCTCTGAGCAGCTTGCAACTGACTATTCTGATTCCTCAAGTAAGTCACCTCCATATTCAGCTTCTTCACTTGTTGATACAATTCATCTAGTCTCTCTTGGTCGGGACTTCTATATGGAGGCCGAATCACATTATTTTGGGAATATCCTACTACAGTGCTGGTATTCAATGATTGGTGCAAAACTTCAAAATTCTGCAGATATGGGGGATAGTTAGGATGAGATTGTGGATGAAGAGGTTTATTCACACTTTGATGAGGATAATCGACTGTAGGTGGCATTTGACTCACTGGGGGCCCTGGGTGAGGAACCATAGACAACTAAGGAACCAGATTCATGATGGGAGTATGATTGGTGAGAGCCTGATTAAGAGTTGGGACTTGTCCAGGGTGAGCAGTGGGTCCTAATGATAGTAAAGGTCCAGACAAATGTTGTCTTAAGGAAGTGCTAACCTTTATAGCCTCTGCATATGCATCAAGTAGGGTATTAGTAGGATTGTTTCTCCATTTCATGAAGGTGGTTGTCAAGCTATCAAGCCCTTCATAATAGACCTCTAAAGTAGTGGGCTCATCAACAACATAAGGGGCCTAAAGTTTGGTATAGGCATGATGAAACCTGTTGTGGAAAGACCCTATAGGATCATTAAATTCTCTCTTAACATTAATGAACTGATGATAGAGCTCATTGGGACTGATGTGAATCCTAAACTTCTACATAAATGCCATCTCTAATTCAGTCCAATGGTGGATAGACCCGACAAGTAAGTGATTATACCAATAGAATGCATCTTCTCCTAGGGAATAAGGAAAGAGCCTACACGCTACATCCTCATGATTGATTCCTCTATCCTTAAGGCTAGTCTGAAAAATCCTGATGTGTTCTTCAACAGTTCTATTGGGATAATTAACATGGAACTTTGAACAAAAGTGCGCAGGGTTCTTGGGCATAACATTACAATTGGTGAAACTCAATGGAGATGGGTTATTAGGTAGGAAAGCCATTGGTGGAGGTGGGGGTGGTAATGGTTGATTTATGACTGGCCAAGGTTGTTGGATGGGAATGTCCTCAAACTTAGATGAAGGTGAACCTGAGAATGATGGAGATGATGAAGGTGGTTGGGCGGATGATGATTCTCCCTTTACACTGGTCCTTCTTGACCTAGTAGGGAATGTAAATTCTTGAAATTCCTCTTCTCCTAGAGTAGATCTGGTTCTTCTTTTGAATCTTTCAGGAGAGATAGCGTACAAAAAATGATCCAACCTAGCTTATTCAGGCCCTCCTTCTAGTGCCAATATGTTGATGATGTTTTCTGCACAACAACAACTAAGATAAAATATGAAATCCTATCTCTCTTGAAAGGTAAATCTCTATCAACAAGCGTCAAGAGATAACCCCAAGGTATCTAATGTCAGGTCTTGACAATGAATAAACAACTCAGTGATAAATGTGAAAATGCTGGTAATCACAAAGGGACCTTACTACAAACAAATATTGGATCTTTAACTTATCAGATCTGGCAATGCAATGGTACTTCAATCCTAAATCTAACTCAAATGATAAAGAAATAACAAAAGATTAGGGTTTTAGAGAGATTCCTAAATTTAACTACTCCTAAGATTAACAATGCAAATGATGAAATACTTGAAATGGACCAATCCCTCATAAACTTATTCCTACTTAACCGAGATGAACCTGCAATCTCACAGAAACAGTGCAATCTTCTAAGGCATTAAAGATTTTTAGATCATGAACATTTATCCAAGACAACCCAATTGCAATTGAAATGAATAAATCCTCATAATTGAACTAAGCACAATGAATATAAAGGTCCAGGCTAACTTTGCAAAGCAACTAATAATCAACTAGCTGCCAAAAGTATGGACCAGGGATTGTTGCAGACACTTCAAGCATCAAATCATAAACACCATTGAATTAGATCTAAATTTAAATAAACTTGAGCAATTTGAAAGATAGAATCATAAGAACCATGCAAGATAAGTGAACACAAAAGAGATCACCAAAAAATCACAATGTATTCAATTGTATTGAATCACCAAATTTTAGCAACAATTCCAATGTTCTGTTACAACATTTGCTCAAAAATTGACTAACTTCTACTTCTTCTCTATTGCCTAATTCGCTCTAAGAGCTATCTGTCTTTTCTATTCTATGTTCTCTATTCTATATCTTACAAATGAGGAAAAATTCCCTATTTATAGGAATCTCCAAAAAAAGTCGGCCAAGCTGGGGTTATACAATAATAAAATAGCCAAAACTAGTTGGCCCAACCAATGCTTACAATAAAAATGGCCACAAACAGGTCGACCCAAGGAGAATTCAAAATAGGATAAATATGTATTAAATGCAAGAATTCAATTCAGGTCGGCCTGGGAGCCCCAATGCAATTCTAACCAAGGCAAAGAAAATGAGAGGGAAATACAAAATTTGATGTTGCCTTGCATTAACTGCCCTCTCCAGCTTGAGCGCACCTCCTCCCAATCAATCCTAATGGCTTGATATTAATTCATAAAAATAATATAAGTAGTCACCTCATCGAACTAGGCTTAGCAAATGGATCCTCATCGATTGAAAGCATACATTTCACAGCCATTTCTTTCTTGCCATGCGAGATTTAGCCTACATTCATCAAAACTAGCATCAATATCCATTATAACATGAAGATCAAGACTAACTCATTATCAATAATGCATTCATTATCTAAATAAATTCAAACACAGATCGAAATCAACCCAGAAGCATTGCCCAATCACAAACTACACGTTCCAGGATTTCAAGCCAGCCGCGAAATTTGGGCTAGGAAGGAAATTCTGAAAAAATCAGGGCCAGGTGGATTCCGATGAAGAAGGCACAAAATCAACCATTAGATCATCAAAATGCAGAAAAATTGTAGATAACCGTGCAATCCATCAATTTAAAGCATAGAATAGTAAGAATTTAACACTAAAATCATCCAATTTGACCAATTTTCAAGCTCCACGACGTCTCCCAAAAAATATGGAATAATCTAGCCGTACCGGATTTCTACGAAAATCTCAATCACTGCATGAACTCCAGGGAAATGAAGGGAAAAAGGAGAAACCGGGAAAATCCGGGACCGACGGAAAATCCTGAAGCTAGAGGAAAACGTGAACATTGGCCGCAACTTAGCTCAAATTGACCGAAGGTCACAAATTTGAGGACCCCGAGCACAAAACCAGCTTAACCTAAACCTTCAATAGATCTTCCTTCAATTCTTGGCCCAATCGAAAGAAAATCGAAAAGAAATGGCAACGCCCTAAGCATGAAACCCTAAATCTTAACCATGAACACACAGAGCAAGCCATAAAATGCCCAAATACACAGGAATTCAAACTCAAGCAAGTAAAAAAAAATACCAAAGCACAACTAGATCGAATATCCCAACCCAAGAGAATGCAAATGAGAAAGCATAACGATAGGGAAAAGTCCAAAGATCGACCAAACTCGGAAACCCGATGGCTAGACGGAAACCCGAAAAAATCTGGCCCAGGTGGAATTCCGCGAAGGCCCAAAAATATCAAACAGCAGCATTGAAACCGAAGTTTGAAAGAAATTCGGGAAAATCCGGATGGACCGGAAAATCCTGAACCTAGGTGAAAACCCGGATTTGGCCCAAAAGTTAAGTTTTCAATATGCAACTTGAGGAAAACACTTGGGTGAGCAAGATAAGCATATTAATCACATAGCAAGCCAATGCAAAACCTAAAAATTGAATGGGGAAAAACACAAAGAGCGAAAGAAAAAAGAGGGTCCCTGCTTTCAGTGGGGCGTGTGTGCAAAAACTGCACAACAGTTACCCGCTAACATTCCTTCTTCCTGCATTTCTTGGGCTACAACACAGTGGTCTGGGGAATGTGGCCCATCACAACCTTCACACCAAAGATTACTATTGACCATATATTCCCCCTTCTTCCTTAATGGATCAGGTGTTTCTTTGTTCCTGGGTTTATCTATTACAGGTTTTGCATCCTTCCAATTTGTATTGTAAGGCATGCCATGTAACCGAGGCCTCTCATTTCTACACATGTTCTCCTGTTTGTACAGATAATTATTGGCATGCTGAGGAACCTTGGGATTGTCTCTCTTACTGATCATCCCAGCAGCTTTCCTGTTGTTTTCAATGGTCAGTGCTATCTTTTGGGCTTCAGCCAAATCTCTTGGAAACCTATTTCTTAATTCATACCCTATTTTTGGATCAAATGCATTAAAAAAAATAATAATGCTATAGAGTCTGGAAATTTTGACCGAAGTGGTATCTTATTCTACAATTTTCTGAATCTTCGGTTAAAATCATAAATTGACTCATTCTAATTTTTTTGAATCCGTACTAGTTCATGTAAAGCAGCATCAGGTGCACATGGATTTCCATACTGTTCAAGAAATCGATCCTGAAATTTTTTGAATAGAATCAACAGAGGCTGTTGGCAGGCTATTGAACCAATCCCTAGCTTCTTTGGTAAGTGACATGATGAAGAACCTCATATTTAAATCCTCATATGATATATCCAAGTCTTGGAAAAAAGCATTAAAATTCCTCAAATGATCTTCAACAGTAATTGCACTATTCCCTGTAAACTTAGGAACAAGACTTCTCCAACTGCTATCCATAGGGTAATGGTATAATTGAAACCCTATGAAATCAAATTGTCTGATCATTGTTGTATATTGCTGAGGGGGAGGATTATGCAAATGTTGATACTGGTACACTGGATTATTGTATTGTGTATGAAGATATTACACATATTGCTGACCATGAGGTGGTTGTACATTTGTATGTTGTGATGCAATATTCGGTGGATAATTTGGTTGCTTGTATTGATTTCTCATATGATTCTAAGGAGCCTTTGATGGGTCTAAAGGCCCTGCATAATTGTTTCCTTGCTTATGAGGCGGTTTATATTTTGGAAGATTAGCTGTCTGAGCCTTAATTTGAGCTTCCTGCAATTTTAAGTCTTGGATTGCTTTTATCATTTGGATTTTTTCTTGTTCATCTTTTGTTGTTTCTACTTCTTTTTTATGAAACTCAAACTGTGCTTCTACTTCTTCATGAGTTGAGAACTCATAATTTTCTTGAGGAATTACATGATCAATAGGCTCACTTTGATTACCCTCCATTCTTTGGTCATATTCATGTTGATATCTGATTCGTTCAACTTCGAGTTTAGCATCGAACTCTACCTGTTTCTGAGGATTATAAAAAGGATTTCTTTGTTCTTCAGGGGTACAAGGTTCTGCACTTGAATTATCTCTCCATGTATCATAATGGTCATATGGCTCACAATGTGGTCTTGATGCTTTGTCTTTATTCGTTATGCACATGTCCTCATTTATCTTCTTACCCTTATCAAGCTTATCATCCTTGTGTGTCCAATTACTGTTGCTAGTAGGACCTCCAGAAGGACCTCCCTTATATTGGGATATTCTACCATTCATGTTGAATAGATGCAATATTCTTGTCAGAGTCGCCACTCACTTTCTTAAAAGTGAGAAAAATGAAATTATTCTTGATTGTATCCCGAGTGGAATCACTTTTTTTGAAACTTCTCAAATTATGAATATTTCTTCAATGACTCTATATGATAATCTTCAACCAGATATTCTGCAAATAAGTCCCTAGTAGAGTCGCCAATTTGTTAGCTCTCAAAAATGCAGGAAAAATACCTCTAGAGGTTGCCAATCTCTAAATGTTTCAGGGTAACAGACAAGGCCAAATGAATTCAACCTTCTACTCTTCTGGTGCTGCGAGACCTAGGCGGGTGTACCTATAACAATGAGGCAGACTTGACCAATGTTTATTTCCAAAAGCAATTTACCCACACTGGAAAATAGGAGTGGATAAATGAGTTTAATTTGGTATAAATTGTATAAGCAATATCAAGGAAAAATCTAATATGTTCATATGAAAAATGAATAAAACTAAAAAGTGGAATAACAGAGACTAGTGCCTTATTGGGTGTACAGAGTCAAATAAAAATATGATATGGACAACTTCCTTCTGGCAGATACTCAAATTGTTTGTCATACAATTTTAAGTTTATAACTGCTATAAACATGTAGGAATGTGACTACTGAGTTCTTCTTAATGATCCAAATGAGATTTCCTAATTACTATGATTGACTAAGAGGATTTAATCTCTCCTTGAAAGAACCAATTAATCCAATCATATAGTTACAACAAATGTGCACTAATAAACTAAAAAATATCCATGATATATCAGTTTAAACAATTAGAAAACATCAACCTTGGAGACAACTTCAACAATATTTTTAATTAACAAAACAAACAACTGAAACCAGAAAAATGTCATCACATCAAATGAATTCAATTGAAATCTCCATCATTTTAAACATGCATCATAGTCTCAAAATTCAACATTCTGTATCCTACTATATTATTATTCCATCTCTGTTCTCTGTTGAAAAATGAGTATTTATACATTAGTCATATGAAAAGTTGCATCCATTCGTATTCAAATCTTGGATAGTCCTTTCATTTAGGATTTTTCCAATGTTTGCTAAACACCCGCTGAGATGTCCTGCAGTTCCGCCAACGTTGAATGTTACTCCGACCACCATAGATCACATATTGCTTTGGTGTCATGCAGTCTCATCGATGTGTTGAGTCTCACTGCTAGCCTATCTGTACCTTCGCTTCCATTGCCCAGTTATCTTGTAGTCCTATCGATGTTCTGAGTCTCCCCGACAACTATCCCTTCAATCATGAGTGTATCGCTGTGAAAATTAAGGTCCGACAGATGTTCCTCCGCTCACATTGTGTTCTGCCGAGATTTATCCTTCATCAACTCTGATCATCGAGACGCAGTGGTTTTCTTTCCGATGGAACTTCATTTGGCATGAGCTTCCTATCTCTCGCCGAAGAAGCCAGTCTCACCAAATCAATCCTGTCCAAGTATACCGCCAAATCCTTAGTGTGATCCTGTCACTGTGACATAGGGGGTCGACAGGACTCCATAACTTCATATTGATGACAACAACAAAATCTATCATTACTTTTTCAGCAAGACCAAATGAATGCTGTAGGATGTTACTCTGATGACTCTTGTCTCGGTGACATCTCTCTTTTTGTTTCATCAGTAAGAAACATATATGCTCGCTATGAATTACACCGATGACCATTGTTTTTCCGATAGGACCCCTGTGTCGCTGAGACTGTGAATTTCATCATGCTGATATGTCTCTATTTCTTCAATCAGTAAGACACAAATAGGCTCAATATGACTCATTCTGATGAAGATTTTCTTGCCGATAGGATCTTTCTTTCACTGAGACTTTGAATTGTGTCTACTCGATGTGTATTACCAAATGAAATAACATCGGTAAGACTTTCCTTATGTCTTGCAAATAAACTGTAAAATGACATATTAGTATAAAATGTTTTATGGATCGGGGAGACCCTCACCATCTCTTGCTAATATCAATTATACATTGAAATACTTAGGGTTAGATGAATTCTATGGAACCAGATGACAGAATATGGGAAAAAATGTTATGAAAAGCGGATTCATGAGCTTATAGTATGGACTTCTTTGGAAAATCATGAGCATACACAACTATAAAATTTTCAAAATTTTACAGTTCTAACAAATCGTATGAGGATGTGTATAGACTTTTGTGATTTGAATAAAGCATCTTTAAAAGATGATTTTCCCCTCCCTAATATTGACATGATAGTAGATTCAATTGTGGGACATGCTTTTTTGTTGTTCATGGGTGGATTTTCTGGATATAATCAAATAATTATTAACCCTCAAGATCAATACAAAGAAACATTTACTACGGCTTGGGGAAATTTTTTTGGGTAGTCATGCCTTTTGGATTAAAGAATTTAGGCACAACATATTAGAGAGCTATGACATTGATATTTCATGATTACATACATAATATTTTGGAAGATTATGTTGATGATATTCTTGCAAAATATTTAACTAGATTGGACAATGTGAGTATCCTTCAAAAAATATATGAAAGAATGTAAAAATATAACATGAGATTGAATCAATTTTTTTTTCCTTTAGTGTAGATAGTGGAAAACTTTTAAGTTTTATAGTATCTCATAGAGGGATTGAGGTGGACATGGTAAAAATCAATGTTATCATTAACATGCCACTTCCTAAGAACATTTCTCAATTGTGCACTTTACAAGGAAGAATTCAGGCTATGTGTCATTCTGTAGCATCCTTAGTAGATCAAACATTACCCTTTACACAAATCCTTAAGAAAGAGGTTCAGTTTAATTGGAATGAGGATTGCAAATAGGATTTTGAGAGTTTGAAGGATTATCTTGCTACTCCACCTTTTTTACAACCTACTCTGCATGAAAAATCGTTTATCCTTTATAGAACATCAACCCATGCTCTCACAACATTTTTGGCTCAACAAGACAAAAGTGGTAAAGAAAATATTGTTTATTACATTAGTTGAACTTTGATTGATTATGAGACATGGTGTACGATGATAGAAAACCAATGTTTGGCCCTTGTATGCACTACTAGTAAATTGAAACATTACTTATTGAATATTGAAATCTATGTGATAACAAAATTTGATTCTTTAAAATATCTTTTTGCTAAAATAAATTTATCAGGATGCTTAGCTGGGTGGGTTATTTTGTTAACTAAGTTTGATTTTAAATTTGTCTCTCAAAAGGAAAAGGACACGCTTTGATTGACCAATTAGTTGACGCTTCGTCTCCCCTACCATTAACTAATATAGACTCATTCCTTGATGAGAATGTGTTGACTATTCAAAAAGACAAAGAAACATGGGAGTTGTACTTTGATGGCTCTAAGTGTAGAAGTAGCTCTGATGTAGTGGTTATACTAAGCTTTCTTACAAGAAATCCTATTACCTTGTCTTACCAATTAAACTTCCCATGTACAAACATGAAAGTAGATTATGAAGGTTTAATTGTTGGAATACATGCAACTTTAAGTCTAGGAGTTCGAAGTATTAAGATATTCGATGATTTGCAATTAGTCATTAAGAAAATAAATAGATCATATCAAGCAAAGCATGAAAAATTATCAAAATATAAGGAACTCACAATGACTCTCTTAGATATATTTGATTCATATACCATTGATAATATCCAATGAAAATATAATCAACATGTGAATGTAATGGCAAGTGTAGCTTCCCTTGTATCTCCTCAAGATCCTTCAAAAGACTTCACATTCATTGTCCATACAATTATGTAACCATCAATAGAATAAAGGTCAAAGAAGTGTTATTAATCACCACAGAAAGCTCTAGAAAGCAAGTACCTTTCTTGGGCCAACAACTAAGAATACTTGAGCTGACCTTTGAAAACTTGCATCTAGATATATAATCCTTGCAAACGTTCTGTAGAGAAGGTCCTTTGATGGTCTTTTTCTTAGATTCCTTAATCAATCCAAAATCCTTATAGAACTTGCAGATGCTCATGTGGGTGCTTATGGAGGCCATTTTGGAGGAAGATCATTAATTCAAAAGCTAATCTGCATAGGATACTATTGGAGACATATGGAACAATATTTCTTTCAATATGTTAAGAGATGCCACAAATGCTAAGAACATAGAAATTTGAATCATGCTCCTGCTTCTAAGCTTTATGCTCAGGTCCGTATCTAGCCATTCTCGGTATGGGGTTTGATCTTATTGCAAAGATATCACCACCCTCTTCCATTGGGAATACATTCATAATTACTACAACAGATTATTTCATGAAGTGGGTAGAAGTTGCTACCCTTCATTCAAGAACTATTGATGTAATACGTTGTTTCATATTGGAACACATCATTGCTCACTTTCCACTCCCTTTTGCGTTAGTTTCAGAAAATGGGACACCATTTAAGAATAATGATGTGAAGAAGTTCTTATAGAAGTTTAACATCCAATGTCATTTTTCAAAACCCTACTACCCACAAGGTAATGGTCAAGTTGAATCAACTAATAAGACTCTTGAGAAAATCTTAAGAAAAATAGTAAGCAAATATAATAAGGATATGCACATGGAATTAACATATGCGTTATAGGCTTATCATACTAGTATTAGAACATCAACAAAAAATACTCCTTATAACCTTTTCTATGGTACTAAGGTGATAATGCCCTTGGTGTTGGAGATTCCTTCATTAAGAATCACTCTTCAAGGACTTATTGATGATAATAGTTATAAAGAACAATGATTGCATGAGCTTGAAATGATTTATGAACAAATCATCAACGCTCTTGAGCATCTCCAAACTTCCTCAAGACGAATGCAATATAGTTACAATGATCATGTCATCCATCATTTATTTAATAAAGGTGATTTTCTCTTATTTGAGAATCAATGTAACATTAATTCCGCCCCAATTGAAATAGGAAAATTCAACCCTAATTGGTTAGGGCCTTACATAATTGATGAAAGTAATGGGTCTGTAGCATACACCTCAATAAATATGGATGGTACACCTCTTAAAGAACCTATTAATGCCACACATTTATGGTAGTACTGTGCCTAACTTTCCTTCTTGAATAGTGTGAATTTTAAAGTAGTGATGTTAGAGTTAGTAGATAGTATGCTATCTTCTCTCACATTTCTTCATTCTTGACAAAAAATTATTCGTGTGTCTTGAGTATTAAGGTAATTATTCAAATTAACTTTGGATTATTACTTTATGTTTCATACTATTCAAGTTAAACTTGTATGTTGTGTTAGATTAGATCTTTATATGCATTCAATGTTCTACAATTAGATCATAGGTGCATTTAATTTAGTATAACATACTCAATGATAATGTTGCATCTAAAGAAAACTAAAATGGTTTTAATTAGATCACCTAGAACATGCTAGATCATGGAGATATTTCTTAAATAAGTCTAATAAATATTATTTGATAAATCACTTTGACATCTAACTCTAACACATAAACATAACCAAGCAAACATAAATGCTCATATATATACAATCAAGTTTTAACTACATATCTTCAATGATGCAATGCTACTATGGCTTGTGATTACCAGACCCCTAGAGGTCTAGTGGTGGCCTCTGTTGTGAGACAATGGTATGCAATCATGATCTACCCATGGATTGCAATGCATCCTGTAGGCCCTAGAATCATCCAATAGACCTAGCCTCCCATATGACAACCTCCATACACTCTTGATCTATGTGGCATCTCTTTGCTTGTAGTCTTGTTGTGTGGTCTTACAACACACCCCATTTTACTCCTTGGAAAAATGTGGACTCCCATTTTTCTTTCCTTTCCTCACTTCTGCTTGCTTTGGTGTTGTTTTGGGGGTTGGTAAAATTAAAAGTTTCATTTTCAATTTTCTTGGTCTTTGCTTTAGTCCTTGTTCTCTTCAAGATTTTGTGTCTTGGCCTTTTTAAAAAGTTTTATCAATCTACCAGAAACTAGAATCTCAGAGTTGTTGCAATTGCATCAAGGATGTTGTATCTTTAATTGGTCCTAATCTCACCTAGTAAATCATCACCTGAAGGTTCTTAATCTTGGTGATCGCATTTTCCCTGTATTGAAGTCTGATAGTTTTCATTTTTTTACCTATAGCTCAGAAACTAGAGGTTCCGTTATATAATGTTTTGAATCACTTTTGATATCTTTTGAATCCGATTCTCGGTAATATTTCCAAGGCTCAATACTGGAGGTTGTTAATCCCGGTGATTGCAAATGATCACACATCTTAAAGGATTTTTCCTCGCAAAAATCAAAGTGACACAAGAGTGTCACGTAAGCTCTTCACACCGTCTCTTCCTCTAGTAGTGAGCCCACATAGAAACCTAGGTGTTCATAATTTGAACCCTAATTCACCATGATTACACCTTTATTTGAGAAATTAATGCATTGTAACAGGTAATTAATGAAGGTGGTAAACTACTCATGTACTTGGCATCGCCTCGAGCATGCAGTTGCTTTCATAACACTCTACTTTGCATCATACTAAAAATTTGCAAAGGACATTGAACAAATGAAACTAATATGTTATTTGTTATTCAAGAAACTAATAACATAGCTACCAAGGGTTTCAAGGTTGCATTATGAGAAGATTTTTGTCATAAAAAAAAAAGGTATGTCTCAAATAACAAAAATTCTATCAATCATTTTTACGCATGAAAATATTGAGAAGATGGTATTTCCCTTTTGAAAACTAAAATATTGATTTGATTTGATTTTAACTAAAAGGTGAATTTAAAGTTTTATAAATTGTTTAAAACCTGATTAAATTTAACCCTAACTCACACACAAAGCACATATTTGAAAATGTAGAACACATCAACAAAAATGAGTACTTCTGAAGCAAAAATAGAAGATGAATTCAAATAATACAATTCACAAGCTATACTAATTGGTGGTATAGCTACTGATACTCATATGGGATGGTCTTCTAATATCAAATTTCTCACATGGGCGCGACAAGAAAATGCTTCTCAGTGTACTAGAAATGTTATAGCAAGTGGGTTACTTTTAGCGGGAGGGTTTCTGCCAGCAATGGAGGCCCCTGAATTAGATATGGAATGTATAAAATACTACAACCCAGATAAAAATTTCATTGAGAAGGAGGGAAGAACTTATGTAGATCTCTCTAAGAAAGGAATTATATATACATTTGGGCTTCCTAAATTTACCTAGATGTATCAAATTGATATAAAGGCTAAAACCAAAACCTACCTTAGTGTTGAAGAACACAACAAAGAAATTATGAACACACAATGGTGCCAGGAGAAGATTACAAAGCAGAAAAAATAATTCTAAGGTCTATGTTCAACCAATATGTTCAAGATATCATAATAATCCTAAGGAGGATAGTTGGATTGTGAGATGCTAGTAAATTTGAATCATGGATGTTTATAATCATATCTAAATTGATTGAAAACCCTATTCCCATGCATTGGGGGAGATTTATCAATGACATACTGCATGATTAGATAAAGGCGTTCCCCAAGTCTAGATTTTTTTATATGTCATCATATGTGATTTATTCTTGCACCTTAAGGGAAAAAAAGCAAGGGTTGAAAAGAATTGGTACTTTGGGCAGAGAAGTAGGAAATAGTTTAATATATGCTCATTTACCTCAAATTACTATACATGGATACAAAGAGCATTACTAGAGAGTTAATGATTTTTTTTCCATGTCTAGCGTCTAGAAGACTATTAGATAAATTGTGAAGATGAGCACAAAGTAAGAAAGAGAAAATATCAAAGATTGTCATTAGAATCTGCACAAATTCTTGGGATTCATGATATTCTGAATCAGATGGAGGAAGACAATGGTGAAGTGTTGAGTAAGGCTTACAATGAACGCAGAGTCTATGATGAACCTATTCTATACCTAGACTATGCAAGTGAAGAAATAACATTAGTTGAGGAATTACCTACATTGGTTAAACAACAGACTCAAGATTGGATAAATGATTTTTGTAAAGTTTTAATTGAAAGGAATAAAACCCACATACTCACAACATAAAAGAAATAAATAGAGAGAAGAAGATGAGTTTGAGTGTGGGGAACCTTCTAAGAAAAAGAGGAAAGTTGGTAAAACAGTTGTTGGTATACATATTAAAGAAAGAACTCCTAAGGCTCAAAGCCAAGGAGTTTCATTAAAACCAACTGGTAAGCGTAAAGATGTAGAATCAGGAAAAGTTAAATCAAAAGTAAAACCAAAAGTGGAATCTTCTTCTATAGAAAAACCAAGAACCAAGCCTACTATTGATGAAGAAGCAGGGGTAACAAAAAATATTGGTACACAGACAAGGTTTGCATCTCAGAGAGCTGCAACATTAGTCACTTCTCCCCCTTCAGTTAATATGGCTACTATGAAACAAGTATTGGGCAAAACTCCTATGCTTTTGGATGAAGTTTCTGAAGAAGATGGAGCTAAGATTAAGGAACAAATGGATAAGTGGGGTGCCATGTGGGAATGAGTAGAAGAAAATAAGTCCAAAGATAAACCCATGGTACATCCAGTGATGGAAGAAATTCCATACACAAGTTCAGTTCCTAGGAAGATTGAAGAAGAATAATTCATAAGAGGAACCCTCGCTTCAAAAGTGGGGAACCTTAATTTTATTGAAATGGAAATAGGGGAGACTGTAGGAAAAAATCCTATTGATAATATTATTATTGAAGATACCTTTGATTCCAAACCTTAGCTAGGGAATGAGCAAGATGATAATGAGTAGCCACAGGTCTTTGAGAAATCAAAGGATGATTAGGTTGAAATTGAAAATGATGAACCTTCACAGGTTTCAAGTGTAAAGGTTAGAGATGAAGAAAATACTGATGTAACAAGATATGAAGAAAGTGATGTCCTAGGAAATTTTTTTGAACACCTGACTAGACAAGAAAATATAAGTCTTGAAATCGAAGAGACAATGTTGAATCTTGGTAATCTAGAATCTATGCAAGAGAATATTGAAGAGGTTCCTATTTTAGAGGATGTAATAGATAAAGTTGAAGATTTCAGAGAAGAAATTCCTAAACAAACTAGAAACTAGGAACAAAGAAGTGTTATAGAGGTATAACGTGATGAAGATGCACCTAATTGGTTAATCGGAGAATTGACTTCCCCATTGGAAGTAGAGTTGGTACCTCTAGATCTAAACAGTTTTATGCAAGAAGTGGATACTCCTAAGCCTAGGCAAAGAGCTAAAATGAAGCATGTGATACAAAAGAATGTAGATGGAGGCAAAATAATCCATATAGCTACCCCAATAGTAGATAAGAATAGACATGATATAGTGCCTAAGGAGTATAAGATAACAAGTATCAATGTTGGACACTCATCCTAGACAGAAGAATGAGAAGAAATGAAATGAATTTGGATGCAATTGTTTCCAGGGTACAAAAGAATAAATAGAGGAAAAGAGAGTTGAAACAATAGGTGGCTAGCCTACAAAATTTTGTAAAGTCGTTAACCTAATTTGATCAAGCACAAAATAAATTGCCTCAGAATCTAGTACTTATGTCACAAGAATAGGTGGATGCCATTGCAGTTATTCACCATAGGATGAATGTATTTGAAGAATGGATTGAGTATTTGGTAAGGCAAGGAAAATAACTCATTACAGATACAATTGGGAAATACAAGGAATCACACTGTTTGTTTGAAAAATCCAAAAGATTGGAAGGAGAATGCAGATTTTTCTAGGAATAGGTTGATGTTGAAAGGAAAAATGTAGAAACTCTCATGCAAATAGATGTCCAAGAATTAATAAGAGAAAATATAATTTTAGAACAAGAAATTCCATTATGTGAAAAATGGAAGAAACAGTTAAGTTGGGAAGGTGACACTTTAGTACAATGTATAGAAGGATTTGAAAAAGTCACCAAGAAATGCAATAAGTTGATTGATAAAGATCAAGGTTTTATTGAAGTGTTAGCACATCAAGATTGTGATCCCCAGACACTAGGAAAAGAGGGTAAAGAAGCAAAAGATTTCAAGGAATGGATTGAGAGAATAAATAAATACCCTATTTAGTTGTTAATCCAAGAAGTCATTGATGAGATTATACATTGCTGAAACACTATAGTCAGTTATGGAACAAACAAAGTGCAAAGTAATGCCAATATACTCCAACTATCAGAAGATTACACTAGGCTCAAGTTTAGCTTGAAGGAAATACAACGAATGTCAAAAGAGTGTATGCATCAAATATTAAATGCTTTTTGAGAATATCAGCAGAAGAAAAATGAAGAAAGGATCCGAGAACCCGAGCTCTAAGTGATATAAGGAAGTACCAGATATCGAATACTGAAAGTGTCACAAAGACATTTTGTTGAAATTGATTTTTGCAGGTTGTTCTGAGTTCCAATGGATGTTTCTTGTCTAGTATTCTAAATAATGTTGATGGCCTTATTTTATGTGGAGTATTGAACACCGAAGTTCGACGTTGAAACATGTTGCTATTGAAGAAGTCAAAGCTTTGACTTCATCTAGAAGATTCTGATGACAACTAGAATATGTCACGTGCTACATTTTGATTTGTTATTTATGATTCTCTTGATATACTTTAAGTTTGAACTCTTGAGTGTTGGTGTAATTAATTATTTAATTACACTTTCGCATAAGTTTACTTAGGATATTTTATTTCCTCGGATAATTATTATTTAATTCTTATCTTATCTTATTGAGCTGTCTTTTTGCTCAAGAGAAGATTAGGGTTGTCTTGTCCTGCTTTATTGCATCATTTCCTTTTTGAAGGCTTTTGTAATATTTGTGAAACAGTACTTTCAATAATTAATAATTCTGATTTTTGCTTGCACATTGGCTCTGAGGGTTTACAAAAATTTTGTTGCTTTTGTTCTGAATATCTTTGCATGTGACAGGTGATTGCTTGTAGGTGATTCTTGGGGACTGTGATGTTGGTTTTTCAACTTGTACATGGTATCAGAGCTCCAGACCTGTTGCTGCCTGTTTGTGATCTGAAGATATTCTTTGACAACGCCTTTTTCTGTGCAAGGTTTTCAAGTCAAATTGATTTTTTGTAGTTCTGGGGGTAGCCAAATTTTTGGAGCATTTTGGGCTCGAACGGACGTCGCCATCGTGATCAGAGCGTCCAAAAACCCCAGAAATGCCTTTCGTTTCGTCGATTTAGGTGAAAGTTGAAAAAAGGCAAAATTTAGCCCCAAGGCCGTACGGCCCTAGGGCTCATAGATCGAGGCTGAAAATACAAAAAAATCAAAGGTTTTTTTGAAATTTCTTGCGCCGCCCGTTATAAATCAGGTCATCGCCCCTACGCCACCGAGCGGCCACCGCTTTCCTCCACCACCACTTCACTGCCTCTGGCCCCCATGACCCTTCTACTGAGCTCCGCCGAGCTCCCTTGTTCTCTACTGCCACTGCTCCATCCAGCGGCCTCCTCAGCTTGAGTGTCGCTGAGCTCCTAGTAGAGCTCCCAGCCGAGCTCCTCAGTCAATAGCCCCGGGTCCGATCGGGGACCAGGAACCCGTCTTCAAACCCAGCAGCCGCTAAGCCCTAGCCGGCGGTCATATAGTTGACTAGGGGCTTTGGCCTTAACCCTGCAACTTAGGCCCCTGGTCGCTAAGTGGACCAGGGGCTTTTTTTTTTTTAGCCCCTGCGGGCCAGAAGGGTCAAATTGGACATTTTGGAGCTGTTTTACAAAATCGGGCATATTTTTTGCAAACGGAGGTGTTTTTTCAAAAATGAGATATTTCCGGAAAGGTGATTCGATGAAAGATCCAGTGGTGCAAGTCTTTTTTTCTGATTTTTTCATTTTGTTGCATTTTTCGCCTATCAAAGCCGAAGTTGTTGTTTTCATTCCGGAGGGCATATCTTTTGCCTCGTTTATCAGTTTTTCAAAAACAAATAGGCGTTGGAAAGCTGGTTCCACCCTCTTCTCAGATCTCAGACCTAATTTTTTCCAATTTTTCTCTAGGTAACTGATTTTTTTGTCAGAACTCAGCTCTTATTTTCTGAGTTATTTTCTTGGGAGACATGCAATCCAAGAGTTTTTTTGAGATCAAAGAGGAATATTTTTTTATTTGAGAGTATATATTGTTGTTTTCTGTCATGGATTTACACAAAATTTCACCCCTTACTCCATTCAACTATTTTGGTTGGAAAAAGAAATGGAGATTCACTTGAAACATAAAGGGTTGTATAGGGTAACCATGGGTACAAAAATTGAACCTGCAGGTGCTACTGAAAAGAGAAAATGGTTTAATAGGTGTGATGAAGCTTATGGTACATTGTGTCTATCTCTTTCATCTGAACTTCTTTTTGACATTGAATCTTGCACTACACCAAATGAGATATGGGATACTTTGGAGTCCTTGTTTGGGAAGCAGGATACTATGAGAGGGTTTCAGTTAGAGAATGAGCTTATTGGCTTAAATCCTAGGGATTTTGACAACATCCAGTATTTTTTCACCAAACTCAAGTCTCTTAGATTACATTTGTCACAGTGTGGTGTTCAGAAAGAAGACTCTCCATTAATATTGTCCATTCTTTCTAAGCTTGGACCAGATTATTCAGTTTTTGTATCTACCTTTTATGCCACTATGGATGCACTTGGTATGAGATTCACTATGCCATCTCTTGATGACTTTGCTTCATCCTTCACTCAAGAGAAAGCTAAGTTAGCTAGCATGGGAATGGTGAAACCTTCTTCCTCTCCACAGGCACTTATTGCATCACAGGAGCCTAGAGATCATAAGGCTTCTACAGGCAAAGGAAAGAAACATAAACAAAAGGATTCCAAACCTCATGAGCAGCAAAAGGAGTCCTCAGATTCATCCTCCTCTTCTAAGGGGAAATCATTTAGGAAGGAGTAGGGTCCTTGTGCATATTGCAAGAGGGATGGACATGCAAAACATAATTGTTACAAGAAGGACATTGATGAGCTGAAACATCTTCTTCAGAAACATCAGATTGATTTTCCTTCTAGGATGTTTGCATCATCTTGTTCTCCTCGTTCTTCTTCTTCAGAGCAGCATAACACAGGCACAATTGGTTTACATACTTCATCAGATATGAAGGGACATGCTCTTTGTGCTTCTTCAGGTATTGGATCAGGGAGATGGCTTCTAGACTCAGGAGCATCTCATCATATGGCTTCTTCACAGACTATGTTTACTTCCTTTGAGCCTTGCACTATGTCTCCCATTTTGATGGGAAACAACACTTACATGAGTGTTACAGGAAATGGGTCTATTAGTTTTGGGGACCACTCCTTTCAGGATGTCTTGTGTGTCCCTCACTTGACAAATAACCTTCTTTCCATCTATCAGATAACACATGGGGGCACTGGGAGATCTATGGAGTTCACACCTGATTTGGTTATCATCAGAGACTTGGAGAGTAGAGCAGCTATTGCTATTGGGATATTGGATCACTCATCTCAGTTGTATTCTTTCACCGATTTTGCTACTGGTGGTGTTTTTGTTCCTATAGCTGTTCCTCACACTTGGAGTGTGCATCATCATTCAGAGGAGAGATTTGGCTTCTTGAACATTGGTGTTCTCACTTTAGATCCTATTCTCGAGCTTTCCATTCCATCTCCTCCACCTCCTATTGCTTCTTTTGTTTCAGTGCAGAAGGATCCAGTTGATCATACATCTTTGGAGGTTTCTATTGAGTCTTCACCTACTTCGGCTTCTTCATTTGTTGAGGTCACACCTACTTTTGTGGAGACATCTTGGGCTGCACCTATTCCACCTTTAGAGATTTCTTTCATTCGGCCTCTTCCCTCTCACTTCTTTCTTCAAGAGATGCAGTTTCTTCACTTCTTTTGGAGTTACTTCATTCTGGGGGGATCTTTGGTCTCTTTCTTCCTTTCTTATGGGGGGATTCATTTATGTATCTTTGTGATGGATGGTGTCCTTGGGGGGTCTTATGGAGTCCTCCATCTTTCATCACTTAGTTAGTTTATTGCATTCTATTTTGGGGAGGAGTTTTGTTCCCATGTGGTTTTCTCCTTTACCCTATTTGATTTAGTTTGCATTGCATTTGTAAATGAGTACCTGATCAGGGCTTGTTGTCGGGACTCATATTTGCATAATAATTTGCTTCTCCCTAAGTTGCACTTATGGGGGGGTGTTGGTGTAATTAATTATTTAATTCCACTTTAGCATAAGTTTACTTAGGATATTTTATTTCCTAGGATAATTATTATTTAATTCTTATCTTATCTTATTGAGCTGTCTTTTTGCTCAAGATAAGATTAGGGTTGTCTTTTCTTGCTTTATTGCATCATTTCCTTTTTGAAGGATTTTGTAATATTTGTAAAACATTACTTTCAATAATTAATAATTCTGATATTTTCTTGCACATTGGCTCTGAGGGTTTATAGAACTTATGTTGTTTTTGTTCTGAATATCTTTGCATGTGATAGGTGATTGCTTGCAGGTGATTCTTGGGGACTGTGAAGTTTTTTTTTCAACTTCTACATTGAGGCCTTGTTCCTATGAAAGGTCATTTATTTCTTTACTTTTATTTTAACTTCAAAATTTGTGGATGTCAAAAGAGCCAAAACTTCTCTAAGTTTTGTTCTTTTTTCTTGTTTTCTGAATCATTCCAAACTAAAAACTTGTATGCACATACAATTTAATCAATATTGAAGCCAATTTGATAGCTACCTATCTCATGTATCTTTTGTAGCTCATTTTTTTAGTTCAACTGAACAAGATAATATGCTGCACTGTTTAAGGGTGCATACCAAACCTACTCAATGTCCAAACTAAAACCCACTTTTTAAAAGCTCACATCATTTTATACCTAGCTATGAAGAAATCTGGTGAACTATAAAGTGGTTTTCTTTGATTTGATTAACTCTTAGGGAATGTGTGGAGAATAATCGGGAGAAATTTTATTTTTCCTTATTTTTTATGCTTTGTTTTAGATTAGATGTTTAAATTTTTGAAAATTTTCCAAAAAATAGATGAATGAATGGAAATTTATTGAAAATATTTTTTTTTCCATGGAATTGTTGTAAGCTTAAAGCTAAATCTACTTAAGTGATAGCAAAATTGTTTGAAATCCATGAAATATTATTGCAAATATTTTGATTTCATGAGATTATTTTATGATTGAACTAGAAATATTGTACCTGATGTTTATGATTCTTAATGAAACTAGAGATGTTCTTAATGAAAATAAAGTTAACCATAGACCCCTTGATATTAACAACAATGTCACACCATACCTTGAAGTGAACCTACTATGATCAAGACCTGACTACCAGAGACTTGGGATTGAGCCAAGTCAACCTTTTTCATGTAACATAGACACCCTAAAGTTTCCTTTGTTAATTATTTCAAGAAGATAGGTTCTTTGTAATTTTCCTGTGAGGACTTTATCTGCATTGTTACTGTGAGTTACATCGTCATCAACAAGAACTGGTGCTAGAAGGAGGGCCTCTTTGTTATTCTTTTGGTTTCATTAGATTTGAAACTAGATTTCCACAAAGTCACTAGATCTCAGTCTGGTGATCCTTGTGTGACTTTAGTCAGACTTAGTGGTCAAACGTCATGTAGACCTAAAAAGTCTAGAAGTGTAAGTACAAATTCACAAAATCTAACTACTGTAACACCACCACCTCCTCCCGTAGTGATGGATTTCTTCAATGTAGAGTCACCGATTCAATTTTACGTATATAATGATTTACCAAAAAATCTTGATAAGTTGTGTCCAAAATATTATCTTTACAAAGATGCAAAGAAGCATATTAGTATCTGTAAGGATACATATTTTAGATTAAGGATTCAACATGAAGATGTCATGTGTAGGTTGTTCCCATATACCTTAAGCGATGAATTTTATCACTGTTATATCAACTTACCTCGTAACTTAATTAGATCATGGCAAGATATGGAAAGCCAATTTTTTTCCATATTTAAAACACGAGTTGATCTTGCCTTGTTATATCATCAATTTTCTCAAATCAAGAGGTTCGATGGAGAACCTATAACTAATTTTAATGATAGGTTTCAAAAGGCTTATTCTAGGTTACATGCACCTTACGTTGTGGAAAATTTGTCTACTATTGTAGTTTATTATACAGTGGTAGATCCTCTAACTGCTATGTTTGTAAAGCAAAGGAAAAATCCTCCCACTACTTTATCTAAAGCCTATACTGAAGCTATAAGTGTAAATTTAGAAATGAAACACCTTGGAAGTGGATCATCCATAAATGGAAGAAATGGATTGAACAATTATCCCATCTTGAGTGTGAATAGAGTCCCTTTTAGTCATCCAATGAATCCAAATACTTTTTATTCAGTGGTCTAGAATGGGACATTTCCTTAGAATACTTTATTTCAACTAGGAAATAGTCAAGCTTTAGTCCCGCACCCTGGTCCAGCCATCACAGAGTTGCAACCTAACGGAAATTCTTTATTCTCACAAACTCAGGAGATTCAAAATGTTAAAATTCCATATGATAAGGAAGAAATTAGAGAAATTATAGCTCAACTCAAAATATTAACCATAGAAGTTATGCAATTAAGAAATTATAATTCTTATTCTCAAAATAACAATCAAAATTTGCAAAATCAGGTGTATAATGCTCCCAGGCCATGTAGAGCTTGGAACACGTGACCAAATAATGGAGGGATATGAACAACTTTAGATAACACTAATCCTTCTAATGATATATCCACATCAAAGGTGAATTTAGTTGACCTTGCGATGAATAATTGGTGTAGAATTCACAATACAAATGCTGATGCTAAAGTGGACTATCCACAATTTAAAACTACTTCAGATATTTTTTTGGCTTCTACACATTACAACAAGCAATGTGACTCCAATCCTCCTAAAGGAAATGAATTGGTTCTTGTAGGATATGATTATGCTTTGGTTCTTTAAAGTTACGAATGTATCAAATCACCTACTGTTATCAAGAGTTATACTTATGAATATGAAGGAGACAATTTATCCATGACTTTAGAAACATATACATTTCCTTATCAAGATGAAAATGAACCTGAAGATGAATTTGATGAAATCCATGCTTTTCAACAATATCAGAAAGTACATAGTTAGAACCTGAGAAGTAACATAAATGGTGGAAAAAAATTCAATGAGCCTTTGACCACATCAATTCCGCCTAACAACTTTAATACTCCGCCTAATGATAAATCAAGTAATACTCCAGGGTTACCTAAGGTAACCAATCATCATAATTCATCAAATGTTTCACGAAGTGAAAAGGTAGATCCTATTGATCAAAAAAACTTGACTAATTATTTAGTGGAAGATATCAAAAAGGTAAAAATGAGCCTTTCTTTAGTAGAATTGCACAATACACCTGTGGTTAGGAAATATTTCTTAAACACTTTAGAAGATCTTCCAAATGAAAGAAAATTTAGAAAATCTTAGGTGAAAGATAATTCCATTAATCCAAAAGACAAGAACATTGTTCCTATGGTGGATGCACAAGTAGCCTTTTATAAAGGAAAACTAGAATCCCCACCATTTTTACTCACGCTGAGAATATTTAGTAAAAATATTCTTAATTGTTTAGTAGACTCTGGAGTGTCTACTAGTGTGATGCCTTTATCAATATGTCAAATGATAGGGTTAACTCTGGAAAGTTCTTTAAAGAAAGTTACTCAACTTGAAAAAACTAAAGTAAATATAGTCAGAGAGTTAACTAATATTCACATGCAATTGGCGTCAGATCCCAAGATTCAATATTACATAGACACTCAAGTTGTTGAGATACCTGATACTTATGACATGCTATTGAGCAGGGATTGATCAAAAAAATTGAATGGATATATGGCCACGGATTTCTCACATGTGTGGTTTCCATGGAAAGGAGTTCCTAATCAAATCTAAATTGAAGGAGAACCACGTATGAAATACATGATCACTAATAACGATTAGAAAAATGAAGTTCTATATATTGATGTAGAACCAGGAGTTTATAAAATTCAAAGTTCAAGAGTTAAAATAGAAGTATTTACATGTAATGCTAAAAAACATAATCAGATAACTCTTGAAACAGATGTTTTAATTGAATCAGACTGTGATTCTTCTGAAGAAGAAACTAGTCATTATGATAAATTTTGGAAGAATATTGTTACAAAAGCTAGGAGTGGAAAAATTTAAATTTCACTAAAAAGTTTTTTTATTCTAGGATTGGTGTAGGTTACATAATTTTGCACATTCAGAAGACAATTGCATGATGTTCTTGGAAATAATTCACAAAATCGAAAACCAGTACTATTGAGAACATAATAAGATCAAGAGGTTTGAACCAAAAATGTATGGAGACAAAATCCAAGTTACACAGACCAAAAAGGCTAATTCAACAACTCTTAAGAATGGTAAGTTTCAGACTACAGATGATCAAGCTTGGATTCTTAAGTTTGATGGATCCAAATAGAAACAAGGAATTGGAATTGGAGTTGAACTCATTAGCCCACAAGGTAAATCTTTTCTTGCTGCTTATCGATTTCAATTTCAATGTACTAGAAACATGGTAGAATATGAAGCTCTTATCCATGATTTGATGCTTGCAATCAAGAAGAAAGTCAAAATTCTTAAGGTGTTTGGTGATTCTAAATTGGTAGTTAAGAAAGCTAGAAAATAGTACATTTTCCACTACAAGCGATTGCCCAATTACTGACATAGAGTGTGGGATTTAATAGAATATTTTGATGCTTTCAACATCACTCACATTCCAAGAAGATTTAATCAAAGATTCGATGCTTCGACTATTGCTTCCAATGCTTTAAAACCTTTAGATGCCTCAGATCTGAGGAGATTTATAGTTGAATTGGTACATTTACCCTTGGTTCTTGATAATGTTACAAATTTGCATGTTTTTAAAGATGATCAACACATATTGGAATTCATTACTAACTCTGGTATCTTTGAAGCACAAATAATTAAAAAAATAGACTACCTCAATGGCAAGATTCAAGACAAAGAATTAGCTAAAGCTAAAGATAATAATATTATGAAAGGGATAATTGATTTGGAATGACTATTTGACATCAATCAGATAGCTTGACAGAAATATTTTCCTCAAAGTTATGGAGGACAATCTAAGTTATACAATTTTCATACTAAAGAAGATCCTAAAAATGTGATTATAGGAAATGTTTATATTGAAGAAGAGAAGAAAAATATCGCTCAGGCACTCAAATATTATTGGAAGGTTATAGCATGGAAATATGATGATTTGAAAACTTATGATACTTCCATCATCACACATACAATACCACTAAATCCTGATGCAAATCCTTCCTGACAGAAACAACAACCAGTAAATGCACTCGTAGAGCCAGTAATCAAAAAAGAAGTTCAAAATCTTTTATTAGCTAGAATAATATTTCCTATTGGACATTCTACTTGGGTGGAAAATTTGGTACCTGTAAGAAAAAGAATGGAGACATAAGGTTTTGTGTAGATTTTTGAAATCTTAACAAGGCATCTGAGAAAGATAATTGTCCACTACCTTCACGAGAAGAAGTTTTACAAATAGTCAATGGTTCATAGATGATGTCCTTTTTGGAAGGATTCTCTGGATATAATCAAGTAATTGTAGCGAAGGAAGATTGGATGAAGACAACATTCACCACTAAGTGGGGGATTTTTGCTTATAGAAGTATGTCATTTGGATTGACAAGTGCCAGAGCTACATTTCATAGAGCTATGGTTTATGATTTTTGAGATTTCATAGGAAAATGTATTATCATTTACATGGATGATCTAATATTATTTTCGAAGAACAAAGGAGATCATGTCCAAGATCTCAGAGCAATATTACAAAAGTGTGAAACTTACAGAGTTTCACTAAATCCTAAGAAATGTATTTTCAAGGTGACTGAAGGTAAACTATTGGGACACATTATTTCTAAAAGAGGTATTTTAATAGACCCAGATAGAGTGAGCGCACTTCTCAAGTTACAACCCCTAGGAAGCAAAAAAGAATTGAAATCATATTTTGGTAAGATCAATTTAGTCTAGAAATTTATCACCGGATTTGCTAAGATAGTAAAATCACTCAATGATATGTTAAAGAAAGATGCAAAAATAGAGTGGGAAAATGAAGCTAATCTCAACTTCAAGAATATAAAAGCTACAATAGCAGAAGCACAAATACTGGTAAGTCTAGATTACATTAAACCTTTTTATATTTACTCTTTTTCTTCTGGTCATACTTGTGCAGTAGTACTAACTTAGAAAGGTGAGAACATAGAAGAAAATTCAATTGCTTTTATGAGTGCTCCATTTAAAGAAGTGGAGCTGAGATACATAGATGTTGAGAAACAAGCCTTTGCTTTGGTCAAAGCAGTATAAAAATTCAGAAATTACATCCTCAGAAGTATAGTCAAAGCTATTGTCCCAGATGCTACAATCAAAATGTTGTTAACATAGAGTGAGCTTGGAGAAAAGAAAGCTAAATGGGTTATGATCTTCCAATAGTTTGATTTAGAAATTATACCCATGCAAATGGTTTGTGGACAAGCTTTGGTCAAATCTATTATAGAAATAGATCCTTAGATCTCTAGCCAACAATATACTTTCGATGTTAAAGATCAAGAAGATAGGTTCTTTGTGATTTTCCTGTGAGGAATTTATTTGCATTGTTGTTGTGAGTGACATCATTGTTAACTAGTCTGAAAAAATCTCCACATAGTTTCTCAAGCTCCACTAGATCTTGAGATGATGAAAGCTCATCATAGACTGCCTGCAGTGTTGATAGCTCACCCATGGATCGATTAGTGTACCTCAAATAACTCTCTTACGCTCTCCTCATCCTTGCAAAAAGCTCAAACAAATATAGATGCTACTCTATGATTAGTAGAGATCATGTAGTGCTCTCACAGATCCTAGAAGATGAAAATCATGAAGATTATCAGTACACACACACACACACACATATATATAAATGAAAAACAAGAAAATCAGCATAATCATAAACATAAGTAATGCATCCTCACCCAAGTGTCCTACCTACAGAGTAGGAGGTATAGAAGATCCACTACCCTCTCCATGCTCATGAGTGTTGGCACGTGTTGTGGCTGTTGACTATGATCTAGTAACTTGGGTAGGAATTGAATCTCTCCACTCGAGGGAAACTAGAACCTCACCCATTGTATCACTGTCATCACTTATTAGTTGGATCTTCGCCTCCTCCTCATCATCCTCATCCTTTTCTTCATTTTCCTCCTCGTCCTCATAGTCTAGGTCCTCCTCCTAATCCATAACCAAGTCTGCAGCCCTGATCTCCTTTCCTCTCTCTACCTCATCTTCCTTTTGATCTGGAAGAGGTCCTGCATAGCCTATAGGCTGATCTATAGGAAAGATTGGAGCTAGTTGTGTTGTGGCCCATGACTCCTCGTAAGCATCTATAGCACTCATGTCATGAATGTTATAGATTGGGGGCATGTCGAGATCCTCATCATTTGAATCACTAAACACAACATCATCGATTGCGAGTTGTCTCGCATCTCCAGGCCTACAAGCACTCCACACTGATGATCTATAAAAGGTCCTTGTGTTGGTGGAACCTGTATCTATCCAAAATTCCTCATGACATGATCGTCGTCGAAAGGTATCACTATGTAATCATGCCTCCCCAGTAAAAATTAGTCCCTCTACATCCTAGTAAATTGGTGTGTCCCTATTGGCAATTAAGGCATCAATTGGTAAGCTCTCCATAGGATCTCCTCCTGATCAAGACAATCAAACTTGAATCTCTATTATAAGAAATCCCCATACTATCATGCTCATCTAAGCAGATAGCTAAAGGAGCGTGGGTAAGATATAGCACCAACAGTAAGAAATCATGTTAGTTTGGTACATGTGATATGCTCTAGGTACCAAACCTATAGTAGTGTATAATGAACCATACTGTCCACCTCCTGATAAGTGAACTACCCTAGGTCATAATAGAGATGCACCAGCATACTATGACCCCTAGTGTAGATAGTCCTTTGTTGTTCCATCTCCCGAATCATGTGTACCAGTACTCCATCTATGTGTGCTCCTCGACCATCTGGGATTAGTAATAGTGCTATCATAAAAATCATAATCCACATAAGGAGTGGTGATTGTGCATGAAGTAGCCACCTCCAATCAATATGTGGCCCCACAATCCTCTCCCAAGTTGGATCTCCAAGGCAATACTTAATGTCTACCCTCATCTCCTAGTAAGATCAAACCTCTACAAAATGTACAGTGTCACCTTAGATAGGGAGCTGAAGAATGTGATGCACATCCTCCAAGGTAATGGTAACCTCACCGGTGGGTAGATGAAGGGTGTAGGTATCCACATCCCATATCTCTACTAGTGCCATCAGTATGGCATCATGGTATCTCATGGGTGGCATGAGATAGTCCCAATATATACTCATATGCTATAATGTCTTTATATCCTCCTTTGAAAGCATTGAGACGAGCTCTCGTAGGTGACATAATAACTTGCCACCTAGACATTGTCAAGATTGAGGAGGAATCTAATAAAAAATCAAAAAATATCACCTATAAGAATCCTAAAAATCTTAAATCTATACATCAACGATCAAAAAGTGTGCTAAAGTTGCTCTAGGGTACTTTTTTGGGGGTCCTAGACACTTTATTCCTTTTTTTGGACACTTTGAAAAAAGGGGGAATTTTACGAAAAAGTGGGACACTTTGCAGAAATGTGGGATGCTTTGCAAAGAAGTTGGATACTTTGCGAAAAAGTGGTACATTGCAAAAAAAATGGATGCTTTGATAATTTTTCTTCTAGGGTCCTAAATCTATCTAGAATTACATACAAATATAAGGTAAAAGCATAAAAATGAAGCAAAGGTAGAGAAGAATCCACTCATCGTATGTTGCAACTCGTCTCATGCCACCTCCTCATATAGGGTCTCAAGTTTCAGTGGCACACAAGGTTGTATGCTCGACATTGTTAATCAATCTCCACCAAAGTCAAAGTGCAAAAAGGTAAAAGACAAAATGATCACAAAACACCTAAATTTTTACTCTTGTTTACTCTCAATTAGGTTATGTACATGTTACAATAAAAAGTGCTTTTTTAATTTCAAATTAGTATATTGGGGGCTAGAGAACTTCGTTCTCTATGTTGTTTGTTGCATTGGATCTGTAGACACCTAAATTTGGACACTTAATTTATCCAAATTTATCCTCTTTCATCTAAACATCCCTTTATCCGCATTAATTAAGTAATATCACTATTATTTAATTAATCCCTCTAAAGCTCTTCTAATCCCTAAGGTATCTAGTTAAATAATTAAATACCTTCCCCTTTTCATCAAATGAATTAAATAAATATCACATTTATTTAATTCCTCATATGTCACATCCTCCATCATTTTTATCTTATCCTAATCCATCTTCTAATCCCATCATTAGGGATGTGCACATGCCTAATCTTTACTAGGATGTGTCACATCCTCCAACTTTTGCAAGTTGGCCTTTAATCTCTCTTAGCCACCTAACCCTCATCTAATCCTTCATTAACTAGCCTAATCAACCTCTCAAGGAATTTTTAATTCCTTTTATCCTTCCAATGAATATTAAAATCCTTTTTGTGTTCCCCATGTGATCTTTGACTTGTCACATCAAGTCACATGTGAAATCTAACCCTCTTCTAATATGTCATTAATTAGTTTAATCGAGTACTTGGACAACCTTAATCACTTAATCAAGTCAACCCTTTTAAATGATTTGTCTTTTTGGACAAGGTATCTTCATTCCCCATGTGAATTTTTAATTCATATTTAATCCCCCAATGCACTTAAAGGAATTTTAAATTCCTTCTCTCATCCCCATGAGAATATTTGAGAAATTTTTAATTCCCCACTTGTCCTCTCACCCACATGGGGACAAGTACCTCCTTTATGAGGAGATCTTGTCCCAATCCCAAGGTACTATGTACCCTCTCCATGTTATGTCCTATCCTTCTACCTCATGTACACATCACCCCTTTTAATCCATATCACTTGCCACATGTCAAGATGTGAGGGCTTGTGAGTTCTCAACTTACCTTAGCCCTACATCTTGACCTTGGTGGCTCAATCTTGACTATCCATTTCCCTAGGGATTTCCAAAATCTCTATAAATACCCCCTCTTTTCTCTTATTTTGGAGAGATCATGCATTGTAGCCAAACTATTGCAAAATTTCTCTAGAATTCATACTTAGCCATTTTCATGCTTTCATCCATTTTCATCCATCCTCACATCATCATCTAGCTTGCATATCTTGCCATCCAAGGAGCACACAACACCGAAGATCAAAGGGCCAACCAAAGGATCGATTTGACACAAGGTAAAAGATTTCATTTTGTTGTTCTTACTTTGTGTTGATTCCAACTTAGGCTAATCTCGAGGTGTAGGTTGTTTTAGTGTTTATTTGCACTCTTTTGTTTGTTGCTCATTTTCTAACACCCAAATTCAACCTATCACAGGTTCCATAATTCCACTCGCAGTCTCAATAAATGTCTATCACTATGGAGTATGGTACTTGGAAATACCTTATAATATGACTTATGCAGTTCAATGTGATTCGACTACTACCTTGATTCCACCTCCATAAAGCAAGGTAAATTAAGGGGGGGCATACACTACCCTCGAATTTGATTTGTTGAAGAAGTTAGATAAGAGGATTTTTGAATGACTAATGAAGTGGTTTTGTAGGATGTGGTTCCTAACATTGTGGTTTTGCAAATAACTACAATGGGGGCTTCATTCTCCCATGTTTGCAAAAAAACCCGTATGAGTAACCTTTTATGAGATAAAGTTCACTTTTCAAAGTAATTTAGCTTGCATATGAATGTAGTGTCATATGGGAGCTAAAGTGGGGGCTAAATGTAGTGTCAAAAATTGTTCTCCTTTCTTGGAGATAGTACAATTTCACACTTAATTTGGACCTATTTTAGTACCCTTGCATTCATTCCCTTTAAGTCATCATTAATAGTCCCCTAAGTCCCTTTATTTCATATCCCAAGGCTTATTTCAACTGAAATCCTGAGAAATTCAATAAATACATTTAATATTCTAACCTTTCAATATTCTCTAACCTTGAAAATCTAGAGTGGGACTCATACACTACCTTGAAAATATGAGTCTCATTTGGGGCCTTTTTAGGGTTTGAGAAGGAAAATAAAGTTTTTTTAATTCAAAATTCATAAATGTCGGCTTTCAGGATCTAATAAATGATAAATTAGATGGGATGCTTATAAAATCTAAGTCTCACACTCATTTTTGACATTAGGAACTAGAGAGAACAAGACAAGTGATCAAGTAAGCAAGAGATTCAAGAATTTTCATTCAAGAGTAAGGAGCAAGCAAAGTTGAAGTCTTGGAGTGGCATTATAGTGTTTTTGCAAGTCTTCAAGCTCACTTTAATTTCAAGATCAAGCATTGCCAAAGATTGATGATGGATTCTAGGCTGGGGAGATGCAACTAGCCTTTGAACCAAGCCTAATGACTTATTTGCTAAGTGATTCCATGTTCCATTATCATTTTTCTTTCTACCTAAATGAAGATACATGCACTTTTATGACTTATTAGGGTGATTGGAGATATCCCAAAGTTAGTCATCACTATTTTTCATGTTTCATTTATGCATCCTATTATAGCACATTAGAGTAGGGTTTTGTTGCATTTTAGATCTCCTAATATTAGGAACACTAAAGATTAGGACCTTCACACACATTTCCATTTGAGATCTATACTTTCTATGAAGATTTAATTACCAAACTAAGGGTTTGACCAAGGCAAGCCCCCATAAGAAAATCAACACAACATTTTGTTTTGCATATTTTTAATATGTTTAGATCTAGATGCTAAGTTTGAAAAACATAGGAAGGAAGTGCAAAGATAGGATAAAAATTTTAGATCCAATTTTTTTGGAAAGGAAGAATGGGACTAAATTGACCATCTGGTTGTATGAGTCCCAATATATCCTTTATTCTAGATTTTTGTAGATCTAGATTAGTCACTATAAGATTCCAGATTTTTCCTAGATTCCTATAGCAAAACTAAATCACCCAAATCGACATATCAGTCCTAGTGAACTTCAAAAAGTAGAATTTCAGAGTTACAAACCTTGTTTTGACTCCATCATTCTTCTAGGTACCCTTTTATTTCATTCTCTTTCATGAATCTGATTTCATGCTCTTAATTTTCTAGGGTTTTGTGCATAGAGTTTCTATTTCTCCTTCAGAGCTTCATTTAATGGCGAAACCCCATTTAATCACACAAGGAAACCCCTAGTCCTTCCCTCAATTGAGTCACTTTGTCGAGGTATCTTTGTTTCCTAATGAACTAAGGTGTAAAATATGTCCCTAAGTTCCATATCCCAAAAGGTGGAAGCCTATGAGAATTGGATAATTAATTAAGTAATTAGGTTTATATTGAACAATTTATAGATGGAATGGTCAAGTAATGGCAATGCATCAATTTTAGGTCACTAATAAAATATTAATTTCCACATTTAATCTTAAACTTCCATCTCTTTAAATCATATACCATATGATCTATATTTTAAACCTTATCCTTAACCTTCAAGGTACAAATACCTATTTCATGTTCAATATACATTACTGTATTTTTATTAATATATTTCGAAACTAAATATTTAAAACTTTGTTATCTTGTATCATATTTCAATTTTTCATCTCATACCATGTTAGCCACATGGGCAAGAAATATACCATATATGTTCTAATATCTACTAATAATCATACTATATGCTCCAATAAGTTTGATCACTTGTATATCTATATATTTTTGAACTCTTCTATCAAATTTGCATTAACTCTTAAACCCTTAACAACCTTTAAACCCTTATCATGCATTAACAAAATATAAGCATGAGAAAAAGTAATACAAACACATCTAAACATATGACAACACCAGATTTACGTGGAAAACCCAAGAAGGGAAAAACCACAGTGAGGATTAGCTCACAATATAAAGTAATTACAACACTGAATACAATAGGCTCACTGTTGGAGGGCTGATGCAATGCTAGAGGGAGAAAATCACTCTCACGATCTTATTTGTCAAAACTCAAACAAACCTTTCATGTCCTTTCAACTAGGACTCAATCCTTCTTCACAAAATCATGTTTTTCAAGGAACCAAACTGAGATAAAAGAATGAACACCTTGTAGATTCTTCAAAATACATTAGACATCAACAAAAATATATCTCATACCCTATCATCAACTTGTTCATCTCAAACATAAAGACTTCTCAAGTAACTATCCTAAACTGACATTTAGGTCTTTTTAGACCTCACAAACAACCATCTATACAAAACCATGCCAATTTATCTTTTCTAATGCCTCAAACAGGCATAAAAATGTATGCACAACCATAAGGAACCATTCCCCAACCTTTATTCATGACGATCCATCAAACACCCCTTCAAACCCTTCATTATTGATTGGAAATTATGATTGTCTCAGACTATCAAGCAAAGATTAGAATGTAAATGAACACAAGATTCTTTTAAGCTACACAAAACCTATCTGTAGAGGCTTCAAAAACATCCATACAACCTCTCAATTCACTGTCACCCAAAGGAATGCAACAAACCTCAAAATATTCACTAATCTTAATTGGACTAAAACTGCCAATAGACTATTATAGCAAACAGTAACCAAGATGGGCTCCAATCCATCAAACCCTGTCGAGAAGGGATATATAACATACTAACACAACCTATAGAAACACTTTCCAAAGGAAAACTCCTTATATATATCATTAAAGCACAAATTATGGACTGTGATAATTCTGTCTTGAAAGATCAGTCATCCAATTGATTCCATAAAATTGTAAAATCACCTAATAAAAACTTGAAATGAATTCATAATACACCCAAACATCTTTTAGAAACAATATCATTGAAGAAGAATATCCTTTTCATCATTTAAACACAAAAATTTGACTGTTCACAAGCTATTTTCTAGAATTTTTGTCCAAAAACAGACCTAGGCAATCATCTTTTCCATTGCTAACCTTGATCGCTCGGTCTAAGACTTTGGAATTTGAAATAATATATATAAAAATTCCTTCTTCCCAATTTTTAAGTGATTCCAATAGTGCAAATAGGAGAAACTCAATTTACATTGCACACTATTACCCTAGTTAAGGGTTTCACCCACCTGGAGGAATTTTCTCATAACTCTCAATTTTTAATGGATTTTAACGAAATAAAAATTATGTGAAAGTGGATTCATAGGGCTATATCATACAATGGAGGAGAGAAGGTTATTTTCACAAATATGGCCGTACAATGGCCTGAAACAGGAAATTACCAAAAAAATAATAGAAAAACATAATTTTTCATTAAAGATCTTCTTTATTCTTCAACTCCCAACCTTCCTCAAAGAAAATGAGGTTACATCAAGCCTTTATAAAGCCTATCCAATTCCTACAACTTACTTTTTAACTTCCTTGACTCTTCATCTTCCTCCATTTTGAAAAATGTTGCATTTTTACAATTTTGGATTGACAACTTTTCATCAAATTGTGCAACTTTTACATAATGTATCTAATGACTCTGAAACAACTTTAAATTACCTTAAAAAAACCTATTATGGTCATTTAAACCTTATGAAAACATTATATTATCATTCTAAATCAAAATCCTAAAGTTACCTCTTGGAGGGATAATCTTGTTAGGGTGCACCTACACCATTCTCCTGGCCAAAAAGAATTCCAAGTCCTCTTGTATCAGTAAATGCTCCTCCTTGTAGTCTCTTTTATGTCCTGAAAATTTCATTTTCACTTTTAGTTTGAATTGGTCTATGCCTACTGGTTTCCATCTTGGCTTGTCTCTATGAATCTTCTCCTTCATCACAAGCTCAATCTCAACACTTTTTCCTCCAATCTACTACATCTCGATCTACAAATGTTTTCTTGTCCAAAGAATTAGTAAAAAAAAGAAATGATACATTAACTTGATCATAATACCTCCATCTATCTTCAACTCTTTGCAAATATCCAAAATAAATTCATCTTTCATCATTTCTTCTTCCAAACTTGTCACCAACTCCATATCTTCATCATTTGAAATCAGGTTCTTCATGGCTACAACATATTTGTCTTCATCATTCGTGAATCCTTCTTCTGCATCTTCAAACACTTCTTATTTCTCTTTCATCTTGATTTGTCTTTTTTCTTGTCTTTTCCTCCGTCTAACAAACTTCTCTATGGGCCATGTAACTCTCTTTTTCACTTTCAAGTGCCAACTTGTGGCTTGTTTGATCCATTGTTCCATTTTCATCATGGACTCTTGGAATTCTTCTTCCAATCTTTTCACCTCTTGCTTTATTGCTGATAACTCTTTTTCAAACATCTCTTGTATTTTTCTCTTTTTCCTATCTTCCCTACCTAAAAATGCCTCTTCAACAAATCCATCTTGTCCTCTACTCAAGCAAGATTCTCTTTGCTTCATGACTTCTAAACTTTCTCAGCCTTTTCTTGGCAGCAACCAAGTTCTTAACCTGCACAAACCACAAACACACAACTACAAACACCAAATATCTTGTTTTAAAGACTTCTAGCTTTGATAACACTTTGATGCAATGCTAGAGGAAGAAAATGACTCTCACAATTTTATTTTTCAAAACTGCAAAAAACCTTTCATGTCCTTTCAACTAGGACTCAATCCACGTTCATAAAATCCTATTTTCAAGGCACCAAACTGAGATAAAAGCATAAAAACCTTGTAGATTCTTCAAAATACATTAGAAATCAACCAAAATATCTATCTTAGAACCTATCATCAACTTGTTCATTTGAAACATAAAGAATTTTCAAGTAACTATCCTAAACTAGCATTTAGGTCTTTTTAGACCTAACAAACAACCATCTATACAAACCCATACCTATTTATATTTTCTAATGCCTCAAGAAAGCATAAAAATTTATGCACAACCATAAGGAACCATTCCCCAACCTTTATTCATGATGATACATCAAACATCCATTCAAACCCTTCATTATTGATTCCAAATTATGACTGTCTCATATTATAAAGAAAAGATCAGAATGTAAATGAACACAAGAACCTTTTAACCCAAAAAAAACCTATTTGTATAGGCTTCAAACACATCCATACAACCTCTCAATTCACTGTCACCCAAAGGAATGCAACACAACAAAATATTCATTGATCTTAATTGGGCTAAAACTGTCAATAGATTATTATAATAGAATAGTAACCAAAATGGGCTCCAATCCATCAAACCATTTCAACAAGGGATTTATAACATACTAACACAACCTATAAAAACACTACCCAAAGGAAAAATCCTTATATATATCATTAAAGCACAAATTATGGACGATGATAATTTTATCCTAATAGATCAGTCATCCAATTGACTCCATAAACTTGTAAACTCACCCACTCAAAATTTGAAATGAATTCATACTACACCCAAACACGTTTTAGAAACAATATCATTGAAGAATAATATCATTTTCATCATCTAAACACAAAAACTTGACTTTTCACAAGCTATTTTCCAGAATTTTTGTCCAAAAACAGACCTAGGGAATCATCTTTTCCATTGCTAACCTTCATCGCTTGGTCGGAGACTTTGGAATTTTAAAGAATATATATAAAAAACTCCTTACCAATTTTCAAGTGATTCCAATTGTGCAAATAGGAGAAACTCAATTTACATTGCACACTGTTACCCTAGTTAAGGGTTTCACCCACCTGGAGGAATTTTCTCATAACTCTCAATTTTTAATGGATTTTAATGAAATAAAAAGTATGAAAAAGTGGATTCATAGGGGTATATCATACAATGGAGGAGAGAAGGTTATTTACACAAATATAGCTGTACAATGGCATGAAATAGGAAATTACTAGAAAAATAAAAATAAAAATAGATTTTTTCATTAAAGATCTTCTTTATTCTTCAACTCGCAACCTTCCTCGAAGAAAATTAGGTTACATAAAGCCTTTGTAAAGCCTATCTAATTCTTGAAACTGAATTTTTAATTGCCTTGACTCTTCATCTTCCTCCATTTTGCAAAATGTTGCATTTTTGCAATTTTGTATTGACAACTTTTCATCAAATTGTGCAACTTTTATATAATGTATGTAATGAATCCAAAAAAACTGCAAATTCCCTAAAAAAAACCTATTGTGGTCATTTAGACCTTATGACAACATTATTTTATCACTCTAAATCAAAATCCTAAAGTTTCCTCTTGGAGGCATAATCTTGTTAGGGTGCACTTGCACCAAGGGCTCACTACCCAAAAGAAAGAAGGGCTCACTACAAATGGCTCACTACTAGATTAGAAAGAAGAAGAAATAATATTGTTACAATGAAAAATCAATCTCAAAGAAATAGAAAATATCCACCACTACTTCACTAGAATATTCAGACTTTCTCTTTAGAATGTAGATACCTTCTACTCACTACTTCCAATAGTCTTAGGCATTAAAGATCACATTGTATTTTGCACAATATGAAAAATTCACATTACGCTCACGACCACATGTCCTCCATAAATTAATTAGACATATATATCATCCTCAACCTTGAAAATAATCTACAAGGTTAGCTATGCCCCTCAAATGTGCAAATTCAAATTATATCGATGCGAAAACATTCTTGCGATGGAGAGGAATGAAGGAAAACCACATCACACCTTAACTCGAACCTAAATCCACATATACATGCCATGAAATGCTTCCACAAAAACTAGAGAATATAAACAATTAGTGTAAACACCCAAGGTTGGTTGAACCAGTGTTTAAAACACCATTAGACATTTAAGTGCACACTTCACTAAATCCAAAATCAACTCATGGACCACACACAACACTCAAAAAAAATTTGAATATTCCATCAACACCCTAAATTCTATAAAATCCTTCACAACCACATACATCTAAAGAACATACTCATTATACACATCTATTTAAACTTCTACACATTGTAACACATGAATCCAACCTTCAAGAGCACCAAACTTTGAACAAATCAGACTAAAGATAGATATGAGAATATAAGAACACTTCCAGATCTGAAAAACTAGAAACCACAATGTGAAGAATTATAGAGAAAAACCATTTCTCTGAGACAACACTATATCATAGTTCACACACTGGTGAACACAACTTCTTCTGTCAAATGATCCAGAACATGAAACTCTGGATATAACATTTTTGAACACCTCTAATCAACATATCTAAACCACACAAAATATCTTCAATAATGAACAAATGTGGAGCAAAACATTGAACACTACTCTACCACACTAAACACTCTTTACAACACAATTTCCTCTTTTATTCAAATTTTCTCAAAAGCACTTGGAAACCAAGCACCGCAAACACCATCTCAACATATGCAACACTTTTTCAGCATCCCAACCACACAAGAGGTTAAACATCCTCAAATATATGATCATCAAAGCAACACTAGAGGTTGACATTAGTGATACTACTAATGAAAATATAATGTAAATAATCAAACCATATCCATAGGTTGACATAAATTCAACAACATAGATCAAATGAAAACAATGACAACACAAACTTCCAACAATCTCCCCCTTCTCCATTGATGGCAACACATGAAAAAAAATCAGCAACAAAAATAAATAGCTCTAATCACCAGCACCTACAGCACATCAGTGCACATTACTCCATCTTACACTAGCATCGACTCTTGCCAACACTTTCTCTTTCTCCTCTTTCTTCATAAGGTTTTTTAGTTGAACCTCTCCCCTTTGATATTAATGGAAAAGGAAAACATATATGTTGTTTTCTTTGCTTCCCCTTTAACATCGATCACACTTGTATCTACTCTACAACTTCATTTTCTTCTACTGCACTTTATTCTCTGTACACAACATACTGCACATATCCTTTGACACATACGACAAAGGAAAACACATGTATGCTAGAAAATGAAAACACTTACTCCCCTTCATTGCAAAAACCAACAATTCCACTACCTACTCCCCTTTAGAGGTAGCCACCAACATCAATCTAAAATAAGGAATGAATCTTTAAATCCAATTGATTGGTGCATAACCTTATGCATCTAATTGAAAGGAGGGAAAATAACCCTGGACCTCTCCTAGAGGTACTAAAATGTATGCTTAGGAAAAGCCTTTGTGAAGATACCTAGAATTTGATCCTTTGTATGTACATGCTCCAACATCACCTCATTCTCTATAACCTTCTCTCTTGAAAAGTGATATTAGATTGAGATATGTTTTTTTCTTGAATGGATTACCAGATTCTTTGAGATACTAATAGCACTTGTATTGTCACAAAAGATAGAAATAGGTTTTTCATATACCGCATTGATATCCTTCAATGTTTATTTTATCCACAACACTCGTGTGTAGCATTATGCTACTAGAATTTACTTTGGTTATGTAGTAGATAATGACATTAAATCTTGCTTCTTTCTTAGCCAAGACACCAAATTTCTTCCAAGAAAGAGAGCACCACTACTTGTAATTCTCCCATCATCCACATGACCTTCCCAATCTGCATCTGTATAACTATTCAAAGAGAAATCGATATCCTTTGAATACCATAAATCATGTTTTGGAGTACCTTTCGAGTATTTGAATATTATTTTTACTACTACCACATGTAACTCTTTGGGATCTTCTTGAAATATAGTCACAAGACAAACACCATGCATGATATCCGATCTCGTAGCAGTTAGATATAACAGTCCTCCAATAATTGATCTATACTTGCTATGATTAACCTTAGAGATTACTCAGTCTTACTCAACTTGCAACTAGGAACTATAGGAGCACATACTAGTTTAGAGTCTTCCATTCAAAAAAATTTCAACATTTCCTTAACATACTTTGAATTTGATATGAATATGCCTTTTTTCTATCTGATTGATTTGAAGTCCAAGGAAGAAAATCATCTCCCCAACTATAAACATATCAAACTCTTTTTGCATCTCTTTTGCAAATCTGTTGCACATTCTTTCATTTCCTTCAAAGATTATATTATTGACATACATAGTTCCAAAATCAAAATTTGATCTTTCACAACTTTAAAGTAAAGATTGCTATTTATGTTACCTTTATTGAATCCTTACTACAACAAGTACCTATCTAGTCTTTCATACCAAGCCCTATGAGCTTTCTTGAATACATATAACACCTTATTCAATCTATAGACCATGTTAGCATTATCTAATAATTGAAAGCCTTCCGGTTGTTCAATATATACCTCTTCTTCCAACTCACCATTCAAGAATGCAAACTTCACATCCATCTAATAAACTTTGAAATCATTATGTGCTGAAAAATTCAAAAACATCCTAATAGTTTCCATTCTTCCCACTTAAGCAAATGTATCCTCAAAGTCTATTCCTTGCACTTGTGATTATCCTTTACACACAAGCCTTGCTTTGTTTCTAACAATTTTTCCATTCTCATTCAACTTATTCTAGAGAACACCCATTTGGTTCCAATCAAATTTTTGTTCAATGGTTTGGAGACAAGTTCCAAAGTTTGGTTCTTCTCGATCTACATTAGTTCTTCTTCCATAGTCTTGATTCAAAATTCATCTTTGCATGTTGTAATGGATTTTTTAGGTTCAAATTTGGAAAGTAAACATAAATTTACCTATTATTCTATCATAGCAGCCTTTCTTCTTTTCAATACACCTCTCCAATTGTCACCAATGATTTGTTCTTCAAAATTATTCTTCTGCACGTACTTAGAGGTATTAGGTATACTTTTTGGAGCTTCTTCCTTTTCAACCCACACTTCCTTTTCCTTGCCATCATCATTTTCTTCTTCTTTGCAAGAGGAATCATCTAATTCATATCCATCTATCATCACTAAACTTTTATTTAGGTCTTCATCCACCTTAACACTTGCACTCTCAACAATCATTTTTATCCTCTTGTAAAATTGGTAAGCCTTTTTGTAGAGTATCCAAGAAATATTCCTTCATCAGATCTAGCATCAAACTTTCCTAAGTTTTCTTCATCTCTTTTGATATAGCTCTTGCTTCCAAACACTCTAAAATATTTGACAGTAGGAGTTCTTCCATACCACAACTCATACAGAGTCTTTGAACTATTTAACCTTGCTTGCACTTTGTTAAGTATTTAGACTACAGTATGAATTGCTTCTCTCTAGTAGACATCTAGTAGATTTTATTCCTTCATCATTACCCTTGTTGCTTCCTAAATAGCCCTATTCTTCATTTCCACCACAACATTCTACTAAGGAGTCCTAGGAGCTAATAAATGTATCTTTATTCCATGATCTTGAAAAAAAATATTAAACTTATTGGAGGTGAACTCTCCACCTCTGTCATATCTTTAAAATTCGAATTTCATATCCATTTCATTGTCAACTATAGCTTTAAATTCCTTAAACTTATCTAGAGCTTCTGATTTTTATTTGAGAAAGGTTACCCAAGTCATTCTAGAGTAATCATAAAACAACAACATGAAATAAATGTCAGAATGAAAACTTCTTGTTCTTGTAGGTCCACAAAGGTCTATATACAGCAACCCAAAAGGTCCTATGGTAGAATATTCTTTAAAATTGAAATTTTTTCTTGTTTTCTTCCCAACTTGGCATTCCTTACAAACTGCAATTATATGCATTGTAATCTTTGGTAGATCTATCACAACTTGAGAAGAGTTGATTCTAAATAGGCTATCAAAATTGATGTGACACATTCTTCTATGCCATAGCCAACTTTCTTTCATGTGAGTCATATAACACATATCATTAGCACCCTTAAGATGATCAAATTTTCCATTTGTCCTTCTTCTTGCAACAACCAGAGTTCTAGATCCTTTCCTAATCTCACAACCACCATCCTAAAATACATGATTATATCCTTTTCTACACATTTTTCCTACACTTAGAAGATTATGTTGGAGACCCTTAACATAAATAATATCATTTGTATTATGCTTGCCATCAAAATTGTTTGAAGCTTTTCCACATATCCTAGTAGATGTATCATCACCAAACTTAATAGGACCACCTTCAAAATTTTCAAGTTTAACAAACTTAAGTACTCGTATCACCCGTCATGTGATTTGAGTATCCTTTGTCAACAATCTCATAGTTTTTATCCCCTCTAGCATGAAAATCAATCACCATAGTTCCATTATGACCTTCTTTTAGAGAAACTTCTTTCAAACATCTCTTAGAGTTAGCAGAATTAGTTCCAACATTTAGAGCTGTAGTAATGGAAAAAGTATCCCTTTTTCACTTAATTTTGGAATAATTAATAATAAAATGAGCCTAATGATGCCTTAATTTAGTGTTGTAATATTTTTTTCATATTCACATTAAGTTTAGGGACCTTTTAAATTAAATGGAATTAGTTGTGCCTTATTTAGGGTGTTGTAAGTTGTACCTTTACACTTTCACACTAATCTAAGCCTTTATTAATTTATTGATGTTAATTTTCCTTAATTGTCCCCTTTAATTCAAATCCAAGCCTAATTAAATGCAAATTCTGAGGGATAAAACCCAACAATCATAAATTCAATTACAAAACACTTAATTTTGGAAGATGTGTGTCCTAGGTAGGTGACCTAGGACCCATTCACCACATTTCAAATGGGATAGTCTTAGGATAGTATTTTTGCATAACATTTCACCTTTTTTGAAGTGTGTCCTAGGTGAGTGGCCTAGGATCCATTCGCCACATGGAGAATGAGTCCTCACTTAGACCTAGGACCCCTCCTTGGAATATGTTTTTGGTGGTATTTTAATGATTTGAAATAAATTTTTTGATGATGGTTTGTGATATTTTAATTTCAGGAATTAATGATAAGATATGTATAAACAAGAGGTCGTCTCATTATGTATTACTAAGCAATTTTGATGAGAGCATCCTTATAGCAAATTTTATGATCAAGATTATTGTCAAGAGCATTCAAGGGAAAATTTCTTCATCATTTGTTGCAGCAATCAAGATCCAAGAATTATGTCAAAGTTATGTGTATTCATGCATGTTTTTGGAGCTAATATGTTGATGTAGGATTCAAGCATTCAAAGTATCATTTCATGTAAGATTCAAGTATCAATATCTGCATTCATTGAGGCCACTTCATGCTATTTTCTAGATTTATCCAAGGTTCAAATAAGGTGTGGTGAGTTGTGATATTTCTGTTCATGTTGGATATTTTTGATTTGTGGTTGTCATTGATGTCAACACTATTGGAATTAATGTCTTTAAGGTTGTATATTTCGAGGATATTGAAAAAATTGTAATAAAATAAGTTACAGGTTGTCAGTAGTGCAGTAAAGTTCAGTGTGGTGGTTAGCTCAATATATTGATGATAAGAGGTTTTAGATTGAAGGGTTTGTTGACAAGTATATCTAGTTTATCCACATGAAGTTTTAGAGGTTCACATGAAGATTTTATTGAGTTATGAGTATTTGTGTTCTGACAATTGTTTTGTTGTTTTAGTTTGTGTTCCTGAAAGAAGATGATCTGATTCTAGTAATTTGATTTGTTTTGGATGCTTCTATGGTGATTGATGATTCATGTGGATGTTTCTAGGCCATTCTCTATCTATTTTGTTGGTCCGCATTGATTGTTGTGTTCGCGATTGGTAATTTTCTTTTGTGAGTTTATGTTTTTCATGATCATGGCCAACAGGGTGATTGTAGCGTGTTGTGGATCTTTGAGGCATAATTGTTTAAGGTGTTTCATGTTTGAGACATGTTGTTTTGGGTCCTTACTATGTTTTGGTCCACATTTTATGGTGCACATTAATAATTGTTTATTGATTTGGGCCGACAATTTGTACCCATTTTATATTTTATTGGGCCAACATGTAGTTGATGTTATCCTTAGTTGCGGATATACATGATCAATTTTTTATACCATTTGAAGGTAGTGGTGTGTGATGTTTATCATGTGATGTGTGTGAATAATGTTCTAATCATTTGAAGGAAGAAGTAAAGTGTGAAGAAGAGTGAGAAAAAGATAGTGTTTATGTGCTTAACCGGAACTATAATCAAGCATTAGAAGATGCTATTTTCTCAGTTCAAAATCTTTAGGATTTAATCCAAATGTGACTGTAAGACAGTGAGTCTTCCTTTGTTCAGTAAGCCTTTTGTATTTGAGCAGTGAGCTCTAGGCAGTGTGCCTGAATGCATGTGCATTCCCCATTTATAATACTTTCATACTTTTAATAGTGTATAATCTTGTGGATTAGCCTCCACCGTGGTTTTTCCCCTAACAGGGTTTCCACGTAAATTTTTTTGGTGTTATGTGTGTCTTTGATGTGGTGATTGTTTATGCTTTCATGTTTATATATTAGATATGAGAATAAGTTTAATTTGTATAATTTTTGAGACAATTGATTCACCACCCCTCTTAGTTGTCTTCGCTTGTGTTGCCAATAATTGATATTAGAGCAAGTTCCTCAGGAGAAGTTTAATAGCTTGAGGTGATCCGAGATGGGACATATAAGAAGGATAGTCCATGATTTGATGGAACTAATTATTCTCTATGGAAGACTCGAATGGAGTGTCATATGAGATGCATTGGTGAAACTTACTAGATATTTATAAAGAATAGGTATATCATCCCATAGAATGGATCTTCTATTGCAAGTGAGATTAAGGAAGCTGAGTACAATATGAGGGATAAGGAAGCATTGTTGAGTGCTCTGACTAATTCCGAGATGAAAAATGTAATGGAGCTGAAGATTGCTTATGAGATATGGAAAAAGTTGGAAAATTTGTTTGAAGGTGATACCCATGTGAAGATTGCTAAGATGCAAAGCCTAAAAGGGAAATATGAAATGTTGAGAATGGATGAAGATGAGAACATCACTTCTTTTATGCAGAGAGTGAATGAACTTGTGTGTAGTATTAGATGTGCTGGTGGAACATTGAAATAATCATAGTTTATGCTAAAGTGCTCAGATCCTTTCCTGTTGCATACAAACACAAAGCTACTACTATTGAGGAGATCTAGACTATGACAAATGTAACTAGAGACATGTTGATTGGTAAGCTTATTGCTTTTGAGTTAAGTGAGTTTGGTGAATCTCTTCCTAAGACAAAATATGCATTCAAAGCTACTATCTTCGGAAAAGATAAGAAAATATATGATCCAGGAGAAAGTTCTTCTAGAAAAATGTCCAAGTATGAGTAGGAAATGAGAGAGATTGAGGAAGAAGAGAGAAAACTAGATGAGCTTGAAGCACTTATTGTCAAGAGGGTAGCCATAGGAGAAGGTAAGTATAAAGGGAAACTGCCTCTTAAATTTTTTTCTTGGAATAAGATAGGTCATTTTTCCTCAAGGTGTTCAAAAATAGTTCCTAAGCCAAGACCTAACAAGCCTAGATTCCAAAGAAAGTGCTATTATGCTGATGAAGGTGTGACAAATGATGAACCTAATAAAGGGAATTTAAGTGAGGATGAATGAGTGTTTATTTCTATCAAGGAAAATGATCAAGTCCTACTGAATCTGCTAGTTGCACAAATGTGGAGAAAGCTCTAGCTGCCAGAGTTGAAGAAAAATATGAATGGGTGATTCACAATGGATTATCTCATCACATGATAGGTGATAAAAGTAAATTTGTAAACTTGGAAAAGTATGATGGTGGTGATGTAAGATTTGGTGATGAAAAAGCTAGTGTAATCCATGGCAGAGGATCAATTTCTCTTGATGGTAAGCATAATACTGATGATGTTCTATATGTGGAAGGTTTGAAGCATAATCTCTTAAGTTTTGGATATATGGTTGACAAAGGATACAATCTTCAATTCAAGAATGGAAAGTGTAGATTATTGGGGAGTTTCGGAAATGTGATTGCATCTGGTACAAAAAAAAAAGGTAATATCTTTGACCTAAGTGCTATTGGTAAAAGTTGTCTGATTTCTCAAGTTGATGAAAGTTGGTTGTGGCATAGGAGAATGTGTCATGTAAACTTTGAAAATATTATCAAGATAATTTCTACTCAGGCAGTGAGAGATATTCCTAAGTTGATAAAACCTACTAATACTATATGCAAGGAATGCCATTTAGGGAAGCAAACTAGAGTTTCATTCTAAAGCAAACAACATTTTTCAAATGAAGTGTTGGAGCTTGTGCATACTGACTTGTGTGGTCCTTCTAGAGTTAGAAGTTTACAAGGAGATGGGTATTTCATGTTACTTATTGATGATTATTCTAGATTGATGTGGGTTACTTTCTTAAGGGGAAAATATGAAGCTCTAGAGAAATTGAAGATCTTTAAGGCTATGGTTGAGATAGAGATAGGTCTGAAAATTAAATTTCTGGGATCAGAGAGAGGTTGTGAATTCACTTCTAGTGAGTTTAATTATTTTTGTGAAGAACATGGAATAAAGATACAATTATCTGCCCCACATACCCCTCAACAAAATAGAGTTATTGAAAAGAAGAACAAGACAATTCAAGAAGCTGTTGGGACCATGATGTTGGAAGGAAATGTTTCACATATCTACTAGAGAGAAGTTGTGAGTACTTTCATTTACACTCGCAATTGAGTACATGTCAAAGGTAATACTGGTAAGATTCCTTATGATATATGGTATGGTCATAAGCTTATTATTAGATACTTCAAAATCTGTGGGAGTAAATGCTATATCAAAAGAGGTGAAGATATAGGAAAGTTTGATGCTAGAAGTGATGAAGGAATCTTTCTTGGTTATTCTACTAAAAGTAAAGCCTACTGGAGCTATAATAAGAGATTGAGGAAATTAATTGAAAATGCTAATGTAAAGGTTGATGAAGACACATTTAGACCATCCAAAACCTTTGGATATGATTCAGACGATCAGAATGATAGTTCAGATAAAGGAAAGAAAGTTCAAACTCCAAATCAAGTTCAAATTATTTCGGTGAATCAGGAAAATCAAGAGGAAGGAACTAGTGAAAGTGTAGAAGTGAGACCACAAGAGCCTCAAGTTAAAGAACACCCTAAGACTCCAAGGTATGTAAGACTAAATCATTTAGAAGATTAGATTATAGGTTGTAAGAAAAATGGTGTTCAAACTAGGAGAAGAATTGTAGAAGAATATTGTTTGATTTCAAAGATTGAGCCTAATAGTGTCAATGAAGCATGCAAAGCTAAACATTGGGTGGAAGCAATGAAAGAAGAACTACTGCAAATTGAGAAGAATGATACATGGATTCTTGTTCCTAGACCTCAGGAAAAATATATAATTGGAGCTAAATGGGTCTTTTAGAACAAACTTAATGAGCAAGGTGAAGTTGTTAGAAATAATGCAAGACTTGTATGTTAAGGATATTCTTAGATGGAAGGAATTGACTTTGAAGAAAAAATTTCTCCTAATGCTAGGATTGAAGCTGTGAGACTATTTCTTGCTTATGCTTCTTATAAAAACCTCAAGGTTTATCAAATTGATGTCAAGTCAACATTTCTAAATGATGAACTGGAAGAAGTGTATATTGAGCAACCTAATGGACTTCAATTAACTGATCAAGGAGATATGGTTTTCCGATTGAAGAAAGCATTGTATGGACTTAAGGAAGCCCCAAGAGCATAGAATGCTAGATTGGACAAGTATTTTTTGAAGCTTGGATTTAAGGATACTTTTGAATATGTCATAGGGAAGCTAGGTGTGATTACCCCTCCTAATCGGAATTAATATGCATTGACTTGCATCAGTTCGTGCATTTCATAGTCATATCTTGTGATCCAGATTGATGTTGTGGTGGCTACTACCCAGGGGGAGTAGTCAAATGTTCAGAGATATGGTTTAGAGCTTGTGTGGAGAAAGATAATGTGTATCTTTTTCATTGATTTAAAAGGGGGAGAAGAGTTGTGTGAGAAACTGTGAAAGAGTTAAGGAGAAAAGAGTTAAAATCTAAGGGGGAGAAAGTGTTAAGAGAAAGTTGCGTTGATGTTGTTTTTGACATCATGTGTTGCCATCAATGCCAAAGGGGGAGATTGTTGGATATTGGTGATTTGTGGTTGTCATTGATGTCAACGCTATTGGAATTAATGTCTTTAAGGTTGTATATGTCGAGGATATTGAGAAAGTTGTAATAAAATAAGTTGCAGGTTGTCAGTGGAGCAGTAAAGTTCAACTTGGTGGCTAGCTCAGTATAATGATGATAAGAGGTTGTGGATTAAAGGGTTGTTGATGAGTATATATAGTTTATTCACATGAAGTTTCAGAGGTTCGCATGAAGATTTGATTGAGTTATGAGTATCTCTATTCTAACAGTTGTTTTGTTGCTTTAGTTTGTGTTCCTAAAAGAAGATGATGTGATTCAAGTAATTTGATTTGTTGCAAAGGCTTCTATCATGATTCATGATGATTTTGGATGTTTCTAGAATGTTCTCTATTTATGTTGTTGGTCTACATTGATTGTTGTGTTTGTGATTGGTGTTTTTCTTTTGTGAGTTCACGTTTTTCATGATCATGGCCAACAGGGTGATTGTAGCATGTTGCGGATCTTCGAGGCATAATTGTTTAAGGTATTTTGTGTTCAAGACATGTTGTTTTGGGTCCTTACTATGTTTTGGCTGACATTGTTTGGTGTGAATTGATAATTGTTTATTGATTTGGGCTGACATGTAGTTGATGTTATCCTTAGTTGTGGATATATATCATTGATTGTTTATACCATTTGAAGGTAGTGGCGTGATATTTTTTCCATGTGTTGTGTGTGAATAATGTTCTAATCTTTCAAAGGAATAAGTAAAGTGTGAAGAAGAGTGAGCAGAAGATAGTGTTTATGTGCTTAACCAGAATTATAATCAGGCATTAGAAGATGCTATTTTCTCAATTCAAAATATTCTAGATGTAACCCGAATGTGACTATAAGACAATGAGTCTTCCTTTGGGAAGTAATCCTTTTCTATTTGAGCAGTGAGATCTAGGTAGTGTTCCTGAATGCATGTGCATTCCCCATTTATAATAATTTTATAATTTTAATAGAGTATAATCTTGTGGATTAACCTACACCGTGGTTTTTCCCCTAACAGGGTTTGCATTTAAAAAATCTTGGTGTTATGTGTTTCTTTGATGTGGTGATTGTTTATGATTTTGTGTTTATATATTAGATATGAGAATAAGTTTAATTTGTATAATTTTTGAGACAACTGATTCACCCCCCTCTCTCAGTTTTCTGCCCTTATGTTGCCAACAATTCATTCATCATTCCTTCTTCCATGTTTCATTATTTCATCATAAGGTTTAATTACCAAAACGAGGTTTGACAAAGGAAAACCCTTATTCCATAAAAAACAAAAAATTTCTCTCTTTGATGTGTGGTTGGAAGTTTTAGGTTGAAGATCAATTGGAGAAAGTTGCAAAGTTATCAAAGTTGCAAGAAATGTTGTCAAATCACGAAAACTAAGCTACATGTTTTATTTCTAGGTTTCTGATTGTGTTTGACTAGAATTTGGGAGTGCATGCTAAGCAAAATAAAACCCAAAAACTAATTTTCCAGAGTCCTAGCTAGGATCCATTTTCCATAGGGAAAATGAGTCCTCAATGAGGCACAAAAAGGTACTCTTTGCAAAAGGTACACATCATTTATCCCTTCCAAATTCTCACTAAAGTCTGTAGTTTCCATCAATATTATGATTTAGCTTCTAAATGCACTCTATAAATTGTAATTTGGAGTTTATTTGCTATTTTAATCTTTCTCCCCAAAGTGCTATTTAGCTTAGACCCCTATCCTAGCATAAAAAGGAAATTTGTAAGATTCACACCTTGGGTTGACTCACCTAAGGGTTGTTGGTCAATCCTTGTTTCAGATATCATTTTCTTGAATGGAATTAGAGAAATAGGTCCATTCATCCCCTTTTACCACCATTTTGGGGGTGAATCCTATTTTTCTATGTTTCATTATGGTGAACTCGACCTTGTACAACATTTTTCAAAATTGGAGTCCTTTTAACCCTAGATCTAAGTTTTTCAATAGATTGCATTGGTTTTTCCTTAGTCACATTACATTTAGGGTTCTTTAAATGTTGCATTAGCTTGCATTGCATATAGGGGTTTAAATTTGTATTTTTGCATTTTTTAAATGTAAAAAATTCAAAATTTTGCATAATATTACATTAACTTTGCATAGTGTTTGCATATTAGTGTGCTTTTCATCATTCATATTCAAAAAATACATGAAAATTGTATTTCAAAAAGTGTCACATAATTCTCATTTGTCATTAGTTGCACTTGCAATTCAACATCAAATTATAGAAAATTATGTTGTAGAAGTTACAGTCTGAAACCTGAAACATAGAACACATCTAATCACTCAAAAACTACATTTTTCAATTTTAAAAAACCTTGTACTAGGACCCATTCACTACTGGGTGAATGATTCGTTGGAGGCCTACTAAAACCAATTTTTTTGAGCTTTTTTTGTGGTTTTTTACACTTCCTAGGCCTGTTGGTAACCTACTCTATTAGTTTGGGAAGTTTTAAGAATTTCTATTTTATGTATCTATTAGTCACTTTTAGAATCATTCCAAAATCATTTCAATATCAAAAAATTATCAGATCTGAAAATTCTTACATTCTTGAAGCTTTGCATAAATTGGATAACATTACTTTTAATCTTTGTATATACATTGTTTACATTCTTATAGCATTGCATAAGATGGTTAGAAGTACTTTTCATCTTTGTATATACAATGTTTACATTCTTGTAGCATTGCATAAGATGGTTAGAAGTACTTTTCATTTTTGGTCAGACAATGTTAGTATTGTATCTTTCTAAGCATGCCATGAAAAAGTTCATCCCTCACACTTATGATTATGCTTTAGTGAAAAAGAATACAATGGTGGATAATCATGGCAATCAAAATTGGTCTTCTCCCAATATCTCTCCTATTTGTGAAGAAGATATTTTCGTACTAGAAGACAAATCGATGAGAGTTATGAGAGTCCTATTTGTCTCTCTTCTCCTAGGGAAAATATTATTGAACAAGAGAATTCCATCATTGATAAACAAAAAAATCCAACCATTGATGAGTAACTTACTTGTAATGAAGTTATTTTAGAAGAACCAATCATTGAATGTCAAGAACATCTATTTTGTTGCTCTCCTAAAAAAAATAAAAACATTGAGATGTCTTTCAAACTGAAACATCAAAAAATAGGTGGCTCTCTATCTTTGAGGAGATATGGTTCCTACTTCACATTCTTTTTTCACTCAAAGAAACCCTAGAGATCTCAATCCAAGGATAGAATGAAAGAAAGAGATCTACAATAGGGTGTCAGAGGGGTTCATCACCATGCTAGGGCTTGGAAAGACTAGTAACATGCAAGATCTAATGAAAAAAGTGAATGATGTATAAAACTTCAAAAACTGACCTAGAAATGAATGCAAAATAGAGAAACAAATTGGGAAATAAAAAAAGGTGCACCTACAAACTTGAATATGCTTGGAAAAATCTCTAAAATCATGAAAATACTAATTTTAGGGCACATTGTGACTAATATGCTAGGCTAGGCGTATCATTCCCAGTCTAGGGTTTCTGAGTTGAACCAAGAATTTGATGGTGTTTACTTAGGGTCTTCAGAAATGTGGATTTAAATTTCCTATACTAAGACTCATATGCCACTTGTGGTGTATTAGTCCCATCTTGCTTTTTCAGAAAGTCAAATTCTAGATCTTCTCTCCAATCTCTACTCTTTCTTCCTAATTTGATTTTTGGATCTAAACCTATAAAAAGACTTGTAAAATAGAATATAGAGTTAATTTACTTATGAGGGGTTTTCCTTGGTCAAACCTCTAGTTCGGTAATCAAACCTTGATAAAAACAATGGATCTTGAAAGTAAATGTGCATACAAAACCTAATCTTAAGTATCTATAGGATTAGGAAATCTAAAATGTAATGCAACCCTATTCTAATGTGCTAGAATGAGATGCATGAATGAAACATGAAGATGAATGACTCACTTTGGGAGATGTCTAATCACCCTAATAAGCCATAATGAATGGATGTACCTTCCTTAGTCTAAAAATAGAGTTATAATGGAGGATGGAATCACTTAGGAAAAAAGTCATTAGGCTTGGCTTGATTGCTAGTTGCAACTCCCCAACCTAGAATCCATCATGATTCACCATAAGCCACCATAATCAATCCTTGAAAATGCTGGATCTTGAATGAAAGTGAGCTTTAAGAACTACCAAAACACTCTAATGCTACTCCAAGACTTCAACTTTGCTTGCTACTTGCTCTTGAATGCTCTTATGAAAGAATGCTTGAGTGATTTTGAATGCTTAGACCTTGAGATACTTTTCTAGATGAAAGTAATGACTTAGAAGCTTGTTTGTATAGAAATTACACCTAATTTACCATTTATTAGATCTCAAAAGCTGACATCAACAAAATTTTTGAATTAAAAACTTGAATTTCCCACTCAAACCCTAAAAATGGGCCACACGGGACTCATATGCCACTTGTGGCATATGGGTCCCATCTAGGGGGGACTCAAACACCCAAGGTGGCATATGAGTTCCACCCTAGTTTTTTGGGGTGGGCCAATGATGGGTTGCTAAAAAAATTAATTCTTTTGTTGATTTTGTCAGGATTTTATTTGAAATAAGCCTTGAGATCTGAAATAAAGGTTGTTAGGGGCCTATTAATGATGATTTAAAGGGTATTTAGTGTAAGGGTACCAAAATGGGTCCAAATTCAGTAAGAAATTGTACCATCTCCAAGAAGGGAGTTCAATTTTTGTTGCCACATTTAGTCCCCACTTTAGCGCCCATATGACTTTACATGCATATGCAAGCTAAATGACTCTGAACAGTAAACTATGTTTCATAAATGGATATACTCATAAGGATTCATTTGCAAGCATGGGAGAATGAGGCCCCACTATAGCTATCTATAAAACCATAATGTTAGAACCACATCCTACAAAATCAATTCGTTAGTTGTTCAAAAATTCTTTGATCTAACTTCATTATGAAATCAAATTGAAGGGTAGATGTATGCCCCCCTTGATTCTAGTTGCTTTAAGGAGGTGGAATCAACGTAGCAATATAATTGCATCAAATTAGATAAGTCATATCATAGGGTATTTTGAAGTACCATACCACATAGTGATAGACATTTGATGAGAAAGAGATTGAAATCACGATTCCAACACAACAAACAACATTGAAAATAGAGTTTGCTAGCCCTCGGTATACTAGTTTGAATGAAAAGAAATTTTAACCCTAATATGCAAAAAGACCTAATCTAGACATATATAAGAGAAAAAAGTGAAATAATTTGTAATCATTTTGTATTTTACCTTCTTCCAGTTTGACTTTGTTAGAGAGAGTGAAAATGTCAAGCTGTCAAGAATACGTGCCTCTAAGACTCGAGAGCCTGCAGGAGGAGGTAGCTCGAGGTGATCTCCAGTATCAAGTGAGTTGATCCTTTAGTGCATTAACTTCATTTTTTATGCATTTATTTTATGATTTTATGCATTTCTAGGTAGATTTAGGACCCTATAAGAAAATTTCAGAAAGCATCCCTTTTTTTGCAAAGTGTCTCCTTTTTTTCCAAAGTGTCCCACTTTGTTGTGAAGGGTCCCACTTTTTCACAAAGTGTCTCGTTTCTTTGTGAAGCATAGAAAAAGGGGAATAAAGTGTTTAGGACCCCTAGAAAAGTACACTAGAACAACTTCAGTACACTTTTTGACTGTTGATGTATATATCTAATATTTTAGAATACTTATAGGACTTGTTTTTTCTTTTTTGTTAGATTCGACCTTGGTCATGACAGCATCTCAATGACAGACAGTTATGTCACCTATGAGACCTAGTCTCAATATTATCAAAGGTAGACACTCAGATACTCCAAACTACTAGGATCTACTAGGCATACCTCATGCCTCCCATGAGGTACCATGATGCCATGTTGATGGTGCTAGCAGAAAGATAGGATGTCGATACCTACACATTTTTCCTACCCACCGGTGAGATGGCGATTACCCTTGAGGATGTACATTGCATCCTTCGAGCTCCTATCCGAGGTGCGACTGTGTGCTTCACAAGGGATCATACATATGCATAGCTATGAGTGGGCATAGGGTATTTCCTGGGAGGACCAGTTCAAGATAGGATCATAGGGCCACATATTGAGCTAGCATGGCTACTTTATCCTTGATCGCTAGTGTTGAGAAAAATTATGATGTTTATAGTAGCACTATTACTCATCCTTGATGGTTGAGGAGCACACCTAGACAAAGGTCTTGTTCACATGATTACGCAGATGGAGCACTACTGGACTGTATATGCTTGGGGCCGCAAGATTTTGGCACATTTATATTATGATCTAGGGAGGTTCACATATCATGAGGTGGATAGTATGGTACATTATACATTGCTACAAGTGTGGTGTTTAGAGCATATCACATGCGCCATACCAACTGTAACTGAGGGTAATTTCTAGGTTTAAGATTAATCAATTGAATTGAAAGAAAAATGATAAAAACCCAAAGTAGCTACAAAACACAATGGAAATACATGAAAGAACGATTATACCTGATCGCCGAAGTCTCCATGATTCATTTTCATAGCACCTTCTTACTTGCTGGATAATGTGGCCCTCAGATTTGTTGTACGAGCAAAATCTGAAAATTGTCTAAGTCCTACAACAAGCTTTGAAGGATTTTCTATGTCTAAATTTCTATGTCTATTACCAATGCCTATGTCTAAAACAAATGTCAAAATTGATCAAATGACTATATTAAATACTAAAATTGCCTATGACAATAAATGTGCAAGTGAGTAAATGCCTATAATAATTATGCAAAATGTCAGCATGTGTGTGTAATCCAAAAGTGAGAAGAAGATGGCATATTATAGAAAATGCCATTTCGAATGGACAGACGAGATAAATTAATGACAAGAATCTAAAATGAGCGATCCAGATTAAACCTGAGAATCCCTAATTAGGGTTAGGGAAAATTCATTAATCGAACGGTCAGAATAAAATCGGATCGATGGTGGAGAATAAATGAGACAATTAATTAAAGAATAAAGATTTTTGAAAAATCAAGAAGATAAGATTGCCTGATTTGCAAGATTCGAAAAATCAAAGAGATAAGATTTGGACTGAAGATAAGATTTGGAAAAATCAAGAATCTGCCCGATTACTTGATTTTTAGAAGATTAATTACTAATTTGAATTAAATTAATTCAAATTATGGATTTTGAGAGTTAATAAATAATCTTTTCAGATTATTTATCAAAAAGGACTAACAGATAAGATTGAAATGACATTTTAAATAATTTAATTTATTTAAAATGAGAAGAATATTAAATTGGCAATTAAATAATTAAATTTAATTATTTATTTAGTAGATTAGACTAATTAATTAAATAAATTAATCAATTTATTTAATTAAGACAGTTAGTGACGTATTAAATAAATAAATGTAATTGATTTATTTAATAATCAGGAAGAATTAAATGCAGAAAATGAAATTAAATAAATTAAGAAATTTATTTAATTAAAGAAAGACTTAGACAATTAATGACGTATTTAATAAATAAATAAAATTTATTTATTTAATAATCATGAAGAATACAAAGACATGAATTAATTAAACAATTATAAATTATTTAATTAATAGTCGAATGTGGACCAAGGACATAATTAAATTTCACAATTATGCTAGGACGAAAGTGGTAAAAATGAAGCTTGCAGTCCTAGGTCATTTTTAGGTGTCTACATTTTGCCCCTCTTTGTCATAATGTCGCTTGTCGCATTGTGACAAAGAAAATAAGCCAAGAATATGCCCCAGCGAAGGTACGGAGTATCATTGCCCCCTCAGGAAATTTTCAAATTTTGGGTTGACGACAGAAAAATTTGCAAAGGGGCCCGATAAATCAATTTGATGACCAGAAAAACAACGGCGCAGTCAGTTTCGGATTGTAACATGTTTAAAGCAACTTACGAGGAAGTCAAAGGTGTTCAAATGAGCCTCTAGTATTGACCTTGTTTGAAAAATGTCAGTTTGACCTTATAAATAGGTTGACAAAGGGGTTAAAGTCAATTCACTTTTACTATTTACCTTACAAAACTTGAGAACTCAGAGCGAAAGGCACAGCAGCGAGGATGGTTATTCCAGTGTCAGAGCACCGCGGGGAGATCGTGAGGACTTTCAGACGGCCAAAGGGCTCAGAGCCGGTGGTATGTACCCTTAACTTACTTTGTCATTTCATCGTTTTGTGTGTCATTTAATGCTTTCTAGGATAGTCAACGTTTGCGCCGCGACGCATATGTGTTCACGTAAGCTGCAATTACCTTCGCGTGTGACGCATTTGATGCGTCGCGACGCAAGTGCAAAGACCTAATAGGTTGCACCAATGTTTTGCGCCGCTTTTGACAATTCGTGTGATGCAAATGACTTATCAAGTCGCATTTGACCATTGGAATGCCGCAATCGTTATTTTGTGACGCAATCGTGGCTTTGAATGACGCAATTGCTTTGTCGTGCCGCATTCGCCATGTTGCAACGCATTCGCAAATTTTCGTGACGCAAATGTCATATCGAGACGCAATTGGTATATTAAGACGCATTTGATGTTTTGAATGACAGATTTGTCTTTGCACGACGCAATTTCTTGGTTGCGACGCACTTGCCTGTTTGCTTAATAAAACTTGTTTTGATGTTTGCGTGACCTTAGTTGCTTTTCAAGATGTTTGACAGTAGTCCACAAAGTGCTGATGTAGTGTTCATCTTTTTATAGAGGCAGCTTGCCCCTATTTATACGAGAGAGAGTAGACCGACCACCTTTCGGTTCGCTGATCAGTTGGGCCCGCAAGAGCGGCGACGATTGATGCGTTTGGGTTTATTCTACGTTGCGTTCATGCCCGCCATTTGGGTGAGTAGGGGTCTACTGATGGCGGTGTGTGAGCGGTGGCATTCTGAGACTTGTTCCTTCCACCTACCGACAGGTGAGGCCACCATTACCTTGGAGGATGTCTATCAGATTCTCCGAGTACCTATTCGAGGGGAGCAGATTGTCTATGATCCACGGCATGGCGAGCAGACCTTCCGTGCCTATTATCGAGATCAGGGTGCTGGACTGGGTATTCAAGGGTATGAGATCCGATGGGAGTTCTTGGTGGAGCACTACGGGCGGTTTGATACATTCCTAGCGACTATGATCGTAGGTATCTTGATTCTTGACCGGCGAGGACATGGATTTCCGATTTGTTGGGGAGACGTCTTGGTTGGCATGAGATGAGACATGATAGTTTATGCGTGGGGTCCTTGCTTGCTAGGGATGCTTTACCATCAGCTTCACGATGTCGCATACAGGAGAGGAGAGAGTATCTCCTGCGGGACCACTTTGATGATGATCTGGGCGTGGGAGCACATTACCATCTTCTGCCCTCCCATTAACAGACCACTGCTAGCCGAGGGGATGCCCTATTCTTTCTACTATGCCAGTGCGCTACAGCAGACCCATATGGGCGAGACAGGGTGGTGGCGGCACAGGATTGACACCATGGTGACATTAATCTAGAGGCCGTACAGAGATTGTGAGGCATGGGATGATGAGGGCAAGCACCTCAGCTTCTACAGGCAGTATAGGTATCTTATTGGCAGGACAGTGCAGACGTCCTTGATTATCGAGATGTACCTTCCACAGCGTGTCCTTAGGCAGTTCGGGGAGCAACAGGATGTACCCGTGGGGACGACAGAGTATGCCAGATCTTCTTGAGAGTATGCGTGGGGGCCAGCCATCCCAGTGGCATTTGTTGAGTAGCAGATAGACGGGCTAGTAGCCCAGGCCTGGGGTTGGAGAGGAGGAGCAGTGGATCCTGGTACGATGCGGGCATATGATTTATGGTGGCAGGCATGCAGACTCGTGCCATTGACAGATCCTAACAGGCCAGCACCAGTGGATAGGTGATCAGTTATTCCCCGGGTACCACGAGCTAGACGAGGTGGCCGAGGCAGAGATGGAGGCAGAGGGAGAGGCAGAGGTAGGGACGAAGATGGAGGGAGGGGTGGGGATGGAGGCAGAGATGGGGGCAGGGGTGGAGATGGAGGCAGGGGCAGAGACGGAGGCAGAGGTGCGGACGGAGGCCGAGGTGGGGACGGAGGCAGAGGTGGAGCCAGAGGTGGGGATGATGGAGGAGACGGCTGAAGGCAGAGGTGAGACGGTCAGGCACAGGGCCAGAGGGTGTGACAGCGCATAGCGAGGGTAGCCCTAGATGCTATCCTCAAGGTCGGTGAGGAGGGGGAGAGGGAGGAGCAGCCCAGACAGGAGGGAGAGGGTGAGGAGAGGTAGGAGGAGAGACATGAGGGGGAGGTGGAGGCAGAGAGGCATAAGGAGGAGAGGCAGGAGGAGGCAGAGGTTAGAGGGCAGGAGGAGGAGGAGGTTGGAGGACAAGAGGAGGAGGTGGACGTGGGAGGGCAGGATGAGGAGGTGGAGGTGGCAGGTCAGGAGGAGGATGTGGAGGTGGGAGGGGAGGATGAGGAGGTGCAGGTGGCAGGTCAGGAGGAGGATGTGGAGGTGGGAGGGCAGGATGATGAGGCCAATGATGATGACGAGGAGGATGATGCCATAGGTGAGGCCGAGAGACTTCTCAGATGGTAGATGGTGGAGGGGGAGGAGGAGATACCGTTCACTTCAGGGTTGCCGCCATATGCCATAGCAGATCAGAGGATGGCTGACCTACAACGGAGGCTGGATGAGAGCACATCATAGGTCAGATCATTATAGTCAGCTTTGGAGGTAGCACGGGTGGAGCGAGATCAGGTGGTGATCCGCCAACAGGATGCAGCCCAGTGGTGCACAGAGTTTTCCGCATTATGCACAGGGCCTATGGGAGACATGACTCGTGAGCTTGCTAGAGTGAGCACCAGACTAGGGTAGTACATGACCCTTTATGAGCAGGCAGTGCCACCAGAGTGGCGGGATCCTACCTTGTCCCGGTCATAGTCAAGGACAGGCAGTGGCAGTGGTACCAGGAGTCATACCAGTGTCGGAGGGTCTACCTTGACAGGGCATACTTCAGGTCACAGGTCACATCATTCGCACCGGCATACTCCTAGTCCTAGGTTGACTGGTTCAGTACAAAGATCAGCACAGGTACAACCACCAGTTGGTGATCCATCTACTACCCAGAGTCAGGCAGCAGTGACATCACAGATGTCCTTTACAGTTGAGATGGCACCGTCCTTTGCAGCTCTGTCAGTGGCACAGGCAGAGGTTGTGACAGTTTTAGCGCAAAGGTCAGTACAGGATCAGCCGCCAGTGATAGATCCGTCTACCTCTCAGAGTTCGGCAGTAGTGACCTCACATATGTTTGCCACCGTCAGGATGATACCTTCACTCGTGGTTTCATCAGTTTCACAGACAGAGGCTGCTACAGGACCACCTATTGTTTCAGCGCCCGTTTTAGAGTCACAGCCACCACATTCTTCGCCTCGAGGGAGTGATGAGAGCCTACCCTAGGGGCATACTTGTATTATGACATGCTATGTATATTATTTGAGCCCGCGAGCTCCATTTTTGGGATATCCCATGGCTTTATCCTGTGACATTGTACCTTTTTTGAGATGATAGTATATGATGATGTAGTTTTGATGCAGCCTACATGTGTTATGTGATGCTCTTTGCTTTATGTATTGTGACATGTATGATGTATGATTTGTGATGTATCATGTATGTGATATGATGCCTATGTTGTGCTATTGATGCCATGATAATGCAATGTTTATTTATATGACTATGTTAATGATGTACATAATGTATTTAGTAAAAGATGCAATGTTGATGATTATGATAATGCAATGTTTTATGCATATGATTTGATGCCATGGATGATGTATGTATGGACCTAATGCAATGTTTATATGATCATGTATGCACTTATGTTTTTGGATGTCACAAGATATCATCATGAGATGGATGAGAGAAGACGATGAGGTTGATGAGAGAAGATGACCAGACTAATGAAAATGCATGTTAATTCCTAGACCAAATCCTTCAAAACTTTACCATAGGACATTAGTATTTATTGCTCTTAATCATCATTGGGTAGACTATTGTAATGGCCCAAAAACACCATGATATGACATAGATCAAGGTGTGCAAGGTTGTACCATCACGTAAGACAAACAGTCACAGACAAGGATGATCATGACTCATACTAGGAGTGTGCTTGCCCCAGTCTTTTTGCCATAATCAACCACATGCAGGAAAAAGACAAGGACAAATCATGAACGTCGCTGCTTCTCTAAATCCTGTTTCCAAGACATCCTTGAGAAACTAGTAGCATGATTGTCAAAATACAAAAAGAAAGAGTCCTTACCATGATATGTCGTCGTTTTTCTAAATCCCAAAATCAGGATCTCGTTGAGAAACTACTAGTCATGCATGTCAATTGACATGATACCTCGATGCTTCTCTAAATCCTGCTTAGTGGGATCTCGCTGAAAAACTAATATCATGATAACAACTAAAAGACAATTGTCAAGTGTTTGCCAAGTGCGTCTGGATATCCACTGTTCTGATGCCAAGATGCCATGTCTGATAATGTCGAGATGTCAAAATGTTGAAAGTTTTGATTGACCTTGGAAAATGCCGAGAATTGGTGAATTCAGGAAGGACACATCCTGAATAATGCCGATGAGTAGAGGATTTGATCCCTAATGGTCGTAAGGGGTCCCTCAAAATAATGGCGATGCCTAGGAAGGACACATCCTAAGGCATAAATGACAGAGTTGGTTCTTCAAAAGGACACATCTGAAGAATACTGATGTCATGAAGAGTGATCTTTAGATGTCAAGAGGATCACTCAAAATGTCGAATGATGATGAGGACGCCTAGGAAGGACACATCCTAAGACGTAAATGACAGAGGTTATCGTTCAGAAGGACACATCTGAAGACCAACTGAAATTTGACAGTTTGACCGGTTTATGATGATTTGACTTGCTTTGCCCTGAGTTTGACTTGTGTTTGACCATATGTCGATATTGCCTTGATGATATGAGTGATGTGCTGATGAGATTGCCATGCTGAATAAATGATTGTCTTTCTTTGTTTTAGGAGTTTTCCCATGTGGAAAATGATTGAAGACTTTTGACGTGTGTGCAAGTGTAGTGCCATGAACCCTAATGGACTGACCTAGTGCGGCCTTGGGGGCTCATCGATAGATGGCCTTGCCTACGTCATACACTCAGAGACCTCGTAGTTCGACATGACCAATGACTTTGTCTTGATGAGCAAAAGATTGCGTCATGATTTTATTTTGACAAACCTAAAAGGACTGACCTAATGTCTCGGGGACTCAAGTATGAGTCTTGCCTACGTAGCAAATGCATAGAGACAACGTAGTTCGGACAAACGATAAAGACTGATTGATATGACTGACTTTGACAAGAGATGAATGTGTGTTTGTGCTTTTTGAACAGTCCGATGTTTTGGTTTGTGGTTTTCTTCAGGACGTTTTATGATTTTTAGGTCTTTTTTTTCAGGACATTTTGCAATGTTTTTGGTATTTGTTCAGGACATTTTGCGATGTTTTTGTCTCTTTTTTCAGGACTTTTTATGATGTTTTTGTCTTTTTTCAGGACTTTTTATGATGTTTTTGTCTTTCTTCAGGACTTTTTGCCAATTTTCAAGATCATGTGTGACATCCACTATAGTTTCATGATAAACATTTTTCCCCCAGTCATGTCTACGACTTAGCCATTTGTAAGGAATATGGACGGGATGCTGCTGACTTGCTAGACGGACAGTCATCAGGACTTGGTGTCAATCATTTATCTACTATGTCAGGTAGGGTAGGATGTGATGGTGATTTGAAGAATAATGGCGAACTTACCTTCATCCTAGGCCAAGTTAGAAAAAGTGACAGTAGATGGCAGAGCAATGATTGATTATGCATGGCGCCTGTTTGCCAAGTTTTCACCATGGTACTTGTCCAAAGCACCTGTTTGCTAGGTTTTAACTATTGAACGAATCATTTTTCTCTTTACTATTTTCTTGACTTTTTTATTTTTTTGGTGTCACCAAGACACCTGTTTGCCAGGTTTTCATCAGGGTGACAATTTTTTTAATTTTTCAATTTTTTTGTATTTTATGGCTTTCAGCTCCATCCTCTGATGCTATGCGTAGAAATTTCGAAGATGTAAAATGTTGATGGGCTCAGTCAACTGTTCCCCATCTAGAGTTGCCAATTGATATGCCCCAGAACCAAAGGAAGATATGATAATATAGGGACCCAGCCAGTTTGGTTCAAACTTTCCTGGCTTTTCTCTGTCTGCTTGATTCTTGGGGTTATGCATGAGAACTAGGTCGCCAATGTCAAACCTTCTGACCATAACCTTTTTATTGTAGCCACGACAAAGACGGTTCTGATATGCTTGGAGATTGTTCAGTGAATTTTGTCTTCTTTCTTCTAGCATTTCCAGCTCATGCAAGCGTGATTGTCGGTACTCCTCTTCATTAGTTAGACCCTTCAAGGAGACTCATAGCGAAGGAATTTCGACCTCAATGGGTAAGATGGCTTTAGTGCCAAAGATTAGGGTGAATGGGGTGGCTCCTGTAGGTGTATGAATGCTAGTTCGGTAAGCCCACAGAGCAGGGTTAAGCTATATGTGCCAATCGCGGCCAGCGTCATTGACAGTCTTTTTTAGAATTTTGACAATGGTTTTATTCGATGTCTCAACTTGGCCGTTTCCTTGGGAGTAATATGGAGATGAAAAGTGGTGTTGGATATGGAATCGTTCACATAACTCACGTACGTCTTGGTTTTTGAACGGACATCCGTTGTTAGTGATGATTCACTGCGGAAGGCCATACCGGAAAATGATGTAGTTGAGGATGAACTTTGATATTTGTTTGCCAGTAATGTATGTCAACGGGATGGCTTCAATCCACTTTGTGAAATACTCAGTGGCGGTAATAATGAATTTATGGCCATTGGATGAGGTTGGATGAATCTTACCCACGAGGTCGAGTCCCCATTGAGCGAAAGGCCAAGGAGAAGTGATCGGCCGGAGTTCTTGTGCTGGAGCATGGACCAAGTCACTGTGTATTTGACATTTGCGACAAGTCCTGACATATTCAATTGCATCTTTTTCCATTGTCGGCCAATAATACCCAAGTCTCGTTAGTTTCTTAGCTAGAGTAGGACCACTCGAATGAGATCCGCATATACCCTCGTGCACTTCTCGTAAGGTCATACATGCTTCATCGGTGTCAAGACATCTAAGAAGGGTATCGTAGAAACTACGGCGGTATAGGGTGTCACTGACAATGGCATACCTTGTCGATTTCCTAATGAAGGACTTCCTTTGGTTATTGGATAGGTTCTGTGGAAGGGTGTGAGATTTTAAGTAGTCATAAATGTCCTGATACCAAGGAGAGTTAGGACCAACAAGTTCATAAACCATTTCTGACTCTGGGATATCATATGCTTGTATCAAAAGCTGTTCTACTAAGAACTCAAATTGTGACACATTTTTAGGGATGTCCAAGAGAGAACTAATAGTAGCCATTGCATCAGCTTCCTTATTCTGTGCCCTGGGGATTTTTTCAAAAGAAATCGATTGGAAATATGTCAAGAAACTATCCACCATCCTCTTGTAGGGAAACAACTTCTCATCTTTTGTTTCATATTCATCATTCACTTGGTTGATTACTAGCTGGGAATCCCCGAATACAAGCAATGTCTGAATGTTCCATTTAATTGCCAACTTGAGACCTGTGACCAGTGCTTCATATTCGGCAATGTTATTTGTACAAGGGAAGGCGATTCGAAATGACATAGGAATTGAATCCCCCTGTGGTGTGATAAAAAAGATTCCAGCACCTGAGCCATGACCAGTATGGGATCCATCAAAATATAGCTTCCATGGTGCTGTCGGTTCCGCATGAAAAATAGACTCGTCAGGAAAATCAGTTACTAGTGGATGAGTGACTTGAATCGGTGCATCTACCAGTTGATCTGCTATTACTTGTCCTTTTATTTCCTTGCGCTCAACATATTGTATGTCATACTCGCTTAGTATCATGACCCATTTTTCCAACCGGCCTGTTAATGCCGCCCGACTTAGTAGATATTTCAGTGGATCAATCTTAGCGACCAGTTGTGTCTGATGACTGAGCATATAGTGTCTTAATTTTTGGGATGCAAAGACAACAGCGAGACATGCACGTTCAATGTATGTGTAGTTCAACTCATAGCCTATCAGTGTGCGGCTGATGTAATAGATTTCTCTTTCTTTTCCTTCATGATCATTTTGGGCCAGCAATGCCCCCAGTGTTGAACTAGTAGTTGATATGTATAGAATCAACGACTTTCCATGAATGGGCAGCATGAGGACTGGTGTTGATAGCAGGTAATATTTTATTTGTTGGAAGGCCTCTTGACATTTATCCGTCCATACAAAGGGGATACCCTTGCGCAACAGATATTGAAACGGATGACACTTATCTGCCAATTGGGCTATGAAACGGCAAATAGATTGCACTCTTCCTTGCAGAGTTCTAAGTTCACTGATCCCTTGTGGCGGAGGCATGTCTATGATTGCTTTGACCTTTGCTAGGTCGACTTCTATGCCTCTTTGGGAAACTATGTATCCCAATAGTTTACCTGATGTGACCCCAAAAACACACTTCTTAGGGTTTAGCCAAACTTTGTACTCTTCAAGTCTTTTGAAAATTATGTCGAGTACCTTCAAATGATCTTTCCTTGTTGCTGATTTGGCCATGAGGTCATCTACATAATCCTCCATTATTTTGTGCATCATGTCATTGAAGATCGTGGTCATAGCCCTTTGATATGTGGCACCTACATTTTTGAGACCAAAGGGCATGACGTTCCAATAGTATGTACCCCATGGGCAAGTAAATGCCATTTTGTGTTGATCCTCAAGAGCAATGCGGATTTGATTATAACTGGAGAAACCATCCATGAGGGATAGCATCTAATATCCTACAATTAGGTCAACTATGATGTCAATGTTGGGCAAAGGAAAGTCATCCTTTGGACATGCTTTATTTAGATCCTGAAAGTTTGTGCATACACGAATCAGCCCATTTGGCTTTGTCACCGGCACTAGGTTGGAAATCCATTCAGCATAATCTATAGACCTTATGAATCCGACATCCAGTAATTTCTTTAACTCAGCCTTGACCAATAGAGCAACTTGGGGATGCATCTTGCGAAACTTCTGCTTGACTGGTTTAGCATTGGGTAATAGTGGAAAATGGTGCAGAACCAGTTTGGGGTCCAATCCTGGCATGTCAGCATAGGACCACGTGAAATTGAATTTTCGTTCTGCAAAGAATTTATGAAATTCTGGTTTCTCTTCATCAGTCAATGATGCAGCAAATAGGACCATCTTGGGTCTTCTGTAGTTGAAATGTTATCCTCTATTGTGTCCTCAATAAGCATGGCCGATTTCTCCTGTTGCACGGGGAGAAAGTCCAGTCCTCCATCTTTGGGTGCCTCAAGGAGGTTTTCACCCGTAGATACGTCCTTATTTTTACTATTTTATCGTCAAGAGGTGCCTTTCGGTTTTCACCTAGAGACATTTCACTTTTTTTTTTTTTTTACTTTTACGACTAGAGGACTGAACAGTCTCGCCGAAGTATGCAGTGCAGTATAAATCAATGGAAAATCCAGATTTGTGGTCCCCACTGGGTATGCCTTCTTGTAATCCCATGAATTCAGCTATTGCCTCATCATTCTAAAATGTGTCTAGAACTGGCGGTCCTTGTTGGTCCCAATCGACTAGTTCAGGGTAAACTAAAGAAATGCCATCGTCAAGGCTAGTGAATTGGGGTGAGGATGCAGACAACATACATACATGTTCAGTGATGTTGTAGATGAGGTTATCATCGTCCAACTCAACATCGGACTCTATCCAATATTCTCCTTCACTAGTGTCATATTCGTTGTCAAAATAAGGAGTGAAGGTTGTAGAGCCCTGGTTGTCAATGTCGTCTGATACCTTAGATGGATTGGACTGATGGGGTTCAGATGACGGGTGTTGTATGGCATGGGAGGTGGTAGTGGGACTTTGACTATTGGGTGCTTGTTCAATTTTGAATGTTTTCCAAAATCGTTGTTCAGAGGTCAGTTCCCCTGGTTCGACAAACAAATCATCAAGACAACAGTCACTGAGGGATTGTTCTGAGCCAAATTCCCATTCGTGGGAGTCAGTTTTGGTTAGGGTTTCCCTAGTAGTCTCGACACTTTTCGAAGCATGTACTCACTCATTTGAAAGTCCAAAGGTACGTCGATCATCATTGGCGGGTGACCCAAACCCTAATCCAAGATACTTCAGAATTTGAAAAGTTTCTATGGGTTCCCTTCGGCCTGTTTTGTCTTTTCCTCTTTGTCAAAGCCTCAAATACTCTTTTTGCTTGCTCTAGATTACGCCTAACCTGACGAAGTTTCTCAAAAGACTGAACATTGTTCTCTCTCCTTTGCGTCCACCTTGTGTGGAGTCGATGAGCCTTCTCTCTAGGTCTGAAAATATTGTATGGGTTGGTGTCATTGACTGGAGGAGGTGGCTGCAATCGACGCAGAATAGGCTTTTTCCATTGATCTCTCTTTTCTTTCTAGTAGTTGTATACAGCCTAAAAGACTGCATATCTTGTATTTGGAGACTGCAAAGCCTCAACTGATGTGTCATGCTGAAGAAGAATAGGTATTGTTTGACTAAATGTTGCTCCTGAACCTACTGCTAGTTCACGAGCCTTGTGGTCCAAAATTTCAAGCTTGCTTGTGTGTGTTATCATTTTATCTTGCATTTGTATCAAATCCATATAATTCTAGCTAATATTCATATCTTATGCGTGTTGGAATATCTTTTTGCATTATCCTTTGCATCTAAGGTCACATAATACCTTTTGTATTAGGACTTTAATTCTCTAAGCCTCTTTCCTCATACATCTAGACAAGGTTGTATTACGCTGGGGCATGAGACACATCGTCACCTTGGTCCTTATATCTTGGTGCATAACATCTAGTGCTATATCAAACATCATGGTTGCTCATCTTTCATTGCAGCATAACGTATCTTCCATTCCTTCATCTTTAGTTCTTGACCCATCCCTTTCATTTCGAGAGCCTACCCGTGTTTGTTCAACCCGCCTATCCTCTTAAGGGGGCATCATCATATTCTGATATCATTATCCATTTTTCTCTATCCATACCTTAGTTTCTTTGAAATGATGTTACTCGACACAAATCACATCATCTCGAACATCATCTCAAAGAGGGGCAAAATGTAGACACCCAAAATTGTCCTCTTGCAACACCTGTCTCGGCATTTCATCATTTAGGCATCTTGTAGCACGCTTTGCCCTAGATACCCATGCCATCATTTATTTAATTAAACATCATTTATTTAATTAAATTCATATTCATAATCCATCAATTTCGCTAATGTTAATTAAATAATTTATATTATTTAATTAATTAAATCATTTCTATTCATTCTTCTAATGTTAATTAAATAATTTATATTATTTAAATAATGAAATCATAAATTCAACGTTAATTAAATAAATCCAAAATTTATTTAATTAATAAAATCCTAAAAAGATCTTCTCACTTTCTTTCCAAAACTAAACTCGTGTGCATCTAATTAATTTATTTAATTAGATAATTCATCAATTATCCTTCTCGTATTTTTTGAGATTTATTTCCTTAAAACAAGAAATGAAATCTTTCCATCTTTTTTGAAATCTTATCTCATCTCGTTGTATTTCCTCTTTTGTCAAAAATCAAATCCTTGTCAAATCTTGTCAAATCTTATCTTCGTCAATGTCACGTCTCTATAAATACGGCCTCTCACAATCCATTTAGGGGGTTGATTCGTCTAGCACCCAGACTCTGTCAAAATCAATCTTCTATCTTTATCTAGCATTCTTTCTATTTGTCATTGTCATCGTCAAGTCGTTATGCTACAAGAATGAGCACTCAACATTCCTCCATTGTCAACCCTTCAAAATCTCGCATTCTCATGCAGGTGGAGAAGAGCAATGGAGATAAATCGAGTTAATGCGGAGATCGGTTTGCATTTATGCTTCATATTGTGATTTTCATATTATTTCGTACTCTATTGTGCATGATAGGATTAATTAGATTATTGTTTTCAATACGCTAAATCTACTGATTTTTACCCTATCTACACCAACAATATTCTCTTCAATATCTGCCCTCAAATATCCATGCACATTCAACTATCCATTAAGAAAGATGTAGTATGTGGATTTAAATTTTTGGAGAGTCATATTCGACCGACTGGATCAAGAGGAGATCTTGTGGAGACCATACCAACTGATACCACAGTGTCTAGATGAGACCCAAAAACTAAGGAGGATGTAGATGGATATATTTTTACTAGGTGGACATGATTATGTAGTAAGACTAGTCATTCTACTACAATCATGTCATGCGGTACTTCAGGAAGATACAGGTACCACTATTATAATGGTCCTTTTATAGGAAATCAATGCAAAGTACTCAGAGGCCCAAAGATACGAGACGATTCACCTTAGATGATGTCATCTTCAGTGACTCAGAGGATGATGATCATGATATGCCCCTTGTCTCTGATGTTGATGATGTCAGTGCCATAGATGTGTACAAGGAGTGGTGGCCAGTAGCATGACCAACCTATACGATTTGTAGGACCACTCCCAGATCAGAGGGACACAGAGGAGGAGATAGTTGAGGATATAGGGCTCAGAGCTACAAAAATTTTCATAGATGAGATAGATGAGGACAACAAAAAGGGGGAAGACCTAGAATATGAAGGAGAGGAGGTGGAGGAGCTAACGAGTGAGGGTAGTGACATGAAAGATGAGGGTCCAGTTGCCCACAAGTGGAGAGATCCAGTTCCCACCCGTGTTACCAGATCATGTCGGAAAACATAACACACACCAACACTTACGATCATGGAAAGGATAGCACATCCTTCATGCCTCCTACGTAGGATGAGTCTATCTTTACACAACTGACCATAGACCTAGGTGATGATATTTTATTTATTATTATGCTTATGCTTATTCTTATGCTCTTAATTTATATATATATATCATGATGCATACTAATTATATTTATGATTTCTATCTTGTAGGGTCCATTGATAAAATTTGTGAGATAAATGACTACATGACTAAAAATTTTAGTCACAACAACTAAAAATAAATAAATTCTAGTCAGATTGAGTATCAAAGCTATAAATGACTAAATAAGTGACTAATTTGATCATCATAAGTGACTAATTTGACCACTAGGTAAAAAAGGAGATATTTGTGAAAGAATAAGTTTTTTTTTTGGGCACGAAACAATGGGAAAGAGAATTTTCACCAAGTCTTTTTGGGTGCCAAACGATGAAAAAGAGAATTTTCATTTCTTGTGTCTATTGATCCACATAACAAGAGGAAGGTTAGGGGTTTTTTAGTTTGCTGGTTGGAAGAAGTCCAAATATATTTCAAGGGCATGGCGTAGAACTAGTATTTGGTTGCACCAACATCTATCCACGTTGTTGAGAAGACCTAGGATAAAAGCATGTTGAGTTTGATCTGAAGAAACATTTCTTTGTTGTCTTTGAATTCATCCACACTACAAATATTCACAAGGGTTTGAAGAAATGTCGCATGCACAAGGATATTTTCCAAGGTTTTTAGGATAGATCATGCCCATGTTGAGTAATATTCAAGGTTTTCCTTGGAGCCTTCACCCTCACATTTTTCTAGGTATACTCTATGTCGTTAGGGTTTCTAGTTTTGTTTAAAGTTTTGAGGAAGAGGTTGCTTGTCTCCTCATGAAGGTTTTATCCATGTCATAAGCCTAAACTAGGAAGTCAAAGCTCCTATTAGGAAACCAACCACCTTCATAGGTGATACTTTCATATCAATATACAAATATTTTGAGAAGATCACAATCCATGATATGTTTAAGACATGACAATAGTTTCATTTTTGAAGCGTCAATGGGTTTTACTGGTTATGAGGAATTTTTCTAGTTATGAATGGAAATATATATGTCTTTGGAAGGAAAATAATGATGAATAAATGGAAATATGTATGTTTTACTATATTGATATCACCAATGTCGACCATCATTAAAATTCAGCCACGACCTATGGGTGAGAACTACTTCTTTGGCCAATAGGTTTTCATCCTTGGCCATTTACAAACTAGTAGGGTTCTTTTCCTCTAGTTACTAACAATCTATGAGGTTTTTCCTCAAATATATTCATTTGAAAACAAATTCTCAAGGAAAATATCATTAGGGTTTGATGTGGGTGTTCAAAATTAACCTACCATTGCATGTTTTCTTTATCTAAATTATCATGACTATAGCTTCTCTTTCTTTTTATCCATCCTTTTTCTACCTAAATTAAAAGTGTTTTAGATCTCCCTTATCACCCATTGTCAGGTGGCTATAACTGTCCCATGAATCCTTCATGATTGATCTTTATGACTATCATTCATATCTGAAGATGACAATTTAAAAGTTTTCAAGATAATTGTGCTTTATCCTTTCATGTCATAAATATTGATAACCATGACTATCCTATTTCAATGAGGTCAATCTCAATGCAATTACCTGATATACACTCATGCTAGCTTCAACTATGACTAAGGTCATATTTACTATCATGTATGATGTAACTATCCTCATAAAAATTTTTCACTATCCATTGGTTATGGTAATTGTCCCTACTTCTTGATTTTCCCTTAACTTTATGGTACTTTTCCTATTTATTAGTCATAGAGAGTATCTTTTTCATATGGATTTCCCTTATATCCATTGACAATGACTATCATCTTTTATGTCTTATCACCATCTTTTATTATTTGTAATTTGAATTTTTATAAATGTTTATACACAAATTAGTTCCCTTTGTTAATGGGTCTACCACTATTGAATGCTCAAAGAGACCTCCATGGTGATAGCCTTTACCATTTGTAACATGATTGTATTTAATATAGCACTATCCTCTTCAAAACTCTACTTTCATGTCTTCATGAACCTCTCATAATCCAAGGTATAGCTAAGAGTTGTCCATGTAGCTTGCACTTGACACTATCATGGTGATAAATCATATGAAAAGTTCTTAGACTCATTCATCACTTGCACATTCCTTTTAAGTAACATTCATAAGGTATAGAAAATCTTGACCACTCTCTAGAATAGCCCATTAAAGATGGGTTGTGCTTAATGCACTACATAATTGATATAAAACAACCACGCTACATATCAACTAGAGTTATAGGATATTTATTGCAACACAAGGTAATTGCTATTGGATCATGCTATCATTACATTGTAACCTGTTAAACTTGAGTCAACCTAAGTGCACCCAATAATTATTGACACCTAATTGTGATGACAGTGATTAATTTGTACATGATTGTGCTCATATGAGTGCTTCCATTTCTATAAAAAAGAATCCACATCAAACTTGGGTCACACATGAATGCATTTGATGCAAAGGAAAGACATTCTAAGTGAAAACAAACCCAAGAGACAAGATATTATAGCATGATCACCATTGCTACTCCTATGTGTAACTTCCTAGATGACTTCAATGAACTAAAGAAAACCAACATGGGCTATTTTTTAAATCCTAAATATAGATTTGGAGGCCTTTTCAAAAATTCTAAGGTGATTCCAAGTAGTATTCAATCCAAAGACTCATAAAAAAACCCTAACATGCTTGGGTTCCAACACTTACCCAATGACTGTATAACTAGTCCTCTTGGGACAGTCACAATAAAAATTGTATAAACCTTCAAGAGTTCTCTAAAATCCTTTGTATATGTGTATAGGACCTTATAAGACCCCTTCCCAACAAGGAATATGCACAAACAATACTTTTATACTTAGATTTGTTTAAATTTCAATTGTTGCCCCAACACTGTCATAAATAATCATTTAGGACAGTCATCACACTTTGATAAATAATGGCCAAAAAAGCTTCAAAACTCTTTGAATAGGTCTGTAAGACCTTTATACAAATTCTACACACCTTTCCCAATCACAAAGCACAACAATATTGATTTTAAAAATTTACAAACTACTCTTCTCCACTATCATGGTCTAATACATACAAATATCAGACCTTATGCCCTTCCAAAGCATGTGCAAACCTCCATTTTAATCCTTGCAAGTTTTTCTTATGGTAAAATACATAAGTACAGGCTTTTCCACCCATTTGGGTGATTTTTCATGGGTGGAAAAGCAAGCTACATCTTTTTTACTCCTCTAGGGTTACACTAAGTAGGGTTTTAGTAGTTTTTTGTAAAAGCACAATAACTTACACTAAACTAAACCAAAAATGATTAAATAAAAACCAAAATAAAGTAGATTCAAAGCTTGAAAAACACCAATTGCTTTTAGACCATTTCATGGGCCATACAGGCCATACAAGATAGCATAACAGACTAAAAACATTTTGAAAGCACAAAAATCAACTTCTTTTCATTCCCCAAGCTACAAAATCAATTTCACAACACTTCCTTTGAATTGGAAGGTGTCTTTTCTCCTTTTACAACTGATCCCAATTATTAGGAACCAATACTTTCATGCATGTAACTCTTTCTAGTTTTCTTTTGCAAATTGCACAACTTTCTTGCTTTTTGTAAGACAACTTTTTCACACATTTGGCAACTTTTTACACTTTTTTATCAAAACCCAATTAACACATCAAAAATGAACCCCTATGCTTCTAAGTGGTCATAAATGACGTTATAAGACACCTAGACACACAAACAAAACCAAAAAAAAAAAATTACACAAAAAATGCATATAAGGTCTTGGTGACCCTACACCGTACACCCAAGGGGAAGAAAACTCAAGTTCCACTTGACTATAGGTCTAAAAATATATATCCATGCTCTATAATATCATCTTCATACATCTAAGTAGCATCTTCCATAGGAAGACCTTTCTATTTGACCAAGTATTGAAAATAGATTGTGTTTCTTGTCTTCTTTAGTTCCTTTGTATCAAGGATGCACTCCAACTCTAAAGGTTTGTTGGGAGGAAGGTTTTGGAACCATTCTTCATCCTCAAATGCTTGGGAAACTACTTAATTACTTGCAACAACATCCCTTTTGAAATGGTACAAGTCAGATATAGTAAATATAGGTGAAATGTCAATCACACTTGGTAACTCAATTTCATATGCATTAGGACAAAATTTGTGAACAACTCTGTAAGGTCCAATTTTCTTCATCTATAGCTTAGAATATTTTCCCTTACGAAATATTTTCTTTCTTAGATGAGCTAGAGTTCCAAATCTCCAACCTTGAAATGGACTTCTCTCTTCTTCATATCAGCTTGATGTTTGTATTTTTTCACACTTCTTTGTAGGTGATCCTTTGCCTATTGGTGAATCTCCTTCATAGCCACAAAAAATTTCTCACCCTTAGCACTAATCCTCTCCATTCCATTGATATCCCTTAACTCAAAGACTCCTCTAGGCTGTAAACCATAAACAACTTCAAAATAACTCTTACCCACACTTCTATTAACTAAATCATTATATGCAAATTCTGCCCGAGGAAAGATCAGATCCCATTGAGTAGAATGCTATTTTGTAAGGCATCTTAAGAGGTTGCCAAGGATCCTATTGACCATTTCAGCCTGCCCATCAGTTTGAGGACGATAGGAAAAGATGAAACTAAGATTAGTGTCAAATTTCTTCCACAAAGTTCTCCAAAAATGCCCAACAAACTTACTATCTCTATCTGAAACAATACTAAAAGGAAAACCATTAATCCTTACCACTTCCTTGAAGAAAAAACCTACAATGTAGGATGCATCATTAGTGCTCTTTCATGGAATGAAATGTGACATCTTGGAGAACTAGTCCACTACAACATAGATATAATCAAAACCTCTAGGTGTTTTTGGTAAACCCATTATAAAATCCATAGTTATTGAATTTAAAGGCCTATTTGGAATAGGAAGAGAATGGTACAAGCCTAAATTTGTACTAATCCCCTTGTCCCTTTGACAAATAACAAATTTCTCATCAAATTTTCTTACATCAGTTTACATTTTAGGCCAAAAATAGTGCCTTATCAGCTGCTCCAAGGTCTTATCAAGACCAAAAAGACCTGCAAGGCTGCCACTATGCTTTTCTTTTATCAAATTATCCCTCATAGAACATTTAGGAACACAAAGCTGAGCCTCTTTGAATAAAAAAACCTCTTGAATAAAAAATTAGAACTTATCTCATGAGGAACACCATTAGATTGGTTGCAAGGTGCATAAATTTCCTTGAAATCAACATCATCTACATACATGCCTTTTAGTGCTTCAACACCTACACTATTCAATTGGATTTCTTGCACCATGAGTGTCCTTCTGCTCAATGCATTAGCTACTTTGTTTGATTGCCCCTTCTTATACTTGATGGTGAAGGTGTAACCTTGCAAGTATTCTACCCATTTGATATTCCTATGACTGAGTTTCTTTTGAGTATTCAAAAATTAGAGAGCATGATTATCAATGAAGACTATAAACTTCTTTGGAAGCAGATAATCTCTCTACTTTTTCAAGGACTGAACCAAAGCATACATCTCTAGATCATAGGAAGAGGATTTGTTCCTAGCTTCATTAATTTTTTCACTAAAGAAGGCTATGGGTTTTCCCTCTTGACTCAACACCACCCCTATAGCATAACCACTTGCATCACACTCAATAGTAAACACCTTATTAAAATCTAGTAAGGCTAATATGGGCATTTTTGCTACCCTCTTTTTCAAATATTCAAAAGATATTTTTAGCTTCACTAGTCCAAACAATTTTTTTTCTTTTATCCCCTTTATTGTATCAATCATTGGAGCACAAGCATGACTAAAACTCTTAATAAACATTCTATAAAAAATAGCCAAACCATGGAAACTCCTTAGCTCAACAATTGATTTGGTTGTAGGCCAACTTAGAATAACTTCAACCTTGTTGGGATCCATTTGTAAGGTGCTATTTGTAACCACAAAACCAAGATACACCAACTATGTTTTCATAAACTCACATTTTTTTAAATTGATCATTATATTCTCTTCATGCAATCTTCTCAAAATTAAATCCAATTGGTTTAAATGTTATTCCTTATTTTTGATAAAAAAAAGAATGTCATCAAGGTAAACCACAACAAACTTACCAATAAAAGGCTTGAGAACTTCATTCATGAACCTCATGAAGGTGTTGAGTGCATTTGAGAGACCAAGAGGAATTACAAGCCACTCGTAAAGCCTTTCATTTCTCTTGAATGCTGTCTTTGTAGACACTGAAAAATGTCCTGAACGATATCATACAATCGAAACATATTTACTAACATCATTTCTTCTTTAAACCCATCCTCTTTTCACTTAATTAATTAAATTAGCGTATCTATTTAACTAATTTCATCATTTGGATCTATTAACCTAATTCATCAAATTGGGTTAATTCACCCCCTTTTAAAGCTAACATTTCATCTCATTAAATTAAATAAATTGAAACATTTAATTTAATTCGCTAAATCATCTTATTTAATTAAATAACCCTAAGTTATTTAATTAAATATCATTTCATCTCTCCCCCATTCATAAAATTATTTAATTTAATGAATATCACCTTTAATTCTTCAAATCCCCTAATTGCATGATTAAACCTTGTTTAAATTATCAATTAAACTAATATTCCTCTGAAAAGGGAATATTCCCTTGGAATATTCCTTATCTCCTTTTTTTGCACAATTAAAATTTTCTTTTAATTTGCAAAATTCATTTTTCCTCACCCAAATGAATATTCCAAGGAATACTCCTATTCTTCCATCATTTGAAAAAGTGATATTTTCACTTAGCTTCTTAAGCAAGTTTTAACCTTTAACCTTTTGAACAAGTCACCTTTGACCTATGTGAGCAGATCAAAAGTGAATTTTTTTGAGCCAAGTGTGGAACCTTGATTAAATCCCATCATGCATTCTCATCTATTGATGAGAATCCATGATCCATGCCTCTCATCTCCTTCTTCTTTGACCATTGATGAATCTTTTCAATCTCAACCTTTCATTCCTCATTTGCTTTCCTATAAATAGGTCACTATTTGGAGACAAATGAATCCATCTTTCAATTACAAACTTATGTTTTTCAACTAACTTACATCCACACTCATCTTTTACTCTCTTTTAGCTTATTTTAGTTAATATTAAATTGCATAATAGCTTAGAGCATCCATTAATGGCTTCCATGCATCCATCTTAGTTTGTATATGAATTAGGGTT
>VDFB02271358.1:1152741208-1152790499 GCA_007258455.2 Sequoia sempervirens
AATTAACACATAAAAAATGAACCCCTATGATTCTAAATGGTCATAAATAACCTTATAAGACACCTAGACACACAAACAAAACCAAAACCAAAAATTACACAAAAAATGCATATAAGGTCTTGGTGACCCTACACCAACATCATGTATTTGTTATAGCACAATTGTGCTAGATGATCAATAGGGTTATGGATCACATAATTACAGTCACAAGAATTTTTTCCTTGATTGTGTTGTTATGGTGATTCCATTATCATTACAACATAACCCTTTGGACTTATATTGCTCAAATCCTTACATTACTTATTTTCTCTTTGGATGGATAGCAATTCAATTGCAAGGATTTGTATGCAGGTCATTGTCATATAAGTTCCTGCATCACCATTACACAATAGTTCAATTGAGTTTCCTTTCTTGAACCTTTACTTCATTTTTTATTGTTAGGCTTTCTTAGTGATTATTTCATTTCCACATGGCATATTTTAAAAGAAACCAAGCAAATAATTATTTTTCTTTTAGTTAACTCTTGATAACATACTTTTTGAATAAATATTTGACTACATTACTTTGAGTGTGAAGAATTTTTTTTTTTGCTTATAATACATTCATTGAGATCTCTAGCAGAAAGTTTCTTATACTGAAACCCATCTTGTAAACTTGCTTTAAGCTACATTTAGGAGGCTTCATGGATTTCTTGTGATTTATACATCTTTTGTTTTGATAGTAAATGACATCAAGTTCTTTCTAAAATTGAAATGATTTATTAATTATGGTATTATGATGATTAAATGTTTTATTTAGAAGGAGTTAATATGTGGCATTTTTATGTGCAGGAAGAATAGATTGTGATGTAACATTCAGGTATAAATAGACCAGGAAAACATGGGATGCTATTAGTGACATAACTAGGTTGGAGAGTACTTTCAATTGGTTTGAAACACTTTCAGGTGTTTTCACTCGAAAGTAGAACCTAAGTGTAGGAATACAAACATTGGTGGATAGAGAAAATCATAAATCTACTGGTCCAATTTCAAATCCAATTTGAGGTCATGAAGCTTTGACAAAGGGAGTTTGATGAGTGCCTCAGAAATACTTTTAAATAGTCATTTTATTGTTTAAAAGACTTGGTTATATTATTAATTAACATGACTTGTGGTAGACTATATGCCGATATATTTACTTGTTTTACTTTATGTTTGGATAAATTAGTAAATATATTAGAGGTAATGCTTTGCGTTGAATGTGTTGTTTTTGTGGTGATAATGATGAGTTAATTATGAAATTTGAATCTTTTCCTATCATAATTGGTATCCTATTTTTAAGGATCTTATCCAAGGTATTTGAGACTGATGATTGATGACTTAGTTCAATGATAAATTTAAACTCTCTGTTTAACCGCATGAAGACAATCATGCTCCTGATCACTCCGGCTGGATGGTGAATCATTGAAGTTTCGAATTAGCTCCTCTTAGTCAGTTTAGGAACTTCTTGTCCCAACATTGATCTAGTGTTTTCCCTTTATCTATTTTTAGTTATGTTTTAGTCTTTAGTTTAGATGAATTGTATCTTGGTGGCTAACGCCATGTTTTGAATTCAATCAAGGATATAATTATAAATATCCATCTTTAGGTTTAAGAAAGGGAGTTAGATAATTTTCCATTAGAATTTTTAATTATTGCACTACTCTATTATGTGTCCCTATTTGGGTGAATTTGAATGAAAATGAGAAGTTAACTTGAATCACTATGTTAGAGGTCTCATTGGAGGAAGAGCAAGGCCCGCTCAACCAAAGGAAGTGACCTTGTGTGGTGTTTCTCTGAGTTTATTTTATTTTTGTTCAATGGATATTGAATCTAAAACATTAATTCTATTTGAATCATTTCCAGCAGCTGTGTTTAATCACTTTTAAGCTAAGTTCATCATGGTTAGAATGGTTTATTATATTATAAATTTTATTGGGTTAATGAAGATTTAGATTTTGTTTGTAGAAATTAAGTTTGACAATTATCTGTTAGGTTTAGTAGAATTAATGATGAAAACTTATGGAAAGATGAAATTGAAACTTGTTTGGAATTTACTCATGGAAATTAGTATTTATGTTTTCTATATTAATAATTATTTCCTTGCAATTTATTTATGTTCTTTAAATTAACATTTATTTTTCCAAAAAATATTAAAATAGATTTCTTTTGAAGTAAATTAGAATTGAATTTAAATTTTGAATTCTACATTAATAATTAAATTAATTTTAATCTTTTCCATGAATTAGTCTTAATCAAGTCAAGAGAAGTCAGAAATAAGTCAGCATAACTTTAAATAAGGAAATGAGATAGAATTAAATCTTAGGAATTAGTCACTAAAGCTTAGCTCTTGAGAGCTCCTGAGAGCTCTTGAGAGCTCCTAAGAGCTCCTAAAAGCTCCTAAAAGCTCTTGAAGGAGTTAAATTGAAACTAGAAGTCATTTTTTATAGTGCAAACACCACCAAAAATTCATAAAAAACATCCTTATCACATATAGCTCTGATACACACCCGGTTCGATAATTAAATGACTAAATGATGCAAGTTGTGACATCAACGACCTTGCCCATCAAAGTTCCTACTTTCTAAAGATAAAATCATAAATCGGCTGGTCCAATTGGAGATACAATTTTAGGTCCTAAAGCTCTAATAGAGAAAGTTCCTACATTCTAAAGATAAAATCATCAATCTACTTAGTCCAATTTGAGGTCCAATTGTAAAGATTTATCTTTTTAGTTATACTTTCTGACATTTAGCTTGATACAAATTGTTTCTTTAGAATTATGGTATTTATTTTCTTCTAATTTTTTCAACCCTCATTTGAGGGAAGAGCTCGAAAGATGGTTCCTTCAGATGGAGACTATACTTTTCCGCTATAGGTTCCATCTAGAAACACTAGAAGCTCAGGTATTGTCAATTGCATCTGCTATTTTATGTTGATATAGATATGTTCTATAAATTTACCAGGTGTCAAGGATAGCTTCAAGTTTTTACCCAAGAAACAATTGAAAAAATTCAACCTTACCAGATACAATGTGTTGAAAAGCTCTTTGAAGTTATTCTCAAACAGAGTTCCTGAGAGTATAATGTGCAGTTTTGAATTAACCTTTTTGCATGAATTCCATATTTTTTGATAGTTATTTCAAGCTTGATGACCTTCATCAAGAACAAGTAGACCTGGGCTCTCTAAAATTAGTTTTCCAATATGCTTAGCCTCTTTACGAAGGCTCACATTTGTCTCACAAGTCAGGTATACAAAAATATTGTAGCTAATAACAAGCACACTTTTTCTTCTATGCCACCCACTTGTAGACAAATGTGAGCCTTCATGAAGAGGCTAAGCATATTGGAAAACTGATTTTAGAGAGCACAATTCTGCTCATTCTTGACGAAGCTCATCAAGCTCGAAACAATTGATCAAACATATGGAATTCATGCAAAAAGCTTAATTCAAAACTATGCATTATACTCTTAGGAACTCTTTTCCAGAATAAATTTAAAGAGATTTTCAACAGATTGTATTTGGTAAGGATTATTTTTTAAAAAAATTTCTTGGGTAAAAGCTTGAAGCTATCCTCAACACCTAGTAAAGTTATGGCTAACAATAGGATCTACAGGATGAGGAGGGTCTACATGGATGAAATTGGGAATAAAATTCAGAATGGAAAAGAGAGTGTAAAAGTAGAATTTGATGAAACTCTTGCAAAGTTTAGGTTAATGACTGATGCTTTTACTCATTTTTATGATGGGAAGATTTTGAACAGCCCTCCCAAAATAAATTATTTTATTATGATTTTGAGAGCATCTTCTATATTACAACAGGTTGTCTTAGATAAAATAAATGAAGCAAACAATTGTGAAAGAACCAACAATTTGGAATTTGAAATAATGGTGTCTTATGTATAGACCCTCCTATGAATTCTCCTAGAATAAGGTATAGAAATTTTGAATTTGAAACAATGGTATATGAACAACTATTTATCCTATCTATTATGCTACATCAATTAACTATAGGTTACAACATATCCATATCAACATAAAATAGCAGGTGCAATTCACCTCAAACTTTGCTGTGGTAATTGCTTTGTAAGGAAGTTTGCACTCCATGAACATTCTCTATGCACATCAGTATGTTGGTTATTATCTTGATCTCCTTTGTGATCAAAAGAATAGTGAAGTTCATTGCATAACTCATGACCATTTTGTAGTGTTATGATCCAATGCTCTTTTACTTCTTACTCACTATGTTCTCAATCACCATGCGAAAATGACTGAGAGGACAAATCTTTGTCACCATTTGAGAGTAACTTTAATTTTTTTTGGATTGTTTATTATGATTCGATCACTTTTTGATAGTGTTCTTCCTTTCTCAGTACTATAGGACAAAGGAAAATTCATAGTTTGCAACTCTCTAACAATGATATTCCTTTCAATGATCTGAGTCACCTAGTTCAATGTGTTATCTTCTTCATTTCTCAGTGCTAACAATGCCTACACAATTTTTTCTCAATCATAGTTACAATGCTCCTTCATTTGAAGATATTATGTTGCTTAGACAGTAATGTTTAAGTGAATTCATATTTTGTCTTGCAAATGTCTTGTTGCATTTGTAGAGTTTTGTTGTCTATAATATGTAGTCAAGATTCCTTTAAATAGAGATCTTTTATAGAGGTAGTAGGATAATAGTGTCAATAAAATAACAGTGTTAGTGAGAGGTATGCCAGTAGATACATTGAGAATGGAACGTATAATGTTTTGACAATAAAATAATCATTTATCTGCTTAGATCTTGACACGGTTTTCCCCGATACATAAGATAACGTATAATGTACTCTATTCCATGGTATCCACCTAATTCCATACCACCTAGAGAAGCAATGAATGAGAGTATATGTGCCCTATATTTTGCAGCCCAAATGTGTCTTTCTAATGGTTTTCCACAATTAGGAAGAAGGTATGTCATGAAATATTTTTTCCCTCCCAAAACTAAGGCTTACAAAGAATTTATGCACCTATGTAAAATACCATAAGCTGCTTCAAAATACACATTGGCATCTTTATGATTATATACACATCTTTTTTTTTATAGTTTCAAAATACACATTTATGATAATATTCACACAGCAAGAACCTTGAAATGTTGGAAACCTTTCTCCGATTCTTCCTAGGTTACTCAAGAGCTCGTATTAGTATTTTTGGGCTCTTTACAATAGCTTATCCACTGATGAGAAGGATCCCCTCATTTTCTAATCGAATAAATTATCATCTGCTTTGCTTGAATGTGTAAAGTGATGTAGCACATTCAATGTCACAAGGCACAATTTGAGAGCATAATTTTGAGACTTGATGTCCATATAATCCAACTTCTTGCAACACAAAATACAAAACCAACACTTAAGGAAGGTGCTTTCAATATTGTTATTGCTAACTAAGCACTCATGCTATCTCCCAATTTTCTTCCAACTAACTGGTTATATGAGTGATTATTTCTCATTAAGTCATAAGCATATTTGGAAGTGGATTTTTATCAAATATTGTTTTTGCAAGTTCCACTTCAGATCACCAAAGCCTCCACAAAACCTTCTGCACAACCACTGCAACACCGCATGACTATTTTTGGGCCTTCTAAGTGTTGTAGGGAAGCTTACACTATGAAGGCCCAACAACTGTTGTGTGGTGTTGTGGTGGTTGTGTAGAAGGTTTTGTGGAGGCTTTGGTGATCCGAAGTGGAAAAGCTCCATATAACATTGCGAAGGCCCAACAACAGCCATGCGGTGTTGTGGTGCTTGTGCATAAGGTTTTGTGGAGGATTTGGTGATCCAAAGTGGAACTTACAACTACAATATATGATAAAAATCCACTTCTAAATATGCTTTTGATGGATGCTCATATCCTCATCCAAAGCTCCAATTCACACATAGGAAGGAATGACCCTTTCAAAGGTTGAGGAGTTGGGATTTACACCCGCTGGTTGCATTTTCTTAAAATTTTCTAAGGAATTTTTAGAAAAACCCATTTTGAACATATCCTTCAATCATGACATTCCATGATATCACATTTCTTTGAGGCATTTTTAAAAATAATTCGCTTGCCTTGTTTATGCTTCCACATTTTCATGTATTTCTAGTAGGGAACTTGTAACTACAACATATGACAAAAAAATCCCTCTTGTTATGCTTTGAAGGATGTCACTTCATTATTACTGGATATCTGGTGTAATGCACATTATTATAGTGCAAGCCTATTTTTCAGATTGTTTCATTTAGCATCACCAATATTCTCCACAACATTGTCCCTATTTAAAATGATGGAAATGGTTCACATCTCTTAGAATAATTTCTCTTGCAACAAGCTTGGAGATGAATTTAGATGTAGTGTGAAAATTAGAACATACTCAAAGGTTCTTAAAAACTCTAATAGTTGTACCAGGGGCCATGTTTAGCAAACCAAATGCAATTGCTAACTTTTCACTGTGGTGGTAGATAAATGATTCTTTTTTCTTCTATTCCACAACATTAAGTAAAAGTCTTGAATCTGGAAATACCCCACTACCTTCATTTTCCTAGCCAATTTCTACAATTTTGCATAGATTTCCCATGTTTGTGGATGTGACATGTCTCCTAAATTTTTTTAATTGATTTATCTTTCTACTGTGTTTGTACTTACTTTTGTAAACTTGCAATATACAATGCATTTTTATTCTTTTTGAATTGAGACTAATAGTGATTTTGTTGGTTTTATTAAGGAACAACCTCATTCATGGTGGAAAAAACACACCCTATTGATCATATCAGATGGCACATTGCATATAAAGGAGGAAAGATTCTAGTTGGGTTATTGTTGACTGCATTGAAGGAGAGAGCTTCATGTATAGGGCACAATCAACACTCTCCCTCTTGGATTCTACTGGTTACAAATTGCTCTAGGAGGATTTCCCATGTTGTAGAAGTTTTAAGAGATGAAAGGGGCATGTGCTCGCATTGAAGGGATCCAAGCATGTGTTTCCATCATTGCAAAATTTTTTTGGAGAGGTTTCTTTCTTGCAGTCATTTCTATGCAATATTGTAACTTTGATTTTTAGTCTTGTGACTAAAAATAAAAATTCTAATACTCTATTTCTAAGTTGTAACTAGAACACCTTTATTTTATTAATAAAGTTCACCAATTTTTCCTTCTTAATGGTTGTCTTATTGTGTGAAATTGATGATTGATGTGATTTCTATGTTTTATGTTTAAATCCTAAAATATCAGTGAATTAAAATGACTAAATATACCACTAATTGACATCAATTAATAATTAAATTGACTAAATACACTACCAATTGATAGAAATTAGTGAACAGTAAATAAATATGACTAAATATATGACCTGTGAAGTAAAAATGACTCAATATATAACTAACTGATAGAAATTAATGAACAGTGAATAAAAATGACTAAATATATGACCTATAAAATGAAAATGACTAAATATACTACCAAATTGATCAAAATTATGATTAAAATTAATGACAATACACTACCAATGGACAAAAATCAATGAATAAAAATGACTAAATAAGTGACCAAATTACAACAATTAATGACTATCAACGACTAAATATATCAGTGAATAAAAAATGATTAAACAAGTGACCAGATTACAACAATCAATGACTAAATAAATGACTAAATATACTACCAAATGGATCAATAAAAAAACCAACAAATGACTAAAAAGGGTTTAGTCATTAATCAGGTTGCGTTATAAATGACTGGAAATAAACTACTAATGGTTATGTGACCAAGTTTAGTCATTTCTAAGCAATTTTTCATATTTTTTCAATAGTTTATTGTTGTTTTTGTACTAGTGGTATGTGAGAGATTTGTAGGATCTCTATCGATAGGTAGTGTATTGTGAAGTATTGAAATATGTAAATGAAAAAGAAATAGATACAACACAATCAATGAGATATTTCATTAGATAATTCAAATCACAAAACTAATCGAATTGAAACAAAGCAAATTCCCTAAAATCCTCCCATTGTTTCCTATCTTCAGGGAATCATTAAATAATAATAGCTCTAAGATTTGTGTATGGACTATGACTATTAGAATGACAACTTAAGGAATGGAATGTTAGAAGATGCAAGAAATCTATTCCTACATGATTGATAAACTATGTGATTAATCATGTTATGGTTGAAGATATGATACTAAATTATGTGATGCAAATGTTGTATAAAAACTACTATGATAATGAAAATGCAGCTAATAACTAAGCCATGATCATAAACTAATATGCTTCTAAAATTCTAATTACTAAATGATCAAATGATCTAAATGCTCAAAGTGCTCTAATTTAATTTCTCTAGAATATTTTTTCTCAAAGATGGTATCTCAAATGCTGGAGAATAATGTTGTATTTATAGGATTTCTAGGGCATAAAGTGATGTGGAAGCAACCAACGGTCAGGATTTTAGCTAGAGAGATGAACGATGGAGAATGAAGAAGTTAGAGGGAATCATGGAGATGGTTCCCTTTAAAAGAGCACTTTTCCAAGTGTTAGAGAGAATAAATGAAATGGAAGAGCCAAGTGTCTCAAGTTGGTTTTAGGATTTGTTAAAGATATTATAATTTAAATATTAAGGATATTTAAATTCATGAGACACTTGATGAGGTGGCAAGAGGAAAATTTTTAGACATGTGACTAAATTTAAATTTGGAATTATTCAAATTTAGTAAGAGGATATTAATTAAATAAAACAAACTAATGGAATTTGTTTATTTAATTTAGATTAGAGGAATATGATTTAAGATATGGTGCAAGAGCACCTACACCTCAACCTCCATTTTGGATCCTTTGATGGTGAATAGGTTAGGAAGAGTATTTTTGAGTATTTTGAGTGTTTTAATCTTCAATAAGGTCTAATAAGACCATTGAGTAAGATCTAGGGTGAGTCTTTAAGTTTTGGAGTCAATATGTAGAAAATTGCAATCTTGCAAAAATGTTGTCATGTAAGCCTTGAGAAGGAAAAATCCTAAATTTGTGCTTGGATATGAAAGGTTGAGGATTAAATGTTGTAATAAGGCTATTTTTAATCCATTAGAGTTGTTTTAGGATTCATAAGAGTTTAGGATTAAAATTTGCTTCACAAAATGCAAAGTTGTCATGCTGACAATATGACACAATCTCATTTTAATGTTGTAAACACCTTAAAAATGGCTCCTTTATTAAAAAATTAGTTAAAGGATGTTGGGGAGGATTGGAACATGTTTATAAAACCTCCATGGGGTCAAGGCATAAATGTTATTGAACTTTTGAAGCACCAATACAAAGAAAACTCTGTTTTTTTCTAATTTTACAACATTCTTTCCTATTATTGTGTGTGGTACGGTCTGGTATTCACTGTACGTCCTTCTAATGCATATGGATTGAAAGATGGAAAATTATTCTTTCTATTGGCGGTGATTTGAGTTAATTTAATCAAGTATTGAGTAATTTACATCAATTTTAGTGAAAGTGGGTTTGAAACCTTGCAAAACAAGGGTTTGGTCTCAAAATGTGTGTAATTCCCATTTCCACTGTGGGAAAAATATGAAACTTGGTGGAATGATAGGTTTAGGACTTATCTCCATGTTGCAATTGGTTTTAGAGTGAAATATGGATTTATATGAAAGATATTTGATGCCCTAGGTCGGTGTGCCTTGACAATTCAAATTTTCTTTATACAAGCCTAATTCATCCTTTTGGGTGGTTTGGAAACCAGTCTTTTTGAAGCATTTGCTTTAAGTATTTGGTCTTGTAATTTTGGGGATCTATAAGGGTCTATGTAAGAAGTCTAAAACATGGTGTCTTTCTCTGTTATTTTCCTTTAACATATTTTTATATTGACTGTCCTCATTGGGCAGTGCTACAAGGTTGCATGGATAGTATGGCAACGATGGAGGAATGGGAGTTTCTATGAGAAAAGTTTGGTTGTTTGTTCATGATTTGTCATATTAAGAGTGTCCAAGTCATCACCAAGTCCTGTAGTGATGTCTGGTTGTGTGAGTCAAGTTGCATGATTAGATTTCCTTATTGAAGGGTATAGTTGAATAAGTGTGTCAAGTTGGGTGCTTCCCCTGCCACTCTACATCAAGATAGAAGAATTAGAAAATGTGAACTATATAAATAAATTTATAATTTATTTATAAGTAGATGATTTAAGAAGTTTATTAATTAAATTCCTTGTATTTAATTAATTAATTATCTTAGACAATTTTAGGTGTATACATTTTTCCCCTCTTTGAATTGATGTCTTTACACATTGCTTCAAAGAAAAATAAATTGTCGGTGATGTTGAAAAAAAAGTTTGATATGCCCCAGACACTGATTTTCAAGTGATAATGGATATATGCCCCCTTGGGAGATAAATCGATGAATTTTTGAATTTTTAGGATTTTTTGAATTTTTTGAATTTTTTATGATTTTCTAATGATTTGATGATGATTTTCAAATTTTATGATGCTAAAACAATTTATCTCCTGAAAATTGATATTGAACCTGCCAACTTGATGAATTGATTAATTAAGGCCCTTTGAAAAATAAAATAAATCAATCCCATTAAATTTCCACTTAATTAGCCTTTAAAAGGTTAAAAAGGTGAAAATGAGTTCATTTGCATTTGCATTTTGAAAATTAGAGTGAGGGAGCAACTTTTGAGCAAATTTGGCAAGATGGTGATTCCAATCCAAACCCACTGATTCAAGTGCATACGACACCACAACCACCCGACCGTGTATGGACCTTTGGTGCATACACTAAAAAACCTCATGAATTTTGAATGTCATTTTTCTCACATTTTGTACATTTGAATTTTTCCTTTTCACGTTTTAGCACATTCAAACTTCGATGTAGCACATCGGGTCACTATTGTAGCACATTAGGTAGATTAGCGCATAGGGTCATATTTTTAGTGCATTGAGGCTAGGTTTTAGCACATATAGAAAATTAGCACATACATAGATTCTTTTACCGCAATTATAGTTTTGGTGCATAGATGACTAGATTTAGTGCATTTGGTCAAAGTTTTAGCACATTAGGTGCTTTAGTGCATTGATGAAGTAGAATGTCGGATTGTTGAAATTTGATGGCACATTCATAGATTTGGTGCATTGAGGAACTATTTTGGCACATCCATGAAATTTTCTCGTGCATTGATGTTTATAGCGCATGGAAACACTATTGATAGATTAGATGATGATTGATCTCATGATAGGTGAGATTCAATGATATGATAATGATGATTGACCTCATGATAGGTGAGGATCAATGATAGGATAATGATGATTGACCTCATTATAGGTGAGGATCAATGAAAGATGCTCATGAGATGTAATCAAAATATCATCAGAGATGATTAGATTGATAGGTTGATTGATGTTGACTGACTGATAAGATTGTTGATTTGTGATATGTTATGATGATAGGATCCTTCGATAGTCCTCATGTTGTGGGATCATTTCCCAAGGACCTAGGATTTGATTCCACATTTGGATTAGGCTGATCGAAATGTGACTGGACGATATAGATTGAATTCTTTGCTTGACATGCCCCAGCATAGGATTAACAGGGTACTTCTGACCGCTTTCCTATAGAGGTGGCACAATGACCATAAAATATTTCACTTAGCCACTGGTTAGATGACAATGACACTAGAGGATGCTTACCAGATTTTGAGGATTCTTGTTGTCGGAGAGATGGTTGTGTATGATTCCACTAAGCAGGGAGGTATAGATGCATTGCAGAGATTCTTCAAGGATGATCAGATTTGCGGCTATGAGATCCCATGGTGGGATATGGTTGATGCCAATGCGACACTACCATGTGTTCTTGTCAGATTCATTGGAGAATTTTTATGTCCTAACCGTAGGTCGAAGGGACTCTCAATTGGATGGGGTCAAACATTGGAGAGCATGATCACACAAGGGACTAGATATGCTTGGGGATCTTGCATGCTAGCACATTTATACCATGATCTTTACTAGGTGGTATATCTCAGAGGAGCCAATTTGTCAACCAGAGTGACATTACTATAGATATGGGCATGGGAGCACATGGTTGTTACTCATCTAGTGACTGAGAGATAGCATCCAGTAGGGAGGCCATACGTTCATGGATACACAAGTCCAATTGTCCAGCATAAGCTGGGTTAATTAGAGTAGTAGCAGAGGGTGTTGGATGATCTTGATATGAGACATGGAGGCCATATTTAGATTGCGAGCAATGGCTGGAGGACAACATAGAGATTCCCTATGTATGAACTACCAAATATTTGATTGGGAGGACCCCATTTGTGATAGAGATATTCCTTCTTGGGAGGGTGCGGCGACAGTACAAGCGAGTACAGGGTATACCCAAAGGAATTTCTTTATATAAACGTTGATGATAGGACATTCTAGAGTGGGGACCCTATCGATCATATGATGTGGTGGTTGAGGAGTACTAGGGATTATAGGAAATTATTTGGGAGTACCATCCAGAGATTGTAGAGGCTTTTGTATCATAGGAGTATTCTCATTACTTCTTCTCACATCCTTTGTCAAGGATTTCTAGTCCAAACGAGCCATTGGAATTTGGCCTTGAGAGACCATTTTTGGCTACTTGTGTTGTCATTGATGGCAACTATAGTCAGCAATATGATCCAAAGTATTTGCATTACTTCTACTGGTAGTAAGTTTGAAGAAAATGACATCTGGTTGCACAAGTTAAACTACACATGATATCGCTTACTGTACCAGATCATTATTTCGTGGTGTGGACCTCCAAGAAATATTTCTTAATATTTATACTATCCTTTGATGAGTTTTTTAGTATAAACCTAAGTCATATTTAGAATTTAGAGATTTGGTAGCATGATTCATGGCTTATTTTTCCATTGTGTCACATGCTTCATATGATGTTTTTTGGATCTATGTGGAATATGTGTTTTTCTATTACTTATGTTTTGGGTCCCCACTAAAGTCTATCCAACTTGTGTGGGTACGCTTATCTTCCAATTAGGTGATGTGAGCTGACATAAAAGAAAAATATTATATCCTATTGTGAGGCCGACATACTTTTGAATTTCTTGTTAGCGGGTATATAAAGGAGATCCATAAATAGTTTTGAATATATGTGTGTGTGATGCATGTGGATGTGTGTTGTGTGAAAAATGAAAGTCATCATGGTTGAAATAATATAGTTATAAGGAGAGAATGGAAAAGAGTAGATCAATTGTTAGTGAGCAGAATAGTTTTTGTATGCTAAGCAGTACAGAGCAGAGTAGAAGTGCAATCTAGTTAGGAGATTTGGAATTTGATCTTGAGCTTTAGTGGAACTAAATCCTAGCATGTGTTGGTTTTGTATTCTCAGTTCAAATCTTGTTGTAAACTTTATTATATTTGTAAGGCAGTGAGCCTCTTTTCTTTGAGCAGTGAGCTCTAGGAAGTGAGCCTGAATGCAAGTGCATTCCCTTTTTATTTACTTTTAATAGAGTAAAAATTGTGGATTGATCTCCATTGTGGTTTTTCCCCTAATAGGGTTTCCACGTAAAAATATTTGGTGTTATGGTGTTCACTAATATGACTACATGTTTTTAACTGTTATGTGTTGGAAATGCTATGTGAAGTTCTATTTTTTCTATTGATAAGTTTTAGATCTATTTTGTAATTTTAAATCCTAGAACACTGATTCACCCCCCCCTCTCATTGCTCCTAGTGTCCAACAATTGGTATTAGAGCTAGGTTCCTCTTCAAAAGTTTAACAACTTGAGGTGATTCTTGAATCTCAATGGACGCTGGTGGTATTCAAAAATAGCTTATGGTGGCACTTGATGATCTTGATCAATCTAAAGAAGAATTCATGGAACTGAAAGCAAATCTTGCAGATGCCGACAAATTTATTCAATCACCAAAGGATAAGATAAATGGGTTATGGGAAAAGAGGAAAGAGTTGTGTGATCAGTTGAAGCAAAAGGAAAACAAAGGTCTAGATGATATCCATCTGAATCAAACCCTAAAAGAAATCATAGAAGAATGTGAAAAGTTAGCCAAGGATAATGCAGCCCTGAAAGTTGAGATGGAATATGTGACACTGAAGTTTATCAAAGAGATCGAACAAAGGAAGAAGAATGAGGAGAATCTTTCCCAGTATTTAAAAGAAAAATATGAAGAATGCAGCAAAATTAATTGAAGAACCATTCAGTTGGAGGTTGAACTGCAACATGCCAGAAACTATGAAGATGAGATTGAAAGATAGATAGTTACTCTTGGAAATGAGCTTGCTACTAAAAATGAATTCAAGAATAAATCTAGGATAAGTTCTGCCAAGGTTGATGAGATAACCAAAAATTAGAAGAATACAAAGGACAAGTGAGGTCTTGCCTATGAGAAGGGTGAAAGCTTCAAATTCGAACAAAAGAACTCTAAAAAGAAGAACAAAGGAAAAAGGCATCCAGTAAGGCAACCCAATGCTCAAAGATTTAATGGATATTGCTTTTCTTGTAAAAAAATTGGTCAGATGGCTTCTCAGTGTAGAAGTAGGATAAATCCTAGTACTCCATCATTCTCTGGTCATTGTTTTAAATGTGAGAAGTTTGGTCATAAGGCATTAGAATGCAGAAGCATGCCTACCAATACAAGTAACTTTAAATGCTATACCTGTGGAAGATTTGGACATGTCAGTAATCAATGTAGGTCAGGAGGAAATCAATGGAATAGATGGTATAGAAAAATTAGTTTGGTATGTTTCAATTGTAACAATCTTGGACACCTTGCAAAATTTTGTAGGAACAAAAACTTGAATAAAAGAGGTCTAGTCTATCAAGGAAGAAATTCACAGAAAGACAATAAGGGAAAAGAAAAGGAAAATGTGGAAGAGATAAGAGATCAAATGAAGAGAACATGGGTGAAGAAAAGTGAATCTGATGAAGGAAATAAAATTGTACCAGAAGTTCCCTCTGGTAGCCCTTCCAAAAATTAATATCAGGCTAGTGGCCTAGGGGGAGTTTTTCATGAAGATCTCTCGTTCCCCTATATATAATTGGCTCCAAATTTTTGGATGTTTTCAGTCGTCGTGTTAATTCATGAGTGAAAATTTTGGGAATCATATGTTGAATTGGGTGGAATGGTATAGGTCCGAAGTCAAATCTTTCGCTTACTGTCTGAGTTTGTTGAGTGACTAGAAATTCTAGGGCAATGCATTTAATACAGTAGAAAGTAAGTTACTTGGAACCCTAACTCGTAACTATGCATTGAAGAAGAATAGTTCAAGAGCATTCTCTGCAAAATTTTGAAGGTGTTCAAGGTGATCCTTGCAGTGAATTTCTAGGTATCTCTATTGATCATTAATTTCATATCTACTTTTGCGATCAATAGAACTCTATTTGAAGCCAATCATGAAGCAAATCAAAGGAACTTTAACTCTAGATGAGTATAGTAGTCAAAAGATTAAGGATAAAAGGAATTTGTTGTCGCTCGCCGATTTCAGGAGGCTTGAAGGATCTAAGCATAAAAGTTTGGATATATGGAACGGATACCCTTATTTCATCAATTCTGAAGTAATTTAGTTTTTTTTTAACAAATTTGATGGTGATATCCTGACCCTCAACAAACCTTATCAAATTACTAAGGATGTGATTAGTAATTTAATGGGCTTATGCAATATTGGTGATTTACTGAAGAAAAAGTTAGTTCACATTGTTGAAGTCGAAGCCCTAACTAGAAAAAGGGGAGATCAAAGGGATCTATTAATTGTGATGATTAATGATCCTTTGACAAGGTATGTGGCACATGGAATCTCATACAAGATCTTCTTGAGGAGTCGTGAAGGATCAACATCAACATGTGCTGCATATATCACTCATAAAATGATAATTGAAAATGAAGATTTCAACCTATGCAGCCTGGTAAAGGAGAAACCGATGAAAAATGTTCAATTAACGAAGGATATTGAATACCCTTTCAAGTTTTTCACTCTAGTAATATGCATTATGATGTATTTTCTAAACTGTTTTCCTGCGAAAGATAATATGGGATGGAGAGAAAATATGCCGATTTGTAAGCAAATCTTCAATCATTATAATTCTTTTGAGAATTGTGAACAAGTGTATGAAAGCTTCTTTAGAAAGATGTTAGAAAGGTTTGGGGAAGATGTTATCCCTATCCCAATAAAGATAATAGAAAGTGGGTCATCCTTCGGCAAGGCTAAGAAAAGGAAAAAGAGAGGAAGTGATATGGGTGATGTCACTCCACCGATACCCAAGTCAGCAAAGATTGAAGAAAAGGGAAAAGGTCAGTTAGTTGTGGGTGTAGAAGATGAAGTTTCTAAAGATCGTTCTTCACAAAATCAACCAAAACTAGTTGAACTGGTTGTGGAAATTGCAAAAGATAGTGGTGAAGAAGGTACTTTGTTCAAGTCAACGTTAGTGCAAATCTTTCAGGATGAGGATGGTATGTAGAAGATATCAGATAAATGGTTGAATTGACCATCCTATGAGTAGGATGTCCTTGAGGACACTCTAGGAAGATATTTTTTTGATAATAATATAGAGTTGGAAAGCCTGCAGGATGTTTTTCCAAAAGAATTGATTAACTGTGTCAAAGAAGCTATGGAAACTGTACCTTTGGATAGAAAAGAGGAGGAGATAATTTCTCATTTAAAGATGCAATTTAGGCTATATCTTTCCAAGTTGAAGAAGAAAATGAATGTGTTGAGACAATGCATTGATTTGGGCAATAAGGTACCCAATTACTGTCTAAAGTGGCCTCATGTAGTAGGTAAGTACAAAGACAAGTTGCAAGAAATTAAGGATAAGATTGTTAAAATCGGTCAAGATTACTATATGTCTTTGGATGTGGATGGAGGTGTGAAGAAGAAGGTTCATGCTTTGCAGGATGAGCATACAAAGTTCCACTGTGATAGAAATAATCTTTTTGATACCTTATGGAAAGTAAAAGACCTAATTGAAGGGAGATTAGAGCAGATGGTTGAGGTGCTCAAGTCGGGACAAAATCTGGAAGCTGCAATCACCATTCCTGAGTCGCTTATCCAAATCATCAGTAAAATGTCAGAAAATAAGAGCCTGATCATTACCATTGGAATTGTAGTGGATTCCTGGAAGAAATTCCTCCAAAGATGAAAGCTAGGTACAAAATAATTTTTTGAACTCTTGCTACAGTTGTCAAATTTTGATGAAATTTTGCATCATCAATTAGGGAGAGGATGGAATATGAGTAAATGCTAAGGAAGGGAATTCTAGAGGGATATAGTAAAGATTTTTCATTGATGTCAAAGGGGGAGAGAATGAGTGAAAACTTCTCGGATATTAATAAGAGAAGCAATAATTTTGTTTTTGGGCTTTAACACTTAGTCATTTTCACTAAGTGTTGCCATTAATGCCAAAGGGGGAGATTGTTGGCATTTGGCCTTAAGAGACTGTTTTTGGCTACTTGTGTTTTCATTGATGGCAACTAAAGTTAAGAGATTTAGTAGCATGATTCATGGATTATTTTTCCATTGTGGCCGACATGCTTCATATGATGTTTTGTGGATCTATGTGGAATATGTGTTTTGCTATTACTTATGTTTTGGGTCCCTACTAAAGTCTAGTTGACTTGTGTGGGTATGCTTATCTTCCAATTAGGTGATGTGAGCTGACATAAAAGAAAAATATTATATCCTATTGTGAGGTGGACATACTTTTGAATTTCTTGTTAGCGGGTATATAAAGGAGATCCATAAATCATTTTGAATATATGTGTGTGTGATGCATGTGGATGTGTGTGTGAGAAAAATACAAGTCATTGTGGTTGACAAAATATAGTTATAAGGAGAGAACGAAAAAGAGCAGATCAGTTGTTAGTGAGCAGAACAATTTTTGTATGTTAAGCAATATAAAGCAGAGCAGAGGAGAGTGGAAGTGTGATTCGGTTAGGAGATCCGTATTTTGATCTTGAGCTTTAGTGGAACTGAATCCTAGCATGTGTTGATGTTGTATTCTTAGTTCAAATCTTTTTGTAAAATTTATTATATATGTAAGGCAGTGCGCCTGAATGCAAGTGCATTCCATTTTTATTTACTTTTAACAGAGTAAACATTGTGGATTGATCTCCACTATGGGTTTTCCCCTAACATGGTTTCCATGTAAAAATATCTGGTGTTATGGTGTTCACTAATATGACTACATGTTTTCATCTGTTATGTGCTAGAAATGCTATGTGAAGTTCTATTTTTTCTATTGATAAGTTTTAGATCTTTTTTGTAAGTTTAAATATTGGAACATTGATTCACCCCCCCTCTTAGTGTTCCCAGTGTCTAATAGAGCCAACACCTTTATTGGATGATGATCAAGCATCGAGATGGAGGAGGCGTGGAGGAGGTGATGAGGAGGAGGGTGAGAACAGTGATGAAAGAGATGATGGGGGAGATGGAGGTGGTGGTGGATATGGTGATGGTGGAGATGGTGGAGATGGAGTTGTGCATGTGGCTCGAAGGAGGAGATCCTTGGTGGCTATGACTTAGTAGCATATTCAGATTTGGTTGCCCTCACAGTAGCAGCAGGCTTAGATAACTGCTACAGATATAGGGACAACTATAGGCATAGGCACGAGCATAGATTTCCACTCTTACAACTAAGAGAGATACCTTCAGACAGAGGTGTGAGAAGGCAGAGGGCATCACAAAGACACTATAGAGATTTTTTTAGGGTACATCAACAATATATTACCTCAGAGAGGTACAACACTCTACCAGGGAGGCCAAGTACTACCGGGGATGATATCATGAGGTAGTGCCTCCAGAGTGTTAGGTTAGCTATGCTCAGTCTACCAATGCCCACAATCATTCTAGAACTACCAGTAGGGGTGTCACTGAACCACCACACAGAGATCTAGGGGTAGGACCATCAGGTGCAGCAGTAGGGGGCACAGGGCTAGCATTGTCGAGGGGAAGAAACATATAGCATTTGTTATGATCACTTTTGATGTATTTGAGACATTTGTATACACTGATTTAGCTGAGACATTATGATTTACTGTCATTTTGATGATGTACTACTTGAGAGATTTAGATATCATTGTACACTTGTCATTATGATTTTGAAATTATATGATATGCAATGATGACTAGTGATCTACATGTGTTTATGTGTGGTTATGATGGATGCCTATGATGGATGCATTTAATTTTTGTGTTATATGCTATGTGATGTTTATATGATGCTTATATGATTATTATGTATGGATTATGATTCTATATGTTTGTATGCATGATTCTTTATGCTATGAGATAGATGCAAATGAAATGTGATGCCCCTTATGTTTTTTTATTTTCTTGGTGCAAATATATGATACGTCTATACTATATGGCATGAATTTGATTATGCAGGTGAGATGCAATGCACTTCTTTTTTTGTTTTCTAATACAAATATTATGATGTAATGTATGGATGGATGAATGATGTAATATTGTTTTCTAATGTATGTATGATATGCAAATGATTATGCAACTACATGAGAATGGTATATTTTTTTTAATGTCAAATGTACTCAATCCATTAATGATAGAGATAACATCAATTTTAAAAATTGTGCCAGCCTTGGGAAATCTATACTACAAATGCAAAACTAATATGGATGCAATCTGACTTAACCATGCAGATCTAAATATGCAAATGTTGTCATCGTAGTAGCCGATTTGCCATTATTTTATCATCATTGAGCCTTTAAAATGTTGAAAGTGAGTACAAGCATCGATGGTATAATTAAACCATGTTGACTTGAGTACTACTTCCATGATTTTTGATATTGCAAGTTAACACAAGCATCTAGGTATAATCAAACTGAGATGACCTGAGTGTTTCTTGCATAAACAAACAAGAGTTAATCATTTTCCTATGCAAATTTGAAATGTCATCAGTGATACTTTGCAGAGCACATCTCACGACAATTTGCACAGTAGTAATGATTAACTCACAGACAATAGACAAAGAAAATATCATTCTCCTTTCTAGATCCTCTAGTTAAAGACATCCTCAAGGTACTCTAGAGAAATGATAACAAAAAATCAAAGTACAACAATTGAACATTCATGCTAAAGTGATAAAACCATGATTCAAAAGAACATCATCCATGTAGAATTTTTTGATTGATTAATTTGGACGTTTATTTTTGAAATGTTTTGATGATTGATGCTCAATGCCAAGTTGTACTATGATCATTGTGTTTGTTGTTTTCATGTCTATTGGTTTAATTTCAAATTTTATTGGCCCTAGTGAGTTAAGGATTTTGCCCCCAATCCAGGGTGAGACATGGCCACAATGCCAAGATAGGTACATGAGGTTTTTTTGATGAAAGGAAGAATGATGGCAAAAGTAAATGGTCGACACATGCTCAAAAATATGGAAAAGCTAATCTATCACAAATAGCACCTATTGCCAAGTTTTCACTAGTTGTTTTTATTGCACTTTTTCAGATTTTATGATCTTTTAAATTTTTTTATTTTTTCACTTTTTTATATTTTTGAATATTTTTGTATTTTTTTGTTTTTCTCTATTTTCTGATTTTTTTGTTGTCACCAAGACGCTTTTTTTCCAAGTTTTCATTAGGGTGATGATTTTTTAGGACATTTTCTCATTTTTTTGTAATTTTTTAGGACTTTTAACATGCACTGGATGAACTAGGTGTAGAACTTCTTGAGATGTAGGCTACTAATAGGCTTGTCAAACAATCTCCTTTAGGTGTAGACAACTGATAGGCTCTAGATTTGTAGACTAATATGATGACAAAGAGACCTAGCTATTTTGGTTCAAATTTCCCCTTCTTCTCTTTATCCTGTTGATTTTGTGGATTCTCTTTCAAGACCAAGTCACCAACTTGAAATTCTCTTGGTTTTACTCTATGATTATAACTTTTGGACATCCTTTGTTGATACACTTTCAAATGATCAACAACTTGCTGATGAAATTCATCCAACAATTCTAACTCTTGTAGCCTAGACACCCGATAATCTTCATCTGAAATGACCCCCTTTAGTGACACAAGGAGTGATGGTATCTCAACTTCAATAGGTAAAATGGCCCATGATCCATATACAAGAGTGTATGGTGTGGTTCATATTGGGGTGTGAATATTGGTTCTATAAGCCCACAAAGCAGGGTTTAGTTGAATATACAAGTCACATCCAACATCATTGACAATTTTCTTTAAGTTTTTTAAAATGGTTTTATTTGAGGCCTTTTCCTAGCCATTTTCTTGAGGGTAGTATGGTGTAGAAAATCGATGTTGGATATGAAACCTTTCACAAATTTCTTGGAAATCCTAATTCTTGAAAGGTCTACCATTGTCAGTGATAATGGACTAAGGAATACCATACCAGTAGATGATGTAATTTAGGATAAAAGAGGCAATTTGTTTTCCTATGATTGTGGTTAGGGGAACAACTTCAATCCACTTTGTAAAGTACTCCATGGTTGTGATGATGAAATTTTGTCCATTTGAAGATGGTGGATGAATTTTACCTACAAGATCCAATCCCCATTGATAGAAAGGCCATGTTGATGTGAATGGTTGTAATTCTTGCACTGGTGCATGTATCAGGTTTCCACGGACTTGGCACCTTTGGCACTTCTTGAAAAATTGAAAAGACTCCTTTTCCATATTTGGATAATAATACCCCAAGTGTAGGAGTTTTTTAGCGAGAGTTAGAACACTTCAATGAGTTCTGCAGATACCTTCATGAACCTCACATAAAGCAGTTTCAGCTCTGTTATGTTCAAGAAACCGAAGGAGAGTACCATCAAGACCTCGTCGATAAAGTATATCAGTTATCAAGGTATGTCGATCTGCTTGTCAAATAAAGTTATGCTTCTGGTTTGAAGATAAATCTGGTGGTAGGGTATTGTCTCTTAGGTAGGTGTAGATCTTCCCATAGATAGAAGATTTAGCCTTGACTAGATGGTATATGACTTGGGATTCAAGGTTATCATAGGCAGGGTTAAACAGTTGTTCCACCATGAACTCATAACAGTTTCATTTTTTAGGTATATGTAGGAGAGAAGCAATGGTGGACATAGAATCAACAACTTTTTTGTCCCCTCTTGGAATCTGCTCAAATTTGATTTCAACAAAGTACTTCTTAAAGTCATTGACCATTCTTTTATATGGCATCAATTTGTCATCTTTTGTCTGATACTTGTCATTGACCTAATTTATGACCCGTTGAGAATCTCCATAGACCTATAACTTTGTGATCTTCCATTCAACTATCACTTTGATTCCAATGATAAATGCTTCATACTCAGTTGTGTTGTCAGTATATGGAAACATTCACCTATATGACTTTGGGATGGTGTGTCCTTGTGGCATGACAAATAGGATTGCTGCACCTGAACCATGTTGTTTGTAAGATCCATCAAAGTATAACATCCATTGTTGTGTTGACACTATAAGAACATCTACATCTAGAAACTTAATGTTCATGGGATGATCATCTTGTAATGGTGATTCGGCTAGTTGATCCACTATCGCTTGGCCCTTAATTGCTTTTAAGTCCACATACTAGATGTCAAACTCACTCAATATCGTTACCCACTTTTCTAGTCTTCCAGTCAAGGTAGCTTTGCTAAGTAGATACTTCAATGGATCAATTTTCACTATGAGTTTGATGGTTTGGGTTAACATGTAGTTTCTTCGTTGTTGAGTAGAAAATACTACCGATGAACAAGCTTTTTCAATAAATGTGTAATTGATTTCATAGCCATTCAAGGTTCTACTGATGTAATAAATAGTGCTTTCTTTTCCCATATAATATTCTTGTGCCAGTAGAGTGCCCAACGAGACCTTAGTTGTTGCCCTGTAGAATAATAACGGTTTTTCTTTAGTAGGCAGTACCAATATGTGTGGTGACATTAGATACTATTTTAGTTTATTAAAAATTGCTTCACAATTTTCATCCCATTTGAAAGAAATGCTCTTGTGGAGAAAATGATTGAAAGGATGAGTTTTATCTGCCAGTTGTGCGATGAACCTTCTGATAGATTGAAATCATCTTTGTAAAGATTTAAGTTTGCTAATATTTTTGGGAGGAGGCATCTCCATAGTGGCTTTGAATTTCACAAGATCCACCTCAATGCCTTTAGCCGATACAATATATTCCAAAATTTTAGCTGATATCACGCCAAATACACATTGCCTGGGATTTAATATTAAATTGAATTTCCCCAGCTTGGTAAGGATTTTATCTAGGATTTTGAGATTTCCTCTAGTGAATGATTTGGCCAACAAGTTATCTACATAGTCCTTCATAAAGGTGTGCATCATGTCATGAAAGATAGTGGTCATCGCACATTGATAAGTGGTGCAGGAGCACCTTCACATCACCATGATTCTACCTTGTAGATGATTCCATTTAGATTTTTTATTTTCAGGGGTCATTCAAGAGTCATTTGATTAGTATTTGGCAAAGAAATGTAAAATTGTCAACAAAAATGTCAAATTTGCAAAAGTGTAAAATTTGCATAAGTTAGGATTTAATAGGTCATTAGAGTCTAATCAATAATAGGAAGTTGAAAATAGTGGGAAATTGATTCTATATGTTGTAAATTCCTTTAAAAAGGCTTGGAAACATTTGAATCCTCATTGGTGGTTGAAGTTTTGAAATAGAATCAATAAAAGGCACTGTTTTATGCATTTACTTACATAAATTCTTTGTTTCCTTACCTTGTATGGTTTTTAACGAGCATAAATGGATGTGTAAGTATTTGAATTCGAAATCCAACTCAATCACCTTCCTTTTTTCACAATTTTCATGCATTTTGGTTCTTATTTGAAAAAGTTATTGTAAATTTTCTAAATTGCCAATACCTTGACCTAGGGTAATCAGCGAATGAACAATTTGAATTTCTCCTTTTGTATATGTAAGAATCCTTTATTTTTTGTGATGAAAATAGTCCTCCTTACATTTTTTTAAATATCCAAGGGTTTTTGGGTCTCAAGACACAAGGGAAAGGCATGAAATATTGAGATTTTGGACTATATTTTTGTGTTTTAGTCTGACAGAGACAGTATTGGGGGAACCAAGTGTAGAGTTTCTAAAAATAATGGTGGGAATGAATTTTAAATGGTATATTGAGCATGTATGAATCAAAATAATTTTTTTCCAAGAAATTTTTGGGAAATTTTAGTGTTGGAGATAGTAAATACAATAAACCCTGTTTTTATCATGACCTAGTTAACCCTGTTTTAGCAGTGATACAACCTAGTTTAATCCAAGTGCACAAGGATAACATATGCTAAACCTTGGAAATGTTTTAGGCCACATCAAGAGGAAACTAAAGAGTTGATTATAGTCGGTTACTAGGGTCTATATTTGAGGGAAAGCTTTGTCAGACCTATGGCAAACCTACTAGGAGAGAGTATGGTAATGAAGGTATTATATTGTAACTGAGTTCCAGGTTTGGAAAGAGTTTGCACATGTTTAATTATGTCTTTGAAACCATTCCACATGATTGAGGGAATCATATGTGTCTTAGAATCAAAATTTGGTGCTTGGTTTATGGTTGTAAAGATCTTGCTTTCACATTGAGGACAGTCATATAGAGAGGACAGATTTTGTAAAGTATTTGAATAAGGTGATAAATGTTCTTATTGTATTTCTAAAGATAAAGTTTTTGTTTGTAACCATCATGTGCCATTGTGAAAGGTTAGGAGTGTGTTGAAGAAATTAAAGGATGTTGGGACTCTTATTTCAAATGTTGAGTTGGATGATGTTACAAAGAATCATATAGTCGAATAAGTGTGTCATAGTATGATTTATCTCTCTTGGCTCTACATTAGTTTGGTATCAGAGCCTAGGAAATATTTGGGCTGATAAGTTGGTTGTGATTTGTGGTTTGTAGTTGTGTGTTTGGTGGTTGTTTGTAGGTAAGTGTGTTGTGAAGCAAGGAAGAATATTTCTTGAGAGGATGGAGAACTTGAAGAAGCATTTGCAAGTAGGGGAAGAGAGAAAGAAGAAGAAGAGACAAGCCAAGTTTTATAAAGATATTGTTGAGATAAAACAAGAGATAGAAAGTATGGATAGAGAGTTCCTAGAATCCATAAATAAGATAGAACAATAGATGAAGCACTTAATGAGTTGGCACTTGAAAATACACAAGAAATTTTCATGGCCTATTCACAAGATAATCAAAAAGAGGAAAACATAAATCAGAATGAAGGAACAAGAATCCTTTGAAGATGCAAAGGAGTACTTCATTGAAGAAGAAGTTGTAGATACTCCAAGTCAAGAAGATGAAGAAAGGATAAAGAGCATATACCTAATTCCAAAGGTTGAGGACATTGAGTTGGTTGAGGGAATGATCATGGATGAATTCGTCATAGAGGTTTTCAAGGAGTTGCAACATGATGGAGGTATCATGATTGTCACATTATATTATTTGATTGTGTTACTAATGCTTTGGATAAAGGATTGCTTGCAGGTTGAAGGTCAAATGGAGAAGCATGATATTTAGGTGTATGAAGGAATGAAGAATCTTATTTCAAAGGGGAAGCATGGTAGACAAATAATTTGCATGGAAAATTTTAAACCAAAGGTCAAAATGAAGGTGACAAGAAGCAGGTAAGTGGCAGGGCATATCAAGAACATAATTTTGTTGGCAACATTAACTTTGAGAGGACTTGAAATATTTTTGGTGGGGTTTTGGTGCATGAGAAACTTCACATCACCATGATTCTACCTTGTAGATGATTCCATTTAGAGAATTTTTATTTTTAGGGTTCATTCAAGAGTCATTTGATGAGTATTTGGCAAAGAAATGTAAAATTGTCAACAAAAATGTCAAATTTTGAAAAGTGTAAAAGTTGCATAAGTTAGGATTTAATAGGTCATTAGAGTCTAATCAATAATAGGAAGTTGAAAATAGTTGGAAACTATTTTATACATTGTAAATTCCTTTAAAAAGGCTTTGGAAACATTTGAATCCTCGTTGGCGGTTAAAGTTTTGAAATAGAATCAATAAAAGGCATTGTTTTATGCATTTACTTACAAAAAATATTTGTTTCCTGACCTTGTATGGAGTTGTATGGGCATAAATGGATTTGCAAGTGTGTGAATTTGAAATCCCACTCAATCACCTTCCTTTTGGCATAAGTTTCATGCATTTTGGTTCTTATTTGAGAAAGTTATTGTAAATTTTCTAAAAATTGCCAATACCCTGACCTAGGGTAATCAACAAATGAACAATTTGAATTTCTCCTTTTGTATCTGTAAGAATCCTCTATTTTTTGTGATGAAAATAGTCCTCCTTACATGTTTTTAAACATTCAAGGGTTTTGGGGGCTCAAGATACAAGGTAAAGGCATGAAATATTGAGATTTTGGACTGTATTTCTGTGTTTCAGTCTGACAGAGACAGTATTGGGGGAACCAAGTGTAGAGTTTCTAAAAATAATGGTGGGAATGAGTTTTAAATGGTATATTGAGCATGTATGAATCAACTAAATCTATTCCAATCAATTGTTGGGAAAGTTTAGTGTTGGAGATAGTAAATACAATAAACCCTGTTTTAGCAGCGATACAACCTAGTTTAATCCAAGTGCACAAGGATAACATATGCTAAAACTTGGAATTTTTTTAGGTCACATAAATGGGAAACTGAAGAGTTATTACAGTTGGTTACAAGTGTTTTTATTTGAGGGAAAGCTCTGTCAGACCTTCGGCAGACCTACTAGGAGAGAGTGTGGTAATGAAGGAATTATATTGTAACTGAGTTCCTAGGTTTGGAAAGAGTTTGCACATGTTTAATTATGCCTTTGAAACCATTCCACATGATTGAAGGAATCATATGTGTCTTAGAATCAAAATTTGGTGCTTGGTTTATGGTTGTAAAGATCTTGTTTTCACATTGAGGACAGTCATAAAGAGAGGACAAATTTTGGAAAGTATTTGAATAAGGTGATAAATGTTTTGATTGTATTTTTAAAGATAGAGTTTGTGTTTGTAACCATCATGTGCCATTGTGAAAGGCTAGGAGTGTGTTGAAGAACTTAAAGGATGTTAGGACTCTTATTTCAAATGTTGAGTTGGATGATGTTACAAAGAAGCATATAGTTGAATAAGTGTGTCATAGTCCGATTTCTCTCTCTTGGCTTTGCATCAATAAGTAGCCCCAACGTTCTTCAATCTAAAAGGCATGATGTTCTAGTAGAAAGTACCCCATAGGCATGTGAAATCATTTTTCTCTTGATCTTTTGGCACTATTTTTATCTAATTGTAACCTGAAAATCCATCCATAATTGATAGCATTGCATGACTTGGCATTAAATCCATGATAATGTCAATGTTACGAAAAGGAAAGACATCATTCAAAAAATCTCTATTTAGATCTCTAAAATTTGTACATATCCTAATGTTGTTATCTTGTTTTGAAACTGGCACAATGTTTAAGATCCATTCAACATAATCAATGGGTTGGATAAATCCTGCATCCAATAGTTTCTTCAATTTAGCTTTCACCAATAGGGAAATGTGTGGATGCATTTTTCTCAATTTTTGCTTCACTAGCTTCACTCCAGGTGGTAGGGGTAAATGGTGCATGATAATATTTCGATCTATACCTGGCATGTCAGTGTAGGACCAAGCAAAGTTGACATGTCTCTCTTCAAAGAATTTGATGAAACTTGGTTTTTCTTCCTCTATCATGGATGCTACTAGATGTAGGGTCTTCACTATTTTAGTTGTGTCAATGTTGATGGATTATGTGGGCTCAACCAATACCAAAGATTTGGGTATGTGGAGGATCATCATGGAAAAAATAGCCCCTTAAGTGGCAAAAAAATCAAAAAAATTAGAGTTAGGCAACTTGACGTAAAAAATTGAATAAGTTATCTATATTATATAAAAAATATGTAAGATTAGAATTTGTAGAAAATTGAATGTAGTTTCTAAACTACTAGGTTTGTTTAATATATATATATTTGGAAAAAAATGGAAATTTCAATGCAGCAGTACTTAAATTTTAGGGAAAAAATAAGAAGTAGGTGTCTGTCTAACCACCCTAACCACAATAAAATGAAAATATTTTTTTATAATATTTTAGATATAAGTAGAGGACTCATGTCCTGATGTGATGCATATTTTCTTGTAATTTTTTCCAAAGTAAATAATTAATTATGATTTTTTTATTACAACTTTTAAAAAATATAAAAAACTCATATGTTTGACCACCTTAACTTGGTCAAAACTTCATGAAACTCAATTTTTCTTTTTTTAATCTTGTAGTATGTGAAGCATAGAATATGATGCATGTTTTGGATTCAAAAAATGTGATATTGTTTGAAAGCTATAGATGTTTTTCAATCAGTCTATCAATCAGGACTTTAGTCGTAATTTGAATATAAAATGAATAATAATTACTTATTAAATTCAAAGTAAAGCATAATTTATATTGGTGGAAATTTGAGAATCTCCTTTAAAAACCCTTTTCATTTCATCAATTTTGGGTAAAAAAAAGTCATTAGCCATATACCCATCATATTGCAACTTTTTGGCCCATCATGATCCTACACATACCCATCTCTCATGACAGTGTTCAAGAAGAGTGTCAAATCTCCCATCTTTCGGTGCCTCAGAGATGTTTTTACCATTAGATGCACTCTTTATTTTTACTTTTTCTTGATCTAATACTACCATTAAATGGTTTTAACCATTAGATTGATTTTTTATATTCATTTTGCAGCAGGGAGATTTGGCACTCCCCTTGTATCAAGCTTCATTATGAGATTCACTGGTGGAACATGTTTTGGGATTTTCAGAACAAATGATGTTCACAATGGCATCATCATTTGGAAAGATGGAGTTATCAAGCAGCTCAATTTGGTCCCAGTTAATTAGTTCAGGGTGTACCAATGGTAGAGAATCGTCAAATTGGCTAAGGTCAAAAGGGGTGATTGTCATGATGGCAACGTCATCAAAGTGTTCGATAGAAATATCGAGGTCTATGGTGTTACTCTCTTCAGAAGGATCTATCTTGCTCGAAGTCTGATCATCTTTGCTAGAGTCATCAATATGTTGTGATCCAAATTCAAGGAGTCTAGACCTTGAGTTTTGTCCCTCCATACGTGTTGGTGTATACGTTTGTATCACATCAATTTCTTTGTCATGACAAAATTCTTCAGAGAGGGAATCCCATTCATATTCATTGGAATCCATTTCAGAACTATCTCACAATTGGACAATTCACTCAACAATCTGCTATTTAGTTTCTTCCTTTGATTCTTCTTTGTATCCTAGCCCTATTTTTTCCTTTGCATTCATTGTGATGGGCTGAATTAGTTCTATGATACCTTCTTTTCTCTTGCCGACGGGACCTTTTCCCTCATATCCCATCTTTTCCAGGATAGAAAATCCTTCTCCATATGGCTCTATTAGTACATTGGAAGTTGATCCTTGTGATGATTCTTCATCTTTGTACAACCAGTTTAAAACATCCTTGTCTTTAGATTCATCCACTAAAGTGTCAGCTTTTACAAACTTACCATCAAAGAGTGTGGTTGGTTGTGAGGATTGTTTTCTTGATGTGGATGGCTGCCCATAGGATTTAGGAGAAGGTAGAAACTATGAAAGACATAATGATTGTTCAATAGAATATTCCCCCATTCCTTTTTCTTTCAATTGGATCCTTTCAAACTATTTTGATAAGGAACTTAGTTGTCTTTCATTATTTGAGGACATGGAGTCATTGATACCTTTGTCTTTTGAATGAACCTTTTCCTCAAGTTCATTTGACAAATAATTGATTTGACCTTCCTTGTTTGATGAACTAGGAGTGATGGATTCCCCATTGTGTGGCATAAAATTATCTTGGACTGATTTAAGAGTGTTGTAGTATTGAGGAGTGTTGGAATCAGTTGAAATAGTGATTTATTGTCCATTATAGGGAAATTTCAAACATTGATGATACGTTGACAACACTGCTTGCATTTCATGAATCTAAGGACATCCAAAGAGTATATTATATGCCAAATCCTTGTATAACACTTGGCAGATTATATCTTTTACAATCAGTCCCACTTGAATTGGTCACACAATCAGTCCTTGGGAGGATCTCTCTTCATCATCATAGGCTTTTATAGTGATTTTTCTTCTAGCATCAATTGCATTTTTTGAATATCCAAGTGCACAGATAAGTTTTAAAGTACAAATATTTAGGATAGCTCCACCATCTATTAGAACATGTTTGACCTGGTGTTTGTGAATTAAAACCTCAATGTGGAGGGAAACATTGTGTGGATGGGTGAGTGATACATCATCATTTTCAGAAAATAATGGACAATGAGGTGCGGTCAAGTGTGCCACCATAGCTTGGAATTGAAAAACTTCTAGATTATTTGGTACTATGGTGGCTACAGGAGCTTGTTCTAGAGTCTCCTTGTGAGCTCGTGAAATTTTGAGGAGTTCCAATATGGATATTTGAGTTGGAATTTTCTACAATTGATCAACTATGTTGTATTGAGTTGCAAGGGTAGCATGTGTCTTAGATGTAGCTCCTTTCAATATTACTTTGGTCTACCCCTTGTGGTTGCATTGACTGGTTGGTAATCTTGTTTATCTCTGATTTCAATGAAATTAATATGATTATCAATTACAGCAAAGAATGTGATCAGATTTATAGGTATGATGTCATTAATTTGATTTGATTTGGTGTTGATGTGAGTGACATTCTTTTGATTTTATGTTGTAGTAATGCCATGATTTTTATTATCATCCATAAAAGTGTCTTGTTCATGCTCAACTGTGATGCCATTAATTGGATTATCAACATCAATAAGGTATTGCTTGTCATGGGTTTGATCATCAACTACCTCAATATGAATAATGGTAGAATCATAGACATAGTTCACATTTTTTCCTTTGGTGTTTGATGAAGAGGATTCCCCTTTTCTGTAGTTTGGTAAAGGATTATTGAATGGTCCATGATCATTATTCATTTGAGGTCCTTCTACAAATATTTCCTTTCTATAAATAAAATCTTGTACCAAATGTTTCAATTGCATGCACTGATTTGTTTTATGTCCCTTGTTTCTATGATAGTCACAATAATGTGCATCATTACACCATGAAGGTTTAACTCTTGGTTCACAATATCATGCCTATGGTAATGTTATGACCTTGGCTGCAAGAAGCTCCTTTAATGCTGATTTGAGTGACTGTCCCAAAGGTGTAAATCTTCTTCAATTTGATGATGTTCAATATGGTGGTGGTTTAGATTTAGTATTGTTTGAATTGTTGTTTTGATTAGTGTTTTGATTGGCATTTTGATTGTTGTTTTGGTTGGTGTTTTGATTGGTCTTGGTGGAAGCTATTGTCAAGTTAAATATTGGTTTTGCATTTTGTGTTTCAGGTGCAACATCATTGTGATCAACATTCTTGTTTCTTTTCCAAAACTTTGGTTTATCACTGTTGTTATAATGATTAGAAGAATTTGCTAAGTTGTTTCCTTCATTGTAAATTTTTAATACTCCTCTCTTGACCAAGGATTCTTCAATTTTTATTCCATTTTCAATCATTTTATCAAAGGTAGGTGGACATTGCAATTCAAGTCTATAGGTCATCTCATCATTTAGATTGTCAATGAAGATTTCCATGTTTTCCTTTTCAGGTATGGGACGAGCATATCTTGCAAACAATATTCTCCATCTTTGTAAAAATATAAGGAATGATTCACCTTTTCTATTTTGTATTACAAAGGTCTTTCATGGATATCTCATGTTGGATATTGTAGGAGTATTGGGTGATGAATTTATTAACTAGCTCTTCAAAGGTCTTAATACTTGGTGAAAGTTTGGAGAGCCATTCCATGCATTTTCCACCTAAGCTTCGTGGGAACAATCTCATCAAATAAGTCTCTTCATGTGCAAATTCAAGGCTCATGGTTCAAAATTACCTTACATGTTCTATAGGATCTATTTTACCATTGTATTTATCATACTTTGTAAATTCACAATGTTTGGGAAAAGGAATCATATTAACAGTTTGATCAAAAGGATATGGGCAGATGTCTTGAATCAAGTATCTTTTTGTGGTTCCTCTTTGCATGTGTTGGAGATTCTTCATTTGATGAGTTAATGTAGCCACTGAATCTATGTTTGGTGGATCAGTTTCAATCCTCTTGGGTGTCCCCTTCAGTTAATTAACAAAAAAGTCATGTGGAAGTTTGATACCTTGATTAGCCAACATTAAGAAGTATTTTTCTCCATCTTTTTCAAAGATATTTTCCATGAATTTGTGGAACTTGGGATATTGTTTAGCTGTTTGAATGTATTCCTTAGTAATTTCATCATTTTCAGGTTGGTGGAATCTATGAAATGGATTTTCTTCACCTTCAACCATGGTGTTCTTGGCTTCAATTTCCTTTTCCTTGAGTTTCTGCCTTTGGGATCTTGTTTGAACGAGCATACAAGTGTTATAATTTTACTAAAATTTGATCTTTGTTTGGAGGTTCCAAGGATAATAACTTAGTCCAATAGAATGAAAAATTCTATTGATGAGACTAAGTTAAATCTGATTATATAGCATTATTTCGTGATGAAGGATGATAGATCCTAATAATGAAACTTAGCTTAACAATCAGAGATGTGATTTGATGATTAGGCACTTTAAGGTGTTTGATCTTAGTTTATTTTAAAGAATTTCACTTATAAAGACCAATTTCACCAAGTTTAAGACACTGTTCTAATTGAGGAATGATTTTGTTTTGGAAAGGATCCTTAATTTTGTTTCAAACAGTCAGATAGATAGTGAATTTAGCTCTTTGGTTTGATATTAACTAGATGCGCCAAAATAGGGTATAGATGCACTAATAAATAGCTTGGATGTGCTAGACTATCCCCTAGATGTGCCACTAAAAGGACTCAATGCATTGGATAATGGACCAAATGTGCCATAGAATGCGCTAAATGCGCTAAAAGATGGACTCAATGCACTGAAAAATGACTCAAATGCACCAGACAATGGGTCAAATCACTAAAATAAGCCAGTGATGCACAAGACTGCCCCTAGAATGTGATTCAACTTGGTATTATGTACGTGGATAAACTAAAAGGATTTGTAAATGCGCTGGAAGATGGAACAAATGCTCTAGAAAGTGAACGAAATGCACTAGAAAATGGACTATATGTGTTGGAAGATGACTCAGATGTGCTATAATTTCCCCTAGATGCACCAAAAATGCCCTATATGTGCTAGAAGATACTGTGAATGCACCAAAAAATGCCCTAAATGCACTCAAACAGGGAATGCATGGGCTAATCTAGAAGTGTTGAGTGTTTTTGAAAGTCTATCTGGTTATTTTGGTTTTAATCAGTGAAATGGATGTTTTCAGGGGATTCCTTTCTGAATAATGATTTTTTATTTGGTTTCTTTGTATGTGAATTATGTGAATTAAGTGTTTTAAATGAATGATTTCTTGAAAAATGATTCCAAACACAACAACAAGTTGTAAAATAGTTGTTTCCAGCCTACTAACTAAAACTTGAGTGTAAATTCAAGAATCTGGTATAATTCCTCTGATTTCCATAGGTATAGCACAAAAGCAAATAGATCAAACACTTTTCTAATGTCAAGGGTCGCTTAAAATACCACAACCCACATCTTAGAACTATGTCAACTCACACAGTCATGTCACCCCCTAGAGGATACCCGTGCTTTTACCTTTCTCAGGTCTTAACCAAAGTCGAATGCTCCACTTTTGGCCAATAATCCCTGATAGTTATATGGTGAGTATCTTGAGAGAAAATTCTTCCCTCCCCTTGCATTGTGATATTAGATGTGTTTGGAGATTGACTCGGTAGGCTTCTACACTTAAGGTTCGTATTAAGGGTTTTTGTTTGGTGTGGAAATAGATAAAATCCCTTAAGAGACCTCCCAACCTTTAGAAAAAAGGCTTTGGGGATGGTTATCTTGCGCACTACCATTGAATTACGGGTTTCCCAAAATTCACTTTTGATTATAGTGGGTCAAAAAACTTGGCTTTAGTTGTTCCCACTTAGGTTGTTCCCATAGGGTGAGCACTTTTTCCCAATACGACAAGCCTTCTAAAGGTGCTATCAAAACATAAAAGAGGGAGTCTGGCATTCTGGTCACCCAGTGAAGGGGAGAGCATATTCCTATCACTTTACAAGCACAGTAGACAGGGTATTCATTCACCTCTTAATTAAACTATGTGCCTAATTTAATCAAAAGAAAGCACTAAAACAACTCTAGCCCCTACAAACATCATCAGTAGTGTGATATGACCCCTTGAATGCATTAGAATATGAGCTAGATGTACTGAAAGATGCTCTGGATGCGTCATAATAGGAACTCGATGAGCTAAAAGATGTTTCGTATGCGCCGAAAGAAATCACAAATTCACTACATAAGAGTTCATAACTAGATCTGTAAAACAACTTTCCAAAAAATGTCAATAAAGAGGGGCTAGGCCTCATGGTGGGTGCCAAAATGTATTGTGAAGTATTGAAATATGTAAATGCAAAATCAATAGATACAACACAATCAATGAGACATTGCATTAAAGAATTCAAATCTTAAAACTACTCAAATTGAAACAAAGGAAATTCCTTAAAATCATCACATTGTTTCCGATCTTTAGGGATTCATTAAATCATAATGGCTCTCAGATTTGTGTATGCACTATGACTGTTAAAATGACAACCTAAGGAACAAAATGTTGGAAGATGCAATAAATCTATTCCTACATGATTGATAAACTATGTGATTGATCATGCTATGGTTGAAGATATGATACTAAATTATGTGATGCAAATGTTGTATAAAAACTACTATGATAATGAAAATACAGCTAATAACTAAGCCATGATCATAAACTAATATGCTAATAAAATGCTAATTACTAAATGCTCAAATGCTCTAAATGCTCAAAGTTCTCTAATGTAATTTGTACAGAGTAAGTTTTCTCAAAGATGGGATCTCAAATGATGGAGAATGATGCTATGTTTATAGGATTTCCAAGGCATAAAATGATGTGGCAGAAATCAACGGTCAGGATTTTAGCTGGAGAGAGAAGAAGTTAGAGGGAATCATGGAGATGGTTCTCTTTAAAAGAGAACTTTTCCAAGTGTTAGAGAGAATAAATGAAATGGAAGAGCCAAGTGTCTCAAGTTTGTTTCAGGATTTGTTGAAGATAATTCCAATTTAAATATAAGGATATTTAAATTCATGAGACACTTGATGAGGTGGCAAGCAGAAAAGTTGTAGACATGTGACTAAATTTAAATTTGGAATTATTCAAATTTAGTTAGAAGATATTAATTAAATAAAAAAAACTATTGGAATTTGTTGATTTAATTTAGATTAGAGGAATATGATTTAAGATAGAAGAATTAGAAAATGTGAACTATATAAATAAATTTAGAATTTATTTATAAGTAGATGAAATAAGAAGTTTATTAATTAAATACCATGTAATTAATTAATTAATTATCCTAACTGATTTTAGGTGTATATAGGTAGCTATGGAGATAGTTCCTCCTTCATTCTTTGATCAGGCTACTGGTACATAATAAATTCCCCCACCCATCATGGAGCAGGACCCAAAGTTGTTTGAGCCTTATGTCAGATTGACAACAACATATGAGGGTGGTACAAGGCATGCTGACTAAGCCAAGGCTCCCTATGAGGAGATTTGAACATCTCAAGGTCCAATGGAGGTCAAGAGACTTTAGGAAAAGGTAGCTAGGCTATAGGAAGATAGATATTGCATAGAGTGAGAGCACCTAGATGCCATCGAACAAGAGACTATGGTTGTTGGATGAGCACAAGGTCTATAGTATGCTTTGGATGCTCTTATCAGTTCACGATCATTATTGCATACTATTGTCTCTCGACAAACTATCTCTGGACAAATGTGATCACTAGATCTTGAGGGATTTAGTAGCCAAAAGCCACACTAGAATTATATATTTGATAACATGTACTCAAAACTTTGATATATATATATATTATCATTTGATGCTGGATTATTTAAGCTTATGTGTTTTAAGTTAAATGGCGATGTGATTTATCAAATAATCTTTGCAAGACTATTTAATAAATGTCTTCATGAATGTGATCTAATTAAAACTATCTTAGTTTCTTTTAGATGCAACACTATGATTAAGTATGTTATGTTAAATTAAATTGATATAAGGATCTAATCTAACACAACATACAAGATGAACTTGAATAGTATGAAACCTAAAGTAAACACTTAAAATTAATTTAAATAGTTGATTTAGTATTCATGAAACACAAATGATTATTTGTCAAGATCAAAGCAATAGAATATCATCTTCTAACTTTAACACCACTTATTTATTATTCACACTATTCAAGAAGGTTAGACATAGTAGCGGTGCAAATGCATGGCATTAATAGGTTCTTGAATAGGAGTACCATCCATTTATGTTAACATGTATTCTCCAGACCCATAAATTTCATCAATTTTGTAAGGTCCTAGCCAATTGAAGCTACACTTTCCCTTTTTTATTTTGGGTGGCATTGACGTTATGTTGATTCTCACATAACACCAAATCACCTTTATTGAATAACTGATGGATGACATTATCATTGTAACTAAACTAATTTCTTCTAGAGTAAGCTTGAAGGTACTTACAAGTATTAATGTGTTGTTTGTCAAGCATTTCAAGCTTATGTAATCGTTGTTCTTAACTATTATCATCAATAAGTCCTTGAAGAGTGATTCTTAATGTAGGAATCTCTAACTCCAAGGGAATTATTGCCTTAGTGCCATATATGAGGTTATAAGGGCTACTCCTAGTTGATAATATAAAATTCGTATGATAAGCCCATAATGCATATGTTAGCTATGAGTGCCAATCCTTATTATGTTTGTTTATCATTTTCTTTAAGATTTGTTCTAGGGTTTTATTAGTTGATTCAGCTTGACTGTTAGATTGTGGGTAGTAGTGTGTTGAAAAATGATGTTGGATGTTAAATGTCTCTAAGAAATTCTTCATGTCATTATTCTTAAATGGTGTCCCATTTTCTAAAACTAACATGGAAGGAAGTCCAAAGCAAGCAATAATATGTTCCAGTATGAAACAAAATATCACATTGGCAGTTGTTGAATGAAGGGGAATAACTTCTACCCATTTTGTGAAATAGTCTATTGTTGTGATTATGAATGTATGCCCGGTGGAGGGAGGTGGTGAGATTTTTCCAATAAGATCCAACCCCATACCAAAAAGGGCCAAATAGGAACTTGAGAGTGAAGTTAAGAGGTAGGAACATGAAACAAATTGATATATTCTTGACATTTGTGATATTTCTTAACGTATGCAAAGAAATATTGTTCCATATGTCTCCAATAGTATCCTATGCAGATTAGTTTTTGAACTAATGTTCTTCCTCCAAAATGACCTCCACAAGCACCTACATGATATTTTTCAAGTGTGATGGGGATTTCAGATTATTTAAGACATCTAAGTAAGAGGCCATCAAAGGATCTCTGATACATGTCGACAATAATTGTATATTTAGATGCAAGCTTTTGGAGATGATCTCAAGTGTTGTTTGTTGTCATTGTTACCTATTTTATCTACTAGCTCAAATAGGTAGATTTGTTTATGTTTTAAAAGTGAAACAAAAGGTACATTCTACTCTGCTATGTTATATCCATGTGTATAAAGAAATTATTAAAAGACTATGTTGTTATATTATGCAAAATGCATACAACAAAGAAGAGAGTGAACATTTTTTGTAAAAAAGTGGTCTTTATTGATAAAAATAAGTGTATGGTGTCCCACACAAGCCATGGGACTGACTATTTTAATGCAAATAAGGGAAAAATTCAACATTTATAGATACAAAAAAAAAGAGTGCATATATAAAGAGAGGGGACCCATCATCTCCTAAATGAGAAATCCTAGTTGAGTTCCTTTGCATCAACTTCAGCCCCTTCTACTTATCCGGACTCCATTTTTTGCTTTCCCTACTACTCCAAGAATTCTTGCATGTGAGAGAGAGAGTTGGTTAGAGAAATGAAAGATCACCAATCAGTACATATGCAAACATCCATAAACATATAGCATGATCCTCATAAGCATCAAAATAGTTTGGATACCATAGATGTCTAGGAATACATAAAGGTTATCAAAAACATCTATCATATGCTCTATTTTATCTAACATGTTTGTTCATTGTGTAGGTACAAGTGAAATATTTATTGTTGGTTTGTTTCTTGTAGTCACAACATGTGGAGTGAAATGGGATCCCTCAAGGGTTGATCCCAACATGTTTCCCTATAGTTTCATTAGAGTGGGATAGTCACATTTTGTTTCACCAATGAAATCCTTGAAGACAAGTTTCATAATCAAGGTGCTATTAATAAAGGATAGACACCTTATTAATAAGGTTTCTCTCTTATTAATAAGATCACTCCTTACCAATATGAACATGATGCAAAACTAGTCTACAAAGTTCCATGATGATTGCATAAGAATAATTGGAATGTGATTACAAGTTTTGAATCCATATAGTAGTGATCAAAAAATGCCTTAATAATCAACTTTTCATTCAACAGTGAAGGATGGTTTATGCTCATGTGTTTAGGGAAGAAGAAGGTTCATTGTTTGTTTCCAAAATAGAGCATATGGGTCAACATCATCATTATAGTAGGATAAAGAACAATGCATATAAAGGATAGTGGCATGATAATGCATATCAAATAATGAGCTCTTGCTCATCAAATCTCTTTTCCTCATAGGTTTTTTATACAAGGCTTATGAGTGAGTAAAACAGACACTTTCTCAATGACATAAGCATGGTTGCTTCATACAAGAAAAGTAGGAAATGATTTCTAGATTTAAAAAACTATAATTATGTAGTAGAATGCATGGGTTAGTGCACACTTTGGCATTGTGTTTGGCCATTCAAAGAAAGAATGTCTTTACAAAAAAATAGTCATGAGAGAAACCTTTTAGGTACCATCCAAATGACCATCCAAATGCATAAGTGCAGTCCTTTGATATCATTGTATAGAGATAAAGAATGCATATGGTAGTTTCAAACTGAGTAGGACTATCATCAAACAAGTCTTCATTTCCTTGTGGTAGTTTAAGGTTGAGAACAATTCCCTTTAAAATGACAACCCTATGGAGTGTTTGGTGACAGTAGTTTTCTCAAGCATCCTTAGCATTCACAATTATAAATGATAGTGATAAGGCAGATCACTTCAAATGAATAATGGAGTATGATCTTACAGTAAGTCCATAGTGGTTCTTGAAGAGACAAAAGGAAAATGCATGGGACTGCAAAATGGAGGAGAACAGATAGGGCAACCCAATCATATTAAATTCCATGATAATAGAGATGATAGTCTTTGAAATATTGAAAAGGATAATATAGTAAAAGAGTGTGGTTATGGTATTATCTTAAAAGGGTACAATATCTTCAAATAGAGGTAACATGGGTTCCAATGTTGCATCTTGGCATGAGAGAGTTGTCATGGATCTAAATGAGACCCCGACTACTATAAAAAGAAGAAAACCAAGTTCTAGAATACAAGACCTGTCAGGAATGTTGGAGTTAGGGAATTTTTTCTTCCCTCAATGATCATAATTTCTAAGTTTATGGATGATGGTTTTTTAGAGTTCACTTGGTTGGAGAATGAAACTATAGATGAGCAGAAAATAACACAACACCACTAAATATAAAGAGGTTTCCATTACATAAAGCCTCAAAAAAAATAAAAAATCCTTTGAGCTTCAAGTTGAAAAGGTAGTGTTCATGAAGGAATGGAAAAGATGCATAGACTCTTTGACTTATACCCGTACTGTGCAATGACATTGAATGATTTTGCAAACTAGTTTTCTTCACAAGGCCACATTTTTCTTATAGAACAGTTGACCGAAACCTCATTTATACTCTAATATTGCACAATATTATTACAACAAAGGTGATTATGTCACTATTGGTTGCTATTATAGGGAATCATAAAGAAAACAAAGATGCTCATTTTTTAAAAATTAACAGAAAAGAAATGTGAAGCCGTGGCCTTGAGGAAAGAAACTCAAAATGCAAAGATGGAGAAGTGGGCATGAATCCATGCTTGGAAATAGGGTTTTTCCTCCATTCTCTTTGGGAGAAATGCAAAAGAACCAAACACCTATAGATTTTGGAGCCACGGCCATGAAGCGTAAAGTTTTATATATGTTCTATAAAGAATCTTAGCCTTAGTATTTAAAATGCAAAAAGTACCAAGAGAAATGCTATGTAAAATACAGAGGAATGCATGGGAATAGAACGGAAAAACACAATTTAAAGAATTTTGTTCATCTTTCTGCAAAAAGGCTTGAGTTCAAGCAATTTTCTCATAAAAAATGAACAAGAAGTTATTGAATATGTTTACAAAAGCCTACCTCAAGCTTTTTTGTGATGATTTTTCTAGAAACTATCAATGGAATGCCATTGTCTACTTTAGAATCCAGCATAGAAGGCTCTAGAAAGGTTGAATTGAATGAATGAATGCTTTCTCAATGAGTTGGGTTGATTTTTTGGTTAGGGTTTTTGCCCTATTTTATGTCGACTAGTGGCTAAAGCATTTTTTCCTTGCTTTTTTTTTTTTAGTAAACCAACTAATGTGCCCATGGATTTCATGCCTTAGGTGATTTAAATGTCCCTCATATATTTTCTAAGGGTGGAAGCGCCTTCTATTTGTTTTTCTTTTGATCTCCACATGGGTTGAATTAAAGACCTTTGTAATTTTGCATTTGTTTCGATGTGTGAAGCATTTGATTTAAGTGATATTGTTATAAATCATTAAATCAAATTTCCATTTTAAATAAAAAATGGAAGTCATACATTGTAAATTCCATTATGAGTTTGGTTTAGCCTTCATGCTTTGCAAGCATATTGGAGTTAGTTGTTGCAGTTGGTCAACTGGGGGAGACAATATAGGAGTGTTTAATCACCTTTTTGGAGGGAATGAAGATATATAGGAGCTGATTTACTATGCCTTCATGATAGACATGGTCAAACTTGACCTTTTCAATATTTTGGAGCTCTTTTGGAGGAGATTTGGTTGCTATATTTTTGGATTTTTGGAGGCATACAAACAAGAAGCTTCTAGTCCCTATTTTGGTGGAGTCTCTTGGTGAAGCTTATATTCACTTCACTTTTCATTTGTGAAGTTAGTTCTGATTATGCTCTAGCTTGTAATTTGTGACTTTTGGAGTCCTTTTATAGATTCTTTATTTTTTGTAACTCTTTTTTGAACATGTATACCAGTGATGACCGTGGACATCAATGATTTTGAGTATTTTTCCTTCTCACTTTGTGCTTTACTGTGTGTATCTAATTGATTGATTGAATTACTTGTGAAATTTTTGTTTGTTTCCTTGTAATTTTGTCTCCTGCTAAGCACCTTTTACAGAAAGTATGTTGATGTAGGTTATAATCAATGTCAAAAAATGCAAACATTTTTATTTGTGAAACTTCTTTCCTTCTAAAATTTTAACATTTTAGCCTCCTTATAAAGTATTTATGCAAAGACATACAAAAGTGAGTTGTGTTAACCTAATTCAGTCATTGTTGAAATTGTGTATGCAAGTTGTGTTTGCAGGTTCTAGTTAGTTTTGGTTCATCACCTTTAGTTTAATTTTCATTTTTTTAGTTTAAATACTCTTTCTTATCTTTTTCCTTGGCAAAGTAGTAGAATGAGTGATTACCATTTAGGATGCAGCCTTATCTAGAGGTCCACTCCAAGTTTAGGTGACCCATAGCCTAGGAGTGTTCCCATGTTACTCCAAGATGCTAAGCTTTGTATCTTAGAAAGGGTGCAATTTTGAGAGCTAACAATTTTGGCACACTCGGTGGGAGTTTGAATTGATTCTCGGTCCATTTTATACCTTATATTATTGTTGTTTGGTGTGTATAGCAGCAGTTTTAGCCATTGGAGGCATTTTATTTACACACCTAGCAGCCCTAGAAAGATTATTTGTTGGTTATAGGTAGATCAAGTGCTAGTATGTTATCATTTTCTTATGATAGTTTAGTGAAATTCCAACTACTTTGAATGTTGCATAATGTCTTGTTTCCATGGAGACATATTTTATAACCCTCCATTCCATGAAAATACTACATATATTCCCTCTTACCAGCCATACCACATAAAACAACTTATTGGTTTTTTTCCAAATGACCCTATGGCAACAAGTTACCAACAAACTTATCAAGTTTTCCACCCTCTCGCCCCTATGCAACCTCCCTAGAAACCTACCCATGATTATAATCATTTGCAAGAAGATCATTTTTCTTGTAACCAACATGACTACTCTCCGAAACAACCACAAAATTCCAATAAAATGAGTATCGAGGAGATAACATTACATTATCAAGCTTGCTCATCAAGCTTATATTCATCAAAAGGAGGTGGGGGCACAAAGGTATGAGTAGGAGTTTCTTGGTAGACAAGTTACAATCAAAGAGGAGCAAATTAATCAATTGTTTGTACAAGTACAAAGGTAAACCTAGTCAACCCCTTGCATTCCTAGTTTCAATTCAACTCTTCCTGTAATAATGAATCATCCTTTGAATGAAGAGGTTTCCAAGTTTAAAATTCATAGTTTTAAACAAGGGAAACTTTTTGAATCCTCAAATAAGCATCCTTGTGTCAATATTCCAAGTTGTAGGAGTGCTCTTTCAATCCAACAACCAATTCATAACCAAGAGTAGTCCATAATGTAGCATGATCGGACCACCAATGAGCTTTCTCCAATGTCTGAAATTCTAGGTTTTAGGAAAACTTCTACCCTTACGATTCCAAGTTGGAAAGGGTCATGTTTTCTACCCTGTGAGGTTCCTTCTCCAACCATAAAAATGGAACCATGCTCTAAAATATAGAAAGTAGAAGAAGAGCATCCCATTTATTAGGATAACTTACTCTTGGAGAAGATTACAAATGTAAATCCATTGTGTTTAGCTATAAAGTGTTACCAATTATAGCAATAAAATATTGAACAGGAGAAGACCTCTCAATATGGATCTTCCAATGTTTTAGCTAATGATCCTCTCGCTTTTGTTGAAAAGGATCAAAATGTTTCAATAGTTCAGTCAGGACAACAAGAAGAAAAGGTGAAAGAGGCTGACCAAGAAGAGCATTTTATAGTTTAGATTAATGATTTTCCTCCTTTCATTGAAAATGATGAGGAATGTATGAGTTTTCTCACATTAACAACTATTTTAGAACAACAAGAGAACATTAGGCAATTTGTTCAGTTGCTGGTTGAAAATAGTCAATTAGATAATGGAGACTTCAATTAGGATGAAGGGTGCAAATATGAGCATGTAGTGGAGCTTAAAAGGATTTTTGAGGGCTGCTATGAATTAAATAGTAATAATCTCTCATCACAATTGTGGAATATGGAGGTAATTATGTAGCTTTAAAACTTGTAAAACTATGAGATTGTAGATCTAATTAAGTGTTCTTTGTAATAAATTATTTGTGGATGATTATCTATTTAGATCAATTTTACCAATTGTAGAAAGTAGACAGAAGATTGTAGAAGAATGATACAAGAAGATAGAAGTGACACAACATATACATGGAGAAACCCTTTCGGGAAAAAACACCACTAGAATCAATAGTGCTTGTATTATTTAACCTTAGAACAAGATTACAATAATACTTTATCAATCCTTTTCTTGATATGCTTCTTTTTCCTTCAACAATTCTTCTTCACAACCTGAAATAAAATATGATAAAACTATCTTCAACTTGCTACAATTAATAGACAATAATGAGCATTTTAAACTCCAAAGAGTTTCCAATTACAAGAGCACAAATCTCCTCTCAAAATCCTATGACGATTTTGTGCAAGTAGAGTTTCATCATGTAACATGAAGTCAAATCCAATGTCTCGTCAATTTAGGTGCCCCAAACTAAACTCCTAACTGATCATTGGTCAATAAAATATCTTCCAAGCTTCTCCTCAAAGTTGGTGCCTAAGAATGGTCCCACTTAAATCAACCTTGTAAATATCTTCTCATGCAAAAGGTGTTAACTCCAAGATGCCAACTTGGGTGCCCAAGGTGGGTCCAAGTCAATCTTTGTTAATTGAAACATATCTCTCCATCAATTCATGCAAACATTATGCATGATCATACCCACTTAACTGAATGTATCACCTATTATCTTTCATGCAACTAAAGTCATTTTTCATGCATTCCAATTCAACTAAAGTCAACTAGCATTCAATTGAAACTAACTACATGCAACTAAAGATAACTGTACCATAACTGAATTGAATTGATACTTAACTAAACTTAACTAAACTGAACTAAACTGAACTCCACTCATGTAAATACCAATCCCTAACTTCTAAGATCTTTACATGCATTATTGAAGTGTTATCTATTCTCCAAACAATTAACTTAAGCAAGGTGGGTTCCACCTTCCATGTGGGTGCCCCATGTGCTCCTATTTTGTAGGAGCTCTTCTTGGGTGTCCCCACATGTTCCTATCATTTAGAAATAATTACAAATGTCAATTTACATGTTCATTTCATTTGAATTTAATCTATTTCTAATCCTCGTGTTGGGGAACACTTTCCAACGACATAGGAGATACATGAAATATGTTTAGGATTGCAATTAAATGGCATCCTATTCCCAACATTCTTCCACTTGAAATTATACATTGCAATTATTCTAAACAAGGAATCATTATTATAAATCAAGTATAGGACTCAAGTCCAATGGCCTTCCTACACCAAGAGAGCTTATCTGGAGGAACTGGTTTCATAATATAATCCGCAACATTGATCAAAGTGTCAACTTTCTCAATCAATACCTTCCCACTCTCAACCATTTCTTACACAAAGTGATATTGAACATCAACATGCTTAGTGTGAGCATGATACATAGGATTTTTGGCTAAACAAATGGCACTTTTATTATCACATTCAAGTTTAACTTGCTTGCAATTAAAACCAATACCTTTCCCAAGTCTTTGTAACCAAACTGCCTCTTTAGAGGCATGTGTAGCAGTCATGTACTTTACTTCTGTGGTGGACAAATAAACCATTGGATGCCTCTTACTCATCCAACTAACTGTAGCTCCAAACAAAGTAAACACATAGCCACTTGTCGACCTTCAACTATCTAGGTCTTCTGCCCAATCTGAATCAACAAAACCATGTATGACTAATGATTTGTACATAATTTCAATATCATTATCACCATGATAAACCGAATAGTAATTAGAAGTACCTCATAAATATCTAAACACCCTCTTAACATAAGTCTAATGTTCTTTACCAAGGTTAGACATAAACCTAATTAGAACTCCCATTGCTTGGGCTATATCTAGTTTCATACATACCATTGCATACATTAAACTACCAACTGCACTAGCATATGGAATTTCAAATATTTCCTCATACTCATAATCAGATTTAGGACTCATGTCTAAACTTAACTTCATTCCAACTGGTAAAGAAATATTAATTGGTTTACTATCTTGCATGTTAAATCGTTTCAAAATAGTATCAACATAGTTTCTCTGACTTAAGAAAAGCTTTATGTTACCTCTATCTCTGTTGATCTCTATACCAAGGATATATTTTTCTACCCCTATATCTTTCATCTCAAATGTGCTAGAGATTTTCACTTTCAATTCTTTGATCATTACCTTGTTTTTACCAATAAACAACATGTCATCAACATACAAGATAATAATGAAAAGATAATCATCAATAAATTTTATGTAAATACAATGATCTTCCTCACTCCTAACATAACCAATTTTCAATGCAAAAACATCAATCTTCTGGTACCACATTCTTGGTGACTGTTTCAATACATATAAATATCTCTTTAACCTGCAAACCAATTCTTCTTTTCCTTTTACAACAAAACCATTAGGTTTCCTCATATAAATCTCCTCATCAAGATTCTCATGTAAAAAATAAGTTTTCACATCCATTTTCTCTATCTCAAAATCATAAGTAGTAGCAATAGATAAAAATAATCTAATAGAAGTTAATTTAGCAAAAGGAGAGAAGATTTCATTAGAGTCAACTCCCTCTCTCTAGGAGTATCCCTTGGCTACTAATCTAGCCTTGTACCTTTTGAGATTACCATCGACTCCAATTTTCTTTTTAAAAATCCATTTAAAACCAATGGGCTTTCTTCCTTTGGGAAAACTCTCAAGATCCCATGTGTCACAAGTATCCAAGGATTCCATTTCCTCATGCATAGCTTGTGACCAAAGCTTGTTCTCATCTGAAGACACAACTTCCCTATAAGAACTAGGTTCATCATTAGTACTCATCAAAGCAAATATACAACAAAAATTAGGTGGGCTATATCTATCAACGAGATTCTGTTGTCTTGTGGATCTTCTCAAAGGGGTTTCTTGTTCCTCAATATGCTCATCATGAGCATCTAGCTCAGAAGAACTCTGTGAACTCTCCTCATGCAATCCATCCAATTGTTCTTCAAAATGTGCATCTTCTTGCTTCTTAGTATTTATCTCAAAATGCACTGTTCGAGAAGTATCCTTCTCCTTTGGTTGTTCTTCTCCTGAATAAGCTCTAAATTCCCTAAAAATTGCATCTCTAGATAAAGTAATTTTTTGGGTTAGAGGATTCAAATTCTTGTAACCTTTTACATTTTCACCATAACCTATGAATATGCATTTTTGTGCTTTTCGATACAACTTAGATCACTTTTTGTTAGGCACATGAACAAAATCCTCACAACCAAAGTGTTATACCCCCAAAAAATCCTTGATATTTTGAGGTCTTTTATCCTCAATATCATCATTGTATGTTGATTATACATAGGGTTTAGGGTTCTATTCAAATGAACTTGTCATCCAAAATTCCCTTATTGTGCTCAGATGTTTTATCTCTCCATTGAATTGTTGGTCGGGTTGCCTCTGGTATAAGTTACTTCTCGATTCATGGTTTCATGTTTCTTACCGGTCCCTTCGTTTAGAGCTATGCGATCATTTCCAATTGTAGGGTGTCTTAATATATTCCCAAAGTTGACCTTTAATTTTTGCATACAAATGACTTATGCTTAAGTCATAAATTCCTAAGGGGTAATATCTCGCCGTCCTAGTCAAAGCCACTTTTTAAAATTAATTGTTGTATTTTTGTGTAGATTTGATGATCATGAGATCATAGGATTCAATATGGACCATTCCTTGCTGGCCTATCCATTTGAGACTGTGAACCTAAGAATTTTACCCTACTCTAATGTGCAAAATACCTTAAAAATGCAAATGATAAAAGACTAAGGACACTTCAACATTAGCCTAAAGAGTGATAAAACAAGAAGGAAAATGGATAAAACAAGATGCAAATGATTTCACCTTCCTTGTTGTTGACGACTCCTTGGTTGGCCCTTGCTTTTGATGGATTTGTGTGCTCCTTAGATGGCTTCTTGAGTGGCTAAATGCAAGATTGAATGTGCAAAATGATGGCTAGATGATAGTGAAGACAAATTGGTAGCATGTAGTTATCAAATGGCTAAGTGTTGAAAATTCCCTTGAGGAGGGGGTATTTATAGGAGAATTTGAATTCTCTAGAGAATTCAACGGTCAAGATTGATCCAACAAGGTCAAGATGAAGGGCTATGGTGGGTTGAGAATCCACAAGCCCTCACATCTTGACATGTGGATGGTGAAGTGGCCAAGAGAAGATGAGGTGTAAGTGAGGTGTCAAAAAGGTACATGAGGTGGAGAAAGGACAAGCACCTTGGGGAGTGAGGAGATTTCCTCAAAAAGGATTCCTTGTCCCCAAGTGAGAGTGAAAGGACATTTGAGGAATTTTGGAATTCCTCAAAAATCTACATGGGAAAAGGAAAGGTGGTTGGGGATATAAATGTGAATTAAAAAATTCACATTCCTAGGAGGATCTAGAGGATAAAAGGTGGCTCCAAAAGGTGGGACTTGGTCACATGTGGAGATTAGACAAGTCCAAGGTCTCAGAAGCCTTGAATGATGGAATGCACTAAAAATTCACATATAAAGGAGGGGAATCTAGGATAAATAAATGTGAATTAAAAATTCACATGGGAAAGGGGTCAATGCCAAAAGAAGGTAAATGCAAAGGTTGGCTAAAAAGTGGTGCTAAATCTAGCTAATGACCTTGGTTAAGGTTGTGCAAATATTGGATTAGGCTAATTAATGAAAGATTAGAGGCAAGTGGCAAATGTAGGAGGATGTGACATTAATCTTTAATTAAGAGGATGCACATCATAATCATGAATTAATTAAATTAATTCATATTAGGGCAAGGTTATGGAGGATGTAACAAGGAGAGAGAAAGTGAGGAATTTTAAATTGATTTTAAATAAAAAGGGTAAAAATGACTAAATTAAATAAATTTAGCGTATTTATTTAATTTAGAGAGGAATAGGGTGAAAGATAAAGTATTAATTATTAAATTAAATACTTTACCGATAGACAAAAGGTGTAATATTAATTTAATAAATTAATATTAATACGATAGACGGAAAGGCAATAAATTTAATCATATGGAAGTGATTAAATTTGGATGTCGACATTTTGCCCCTCTTCGAAATATTGTTAGGATAACGGTGTTTCAAAAAAAAAAAAATGCAAATGAGGCAAGAGATGATAGATGGTGATGCCCCTAGCATGGAAAGGTTAATGATGCCCCAATGACTAGGCTAAAGGAATGGAAAAATGGTAAGAGGGTATGCCCCCTCGAGAGGGCGGTCGGGGGAGGAAAAAGGGGTCCCCGGATGACGTCTCGATAGGAAGAAAAGAAGGACACCATTGGATAGAGCTCAGAAAATTAAGCAATTTTTGTTTTTAAACGGAGGTGATCCAACGCACGGTTTGCAAATGGCAGCCTCGGGAAGCTTGGGATTAATTGGAGGAATAAAAAGTTAAATAAAAGGTAAAAAATACCTTTTTCGAGGAAGGGGTTAAAAAGGTAATTTAAAATTGACCTTGGTCATTTGCACTATAGCAGTTGAGAGGAAGAGAGGAGAGGAGTGAAAACAGACAAGGAGGAATAATGCCGACGGATAATGACACTGCAATCATGCACCGGGCGAACGAGGTGCGAGCACTATATAGCGAGGGCGCGGGCAGAAAACAGGTGAGTGGCAAAAAATACTCACATATTTAATTTACGCACTTATTACGTAAAAAATTAAAATTTGAAAATGTGGGTTTTGTTGGGTAGGAAAAAAGAAAAAACAGGTTCGAACTAGATTACGTAA
>VDFB02271358.1:1152790599-1152800794 GCA_007258455.2 Sequoia sempervirens
GTTTATTTATGCTTATGCGTTGGTTTACTGAGATGTTTATGCGGATGATTGGATATATGTACTTATGGAATATGAATAGTTTTATTGATGCATGGTGATATGATATGCGCATGGTGATATGTTATGTGTACCTATGGGATCTATGATGATTTATATATATGGGTGCCTAGTGGACGTATTTTTCATGTATGTATATGTGTATGATAGATTTTTTATGAATATTTTATATATGCAGGATGTGATGTATTATGCGTTTAACACTTTGTGATGCAGGTGGCGGTGTATGTATGGACCTAACACATAGTGCAGGTGACGATAGATGTATGGATAATACTTTTGCAATTCTAGAGGAAATAACACACGACCATAAGTGCCAATAAGAACTGACATGATAATGGGAGGTGGGTATGTAGTGATGGTGAAGATGGATGTCATTTGGCATCTGTCAAAAGGTATCAGTATCCTGAGGAGAGTGGAAAAGAATGGGGGAAAGTATTTGCACAACCAAAACCATAGGGTGAGTGTAATGCAATGATTATGAAAATGCAATCCTAATTCAATTTTCCATCTTTGGAGCACTAGTTTTTGCTATAGCATAAGACATGATACACCAAGGTATGGAGGACCAAGGTAGATTAGTGTCTAATGCATGAGACAAACACACCAGACAAGAAAGCTATCCGAATACCCCAAAGTCACGAAGACCTTGTTCGAGTCCGGGATTGAGATAACCACAAGCACAAAAGGATGCCCCAACATAACACAAGACCTCGAGGATCTTGGTGGGTACTATGTGGGACAACCAAGAAGACACAATCAAAGAAAAGATTAAGATATGCCCCTATGTGGACTAATCAAAACACGCCATAATATGATGGATTATGGCGGCCTTGATAAGTGATGATAGGGAGCCCAAATGATAAACAAAACCAAAAGCATCAAAAGATCGCAATCAATTTCAAATGTCCATTGCCATAAGATTTATGGGATAGATGGAATTGATGAGGTCTGTTAGGAAGGATGTGTCCTGTTAAGACCTGTGATGGATACTAAGTGAAAAGATCGATATGATATAGGATATTTGAAATTGATTCGATTCGTGGGTACAGATGGGTCTTGTTTGTTAAGGACCAGCTAGATAAAGGCATAGCTTGATGACACAACACAAGGGAGACAAGACACCACCTAAAGACCTAGGGGCTCGGGGGCCGATCAGAGATTAGCCTTGCCTACGTGAAAGTGCAGAGCCCTCATAGTTCATAGAAAAAGACCATGGATAAAGCGGAAAGAAGACAATGGAGACCGATGATGAAGGACACAACACGCGACAGAAAAATGCCCCAGGGGGAGGATCAAATGACCAAGCTTGCCTACGTGAAAGCGTAGGGGCAACGTAGTTCGATAAAAAGATCATGGATAAAAGTGAAAAGGGACTAGTGAAGACGAATTGATGAAGGACCAAAACAAGTTGATCCAAAAATGCCCCGGGGGCAGATCGAATGATCAGCCTTGCCTACGTGAAAGCGCAGGGGCGACATAGTTCAATAAAGGATGAAAAAGATGCAGGAGGATGAGATCTAGGTGGAGATCGACACGATGGATGATCCTACATGACGACACCGACCGACCGATGAAGGGAGCGAGAGACATAAGCTCAAAGTGGGATATAAAGAAGCTCAGGATGAGGGATAGGGAAGGTGGGTCGTCTAGTGCTCAATCAACAAATACCAAGCGGCCTAGGCTGATGTGGGTGGGGATGATAGTACGGATGAAAGCACAAAATAACTAGGATGCCAGGTAGATAATGATTAAGCCCTCTATGGATGACGCCTGCTAACAGGTTTTCACCATCCATACTTATCCAAGGCGCTCCCACAAGAGGTGGTTTTCACCGTAGGATGGATTTATTTTTTGCTTTACTATTTTTTGATTTTTTTGTCACTTTTTTATTATTTTTTTTTTTTTGATTTTTTGAATTTTTTTGATTTTTTTGATAGGGTAGATCAAGCGGACTTAAGCGTAGAACCTTTTCAGATGGAGAATATTGACAAGTTAGATCAAGGGGATCTCCTTCCAGAGTAGTCAACCTATAGGCTCCAGACCCATATTTGGTAGTTATGATATACGGCCCTAGCCAGTTTGCCTCAAATTTTCCTTTCTTGTCACGGTCTTGCTGAGTGCGTTGGTTTTCTTTGAGGACAAGCTCACCAACTTGGAATTGCCTAGGACAGACCTTTTTATTATAATGACGTTTGAGACGATTTTGGTATGCTTGCAGATGGTTATAGGCTCTTATTCTCCGCTCATCCAGTAACTCTAGTTGTGCAAGCCGTGCAACACGAGCATCTTCTTCGCTGATAAGGTTCTTCAAAGAAATTCTCAATGAGGGGAGCTCAACTTCGATTGGCAAGACGGATTCAACACCATATACTAAGGAGTAGGGGGTGGCACCTGTTGGGGTGCGGATGGATGTACGGTATGCCCAAAGGGCAGGATGGATGTGGAAGTGCCAATCTCGTCCAGTGTTATTGACAACCTTTTTGAGGATGTAGACGAGGGTCTTGTTGGTTGCTTCTGACTGACCATTACCCTGAGGGTAATAAGGCATCGACCAACAATGCTAGATATGGAAGGTGTCATAGAGGTGTTTCATGGCTTGGTTTTTAAAAGGTTTTCCGTTGTCGGAGAGGATGGTGGATGGAATACCATATCTGCAGAGAATATGGTAGAGGATGAATTTCAAAATCTGAGTACCGGTGATTTGTGAGAGTGGCATTGCTTCCACCCATTTGGTGAAGTACTTAGTTGCAGTGATGATGAATGTATGACCGTCGGATGATGGTGGGTAAATCTTGCCAATCAAATCGAAACCCCATTGAGAAAAGGGCCATGGTGCTAGGAGAGGCTGAAGATCTTGTGCTGGGGTGTGAATCAAATATGCATGCTGTTGACATGGAAGGCATTTCTTCACAAATTCGCAAGCATCATGTTCCAGTGTAGGCCAATAATATCCAGCCCGTAAGATCCTTTTGGCTAGAGCCATACCATTTGAGTGAGCCCCACAAATACCACCATGTACTTCCGTTAGTACCGTTTGGGCCTTGGTCTCATTCAGACATCTGAGGAGGATTCCATCATACCCGCGATGATAAAGCGTATCACCAACAATGATGTATCGGGATGAACGATGGATAAAGGATTTACATTGGTTGCGTGTAAGTTCTAGGGGTATGATATTATCACGGAGGTAAGTGTATATTTCTTGGTACCACGGAGAGGCGGGACCTACAATATCGCACACCATGTCAGTCTCAGGAACATCATATGTAGGGATTAAAAGTTGTTCAACAAGAAACTCACACTCTGTTCGATCCTTGGGCATGTCAATCAGGGAACCGATAGTGGCCATTGCATCTATTGCTTTATTCTGTACCCGAGGAATTTGGTCAAACTGTATGAAGGTGAAATATTTTTTGAAATCATCCACCATGCGTTTATAGGGTAACAGTTTATCATCTTTTGTGAGGAATTCATCATTAACTTGTCTAATAACCAGCAAAGAATCACCAAAGACTTTCAAATGGGTTATGTGCCACTGTTTTGCAATTCTGAGGCCGGTGAGGAGAGCTTCGTATTCTGCCATATTGTTGGTACATGGAAATGCTATCCTGAATGATTTTGGGATGTAGTCACCTTGAGGAGTGACTAATAGAATTCCTGCCCCTGATCCACTATGAGTGTATGAGCCATCGAAGTATAACGTCCAAGTTGGTGCTTCTGTAACTGTATAGATTTCTTCATCTAGGAATATAGTGTCTAGTGGGTAGGCATCTACTAATGGTGCTTCAGCCAATTGATCAGCAATAACCTGTCCTTTTATGGCTTTTCGCTCTACATACTCTATGTCAAATTTGCTTAGAAGCATGACCCATTTGGCCATGCGGCCAGTCAAAGTGGTTATGGATAACAGATACTTCAAGGGATCAATTTTGGCGATTAATTTGACTGGATGGCTGAACATGTAATGACGGAGTTTCTGTGTACTGAAGACTAGTGCAAGGCACGCTTTTTCCATAGGGGAGTAATTTAACTCATAGCCAACTAGTGTTCTGCTGATGTAGTAGATTGCCCTCTCTTTGAATGACTCATCATGTTGCACCAATAATGCCCCCAATGCGACTGAGGTAGCAGAGATATAAAGTAGGAGGGGTTTTCTTGGAATAGGTGGCATCAAAATCGGTGGATGAGCTAAATATTCCTTGATTTTATCAAAACCCATTTGACACTGTGGGGTCCATTGGAAGGTGGAATCTTTCTTCAGAAGATGGATAAATGGCTGACATTTATCTGCGAGTTGGGCTATGAACCGATGGATGGACTGCATCTTCCCTTGGAGGCTTCTTAACTACTTTAGATTGCGTGGAGGTGGCATGTCCAGAATAGCCTTTACCTTGGCGGGATCAACTTCAATACCTCTGCGAGAGACTATGAAACCCAAAGAATCTTCGACGCGGACCCCAAAGACACTTTTTGGATTTAGTCAAGAATCAATGCTCTAATCTTCAACATCTTTCTAATGGCGATGATCGTCAGGTTCGATTTCCTAATAGGTCATCAACATAGTCTTCCATGATGATATGGATGAGGTCATGGAAGATGACCGTCATGGCTCGATATGTTGCTCCCCCGCATTTTAAGACCAAGGGCATACATTTTAACGTAGTGCCCCAAGGATAGAAAGGTTTTGTGTTGGTCTTCAAAAGCGCATTCGACCGGTTATAAACCAGAGAAGTCAGTCTACAAGGGATAACATCTCATGTCCCGTTGTCGTCAACCAACATGTTAATGTTAGGAAGAGGGAATCTTTTGGGCGTGCTTTTGTTAAGATCCCCGAAGTCTGTGCAAATCCAAATGTCCCCATTTGGTTTGGGAACTAGTACTATATTGGAGATCCACTCTGAGTAGTTGATTGGTCTGATAAAACCCGCATCTAGTAACTTCTCCAACTCCTTCTTGACTAACAATGCCACTTGTGGATGCATTTTGCGAGTTTTAATGTGCTTTGGCTGCCTCGATGAATGTCTAAGGATGAACCACTATGTGATCTAGGCCCGTAATTAAGTCCGAGAATCAAGCAAAGTTAATGATTCCTCTTGGAGGATTTAATACACCGATACTCTTGCTCGAGAGTGACTTTAGCGAGTGATTTTAGGACTTCCACCGCCTTTAAGTTAACTCTTTGGGCGCTCTCTAACCGTATTAGATGATGCGATAACTCTGAGTTCATAAGGGTGATATTCATCTCCATCTTTCCACTTCAGGTTTTCGCCATCGATGCCCTTTATTTTTACTTTTTCAAGGTCGTAGTGCTCATGGAGGTTTTCACTAGATGACCACTTTTTACTTTTCTTATTTTTATTTTTGTGATTGGAGTGTTCATCCTCCCCCAATCCCATAAGGTTGACATATGTATCCGCAAACATATTGACAGGTGTGGTATTATGTAGGTCCCAATCAATAAGTTCAGGGTGACAAAGGGATAGGCTAATAATTCGACAGGGCATCTCGGGGATGATAGGTTGGTGGATCAATACATCATCAGATAATACGTATGATAGATTCCTCCTTGGGTATGTCTTCCAATGAGCCATCATCCATAGTGATACTATTGGAAGTATTAGATGATGTTGTGGGGCTTTTCTGTTTCTTATCATACCCAATGCCTGTGTTTCTTGGTAACTTTGGTGTATCAATGGGTTGCAACCGCCCTTGTTCCTCTTTACCTAGTCCTCTACCTTGATAGTTATGTTTTTCCATGAACTTTGTCGGCCAAGGGTATTTTTCTTGAAAATATTTCTTTAGGAGGAGTCTCCGGTCGTGCTCTTCTCAAGAGACCCATTGGCTTAGTCCTCTTCGGTGCATTGATCTTGACACTCTGGAGATCCGGTGGTAGGGATGTCTTTACCACTGAAGGTGATAGTCTTGTCGTCCTTTTGTGTAGCATGTGAAGGTTGACCATATTCGTGCAGTGACAGTGGCATGGTGGCTACACTGAGAGCCGTATGCATTTCGTATTCGCCACACCCTTTGTCGATGATCTGGACTTTGGTGACTGAAGGATCAGTGGTGGATGGTGGATTAGAGGATGATGACTGGGATGCCCCCATTTCAACCCCAGGACAATAATGTAAATGGGGAAAAGACGCTTCTAAAGCGTGGCAATATTCAAATGGTTGGGGGTCGGCATAGATGGTGATTTCTTGTCCATTGATAGGGAATTTCAGGCATTGATGGTACATGGAGGGGACGACTTGCATAGCATGGAGCCATGGGCGACCAAGGAGGAGATTATACGGTAGGTCCAGATCATGGACATGACAGATGGTATACTGAAGCACAGGTCCCACTTGGATAGGAAGACTAATAATTCCTTCTGAATTTCTTTCTGCATTATCATAGGCCTTGATTGTAATGATCTGGTTGCTTAAGTCCGCTTGAGTATACCCCACCTGTTTTATGAATTTCAAAGTACATAAATTGAGGGCAGAGCCATTATCCACTAAGACCCTTTTTATTTTATGGCGAGCAACCACGACTTCGATATGTAAAGGGCGATTATGATTGACATCGATATTTGGCATATCATTTTGGCTGAAGTGGAGGTGATGAGACAAAGCCAAGTGCCCCACCAAAGCTTGGAATTGCACGGGGTCGATGTCATTTGGCACATGGATTTCTTGCAGGGCTCTATTGAGGATTTCTATATGTATTGGGGAAGACTTAAGCAGATCCAAAATGGATATATGAGCGGGGGCCTTCCTTAAGTGATCAAGGATGTTGTACTGAGAGTTTACAGGAGTTGGTTGGGTGGGTGCAGAGGCTGCAGGGACGGTGATGCGGGCTCGTCGTGTAGTAACAACACATTGAGGGTCTTTGGCTTTAACGTGTATCATGGATACACGGAGTTCCACTTGCTCAATGTAATGAATAACACCTTCATAGTTGAAGGGCACATTCTTGTAATTCACATTGTTTGTGCTGTTGTTTTGAGGATTATTGTTGGAGGTGCTAGGGCCTTGGTTATGGTTTGGGAAGGCGTTTTGATAGATCTGTAGTTGAGCATTGGACGATAAAGGTTGACTGGGGTCAACTTTGATATCTCCTCGATCAATGAGATCTTGGACATAGTTTTTCAAACCCTGACACTTATTTAAAGAGTGTCCCTTGATTTTATGAAAGTCACAATACTCATTTTCTTTAAACCATGCCGGCTTGGGCTTGGACTCGTCAAATGGCTTGGTGACAGGATATGTGATGGGGTAATTGATTTGTAGCAATTTATTAAAAACAACACTCAAAGGTTCTCCTAATTGGGCGTATTGACGTTTGGTGTTCCCCTGATTGTTTTGGTTTGACTGTTGAGGGGGACGAGGTGCCCCCTGTGGTACAGATATGGCGTTGGGTATAGACGGTTGTTTTTTTTGGGATGCATTAGCTACTTGGACATGTTTAGTGTCTGTCACGCCGTCATTCACCGCATTCTTGTTCTTGTTCCAGAATCGTGGTTTATCGGCAAATGACCTCTCTTTATCATGACTGTGTATTTTGATGTGCCCTTTGGCAATAAGGGCACGTTCCAGGATGGGTCCTTTTTCCACTATCTCCGCAAAGGTGGTGACACAATGTGACCTAAAATTATGGGCCATGTCAGGATGAGAGTTTTCCACGAAAAGAGTGACCATTTCTTTTTCTTTCAGAGGGGTCTTCATTCGACTTGCTAATGCACGCCACCGTTGTAGGTAGCTGGTAAAGGTTTCCCCCTCATGCTGTTTCTCTTTGAGGAGATCTAAGGTGTCCGTATCCTTCTCCAAATTGAAAGAGAAGTAGGATACAAACTTTTCTGACAAGTCTGCAAAAGTTTTTATGGACCCTTTTTCGAGAGTCATGAACCAATCTAAGGCGTGGCTTGCTAGGCTTCGTGGGAACAAACATAAGAGATAGTTGTCATTATACATGACTTCTTGACACTGAGAATAAAACTCTTGTAAGTGAGCCTTAGGTTCTTTGTTTCCCTTGTATTTGTCAAATTTTGGTATCTCGAAATGTTTAGGAAACGGGATTAATGAGATGGAGGGATCAAATGGATATGGGCATATATCTTCAAATTTGAATGATTGTTTTGTAGCCCCGGCTTGAAGATCCTTAAGTGCGGCTTTGATTTCCAACAAATCGGAGCTAGCTGGTGGCGGGTTGGGGGGATATTGATGATAGGATGATGAAGGATCCTGCTGAAAGGTTGTCGGATTGTTGAAATACAGGTTTGGATGATTGGATGATGACATGGCTTGCTGGTAAGATGGGGGATTTTGTTGATACGAGGGCTATTGTTGTGGGGTATAATATGGATTTGTTTGATAAAAGTGCGGGATAGGTTGTTGAGGAACTTGGATGGGATGTTGCGTGTTGGTTTGTTGGTATTGAGGGTATTGTTGTGATTGTTGGGAGGCCGCATAAAGCGGTTGTTGTTGAAATTGTTGTTGGTTGTGATAGTAGTAGTGTTGGGGAGGTTGAGGTGGGATATTGTGTTGTGGTTGAGCTTTCAGACGCAAAATGGATGCGAGAAAGGGGGATATGGTCTGAGCGATAGGTCGAGATGGATTGCCTTGTGATTGGTAGAGTGGTTGTTGTGAAGAGGCCAAGGTATTGTGCATAGGTTGTTGCGGATGAGATGGCGGAGATAGCGTAGAAGTGTTTTGTAAAGGGGGTTGTTGGGCACCGCTCGGAATGTTCAGCTGGGGTGTGCCTTGTGGAGGTATTGAGACAGAATGTTAGATTGGTGAACCTGTTGAGGTGGTAGATTTGTAGTCCCAGGGGGTGGAAGCGATGTGGCAAAGGAGGTGCCCACAACGTTGACTGTAGGTTGGTTCGGAGGAGGGGGTGCGGTTAACGTTAATGGCAGAGGTTGTGGAACGTTTTGTGGCATACCATAAGCAAAAGGATTGTTGGGATCAGGCACTTGAGGTCCTCCTATAGCTGAGGTCAGAGCATGTGGGGGATAGTTAACCTGATAAAGAAAGGCATTGCCAAATTCAGGTTGATGCCAACCCTCAACTGGAGGAATATTGGAGAAGTATGAACCTTCGGGTGCATTTGGTGAACCTTGTAGTACGTTGGATGGGGCACCCCTATATTTGGATAGGTCAACATTCGAGGGGGGTTTGACACCCTTCTCAATTAAGTGGGCCAAGATTTCTTCCCCATGTTTTTCGAGCAAATGATCAGTCATTTGCACATTGGCGGGATTACTAAAATGTTCCTCAAGTGTGAGTTCAGGTTGATTAACCATACTCTCTTCACCATGTGGCGAGTTATTCTGATTCTCAGTGTTAGAATGTGATGAAGTACCATTATGAGGATCGTGAGGGATGTTGGCGCCCTTGTTAGGATCTAATGAGACGTTGATTGTGTTTTTGGGATCTTGAGGGTTGTTTGATTGGGCATTCTGAGCTTGATGGTTGGCCATTTTCTTTGCCTATAAACGGGATGGGTCTAAACGACCATGCAAATGCGGGATGAGTAGATTAATGCTTTTGTCAAATGGTTTGATTGTGATTGGATAAGGTGTGATTTGGATGGGGTTTGGATTTGGATCAGATTTTATTCGGATATATTGGATCGGATTGGATTTGGGTTTGGCAAGATTGGATTGGATTAGATTGGATTGGATTGGATTGGATTGGATTGGATTGGATTTGGCACGATTGGGTTAGATTGGATTGGATTGGATTGGATTAGATTGGATTAGATTGGATTGGATTGGATTGGATTTGGCACGATTGGGTTAGATTGGACTGGATTATTTGGTTGATTGGACAATTTCATCGAATGATTGGTTTTGATAGATTTGGATGATTGGATTGATATGATCGAATGATAAAAGATGGATGACGAAAGATAAGAGGGAGACCTTGAGCTTAGTCAAAGGAAGTTACCCTTAGAAACCCAGAACTTTAATTGATTAAGAGGATGATCACGACACCGAATCCACCTTAAGATAGGAATGGATTGATTGGGCCGAGGATGATAACTTACGCCACCGAATTCACCTCAAGATGGAAGCAAATTGATTGGGGTCGAAGTTAAAGACTAATAATCAAATTCAAGTGCTAAGGTCAATTTGGGTAACCACTTTGCA
>VDFB02271358.1:1152800894-1153127693 GCA_007258455.2 Sequoia sempervirens
AGTGACAATAGCAGCGATGAACGGGGAGGATCAGGCGGCGCTGGATCATGCAAGGTTAGGTCACTGCGTTCAATTTCCAGAGGTCAGAGCACATCCGACGATGTTTACAGCATTGATAGAGAGATGGAGCTTAGAGACATTGACATTTCATTTCCCTACAGGAGAGATGACCGTGACGTTGGAGGATGTGTGGCGTATCGTGAGGCTGCCAATTGTCGGCCGGTTAGTAAGCGAGGTGGTGTCCACAGGGGCAGATTTACAAGAGACTTTGAGAGTTTTGTTTGGTCATGTGACGTTGCCCCTGGTGAAGGGGCAGTTGGATTTGGACGGATGTTTGTTAGTGGGTGTGTCAGTCTTACCGTTATTCCTGTGTGGCCTGATTAGTGGGATACTGTTGCCAGATCAGAGCAGATGGACATGTAGCCTACAGTATATGGAGGTGATCCGCCACATTGTTGAGTGGCGGGGGGGACTGTTTTCCTGGGGGTCGTGTGTATTGGCTCAGCTGTACAGAGATATGCACGGGATCTGCTACCGGGAGGTATCGAGTGTGACACATGTGACTCTACTACAGATTTGGGTATGGGAGCATATTGCAGTGACTAGGGCGATAATGGTGAGGAGGGGGACAGTAGATGACCGTGAGCCCGTGGCTTGGGAGTATGGGGAGGAGATAGGGTGAGTTTTCCGCTATGAGATGCAGGGGGAGATGGAGAGGTGGAGGAGAGCATTTGATGATCTGCGTTCGAGGGAGATAGAGTGGCAGCCATATAGGGTGCGTCAGTTCAGGGGATGGTCAGATACGGGGAGTCATGAGGGGTATTTTCTAAGCTGATGTTTTATTATTGGTACTTTACCGCGCATAGTAGAGTCTCATCAACCAGACAGAGAAAAATATAACAAAACCAAGGTATTGATTAGGTAAAAAATGTTTCCCATACATACTATAGTGGTTGGAACTGTGAAACAAAGGAGGAGGGTTAAGATTGATGACAGAGAGCTCAAACCTTTCCCAATGAGCTATTTTTCTAGTTACTTCAGAAAGACTATATACTCTTTTTACCAAATTGTGGGCACTGACTCACCTGACACACTGCAAAAAGAGTATAGTTACCTGGCTGCACGTATGCAACATCCACCATACGGTATTTTTTATGATTATGCAACCTATTTGGCTAATCACATCCATGAGGGCTTAGTTGAATTACAAGGATGGAAAGAATGGGTAAAGTTCTTGTGGTACTCATTGTTAATGCATATGTTCCTGTATAAGGGACAAAAATCCTTTGAGAAGGAAATTAAATTGGAAAGGAAAAGGGATGGTGTCGACTTTCCTATTCAGTGTTGGACTCGTATCCTAGATAGAGATGATAAGAGGTTCAACTTTGTTATGTTCAGAAATAATTTTGCATCTAGGGTAAAGAGGGCCTTAGTAAATGAACCACCTAGGATTCCCAAGGAAATCCATGAATTTTTGAGACCTAGAGAGCTAAGGCCAGATTTAAATTTAAGTCATAACTAGGGAGATTTGATTTTGTATCATGATAAGACAATTTTTAGGATATATGGTAGTGGTTTGGCCCCATATGTTTTTCCTGTAGATGTTCCTTTGAGAATAGGTTTTCTTGAGATCATGAGGCAGTTGGGAGTAGTAGAAGAAGCACATCTACTTGAATCAGCAAGGAAGGGGTCATTCTTCCCATAATGGACTATATTTGTAGATTATATTGTGAAAAAAGGGATGGTGAAGGAACTAGAACATCTGCTAACTCCTTATGAATTGATGACTATGAGCCCGAGGAATCATAATCCTGAAGGCTTCATTAATAAACTCAAAACAGATAAGAAAAATGTTACTTTTTTACATGATTTTGATTACCCTGAGGATATCATCAAAAATCTCTTCAACTTTGAGGAACAAGATGAAAGAAAAGCTAAATACCTGGCTTAAAGAAATATGGTGGATGCTAAAAAGAAGAATAATCCTCAATATGACCCTCTGCCAAATATACAAGCTAATTTAAACAAGCTCATGTATGTCATGGATAATTTTGAGAATGTTGTTGGTGTTTTGAGAGAGCAATGGTAAGTTCTTGATAAAGGAAAGGAAATGGTGGTTGAAGAAATTGCTGAAGTGACATTAGAAGAAAGACCTACATATCAACCACCGAAACTGTTGAGGATTTACTCTAGGAGGAAGAAAATAGTGAGTGAGGAAAGAAGTTCAATGACCCCTGTCGCCTTTGAAGAACCAAAAGTAGAATCTCCCAAGAGTGCAATGCCAACTTCCCCTCCATAGGCCTCTTTACTTGTAATTGATATTGATTCACCTCCTGACAATGCTTCCCCTCTTGAGTAGCCACCTCAGAAGAGGCAAAGTACTGAAAAAAAGGGAGTGGTTGATTATTCTGACATCGATGAAGATGATATCTTTGTCACCCATGAGGAGATGCAGATAGGGATGCCTCCTCATGAAAGAGAAAGTGCTACAAGTTCAGGATAGAGCATCCTCAGACTAGGGAAATTTGATATTTGTGGATTGAACACTACAAATGACTTGATGGTAGAGGCTAGCAGAGAGTTTATGGAGGATGACTCATTCATTGGAACCTCCACATTTCAAGACTTCTAGTGGAATTCCAAGATTGTAGATGATTTAGAGAAGGTGGCTATTTAAAGGAGCCTGCACCCAGAATCACCTGAAAGTGTCATTGAAGCGAATGTAAGAAGCATTATGAAAGATGAATTCAGAAAGATTGATGCCTAGCAGAGCAGAGAACTTGTGAGGAAAAGTGGTGTGTTGTTGTTGCCAGATTGGAATATTGCTAATGCCATTATTTTAGATGCAATTAGAAGGGTTGAAAGACCTCTTGTACAAACAAAAGAAGAGTTGGAAATTCCACTTCGAGGTTCAACTTTTAGTGAGGATTGGGATGCACTGGTGACATGGTCATTATCCCTAGCATCTAGGAAACTAGTCTTGGTCAAGCCATCAGAGCTTAGTGGACAATTTCTTGTAAAGAGAGTTGTTGATACTCCAGTGTTCGAAGCTATAGACATGCTTCTTAATGTTTCCAAGTTTACCCAGTCAACTGTTGAGGGTCTTACCTTAGAAAGAGATAATCTCAGAGTTAAGTATAGTGAAATCTTGAATGATTATGGTAGCAGCCAATAGAAAGTGGCTGCACTAGAAACTGAACTGGATTTCTATTAACAAAAAGAGGAAGTACAAAAGGAACATGACGACCCTAGTTCAAGCCACCCACCTTCAGTCTCTCTAGTAACATCTATGCGGAACTCACTACATAGTCATGCTCTAGCAATGGTACCGTATAATCAAGGACATAAATCAAGTGCAGAGGAAGAAATAAGTGGACTAAGCTCTAATTCATTTCATAGAGATCAACTACTTCTACAAATTGAGGTATATAAGAAGTTGCAAGAGAAAGCTCAAAATGCAATGTATGAGAACACATCAAAGGTTGTCAGTACTACCTTGAAACATTTAAATGAGAAGATTCAAGAAAGACTCAATGTATGCATGACAACTATGCTCTGATGGTGCATGTAATGAGACTATCTCAAAAGGATAAAATATTGGCTATACCAACCTTAAACAAATGGGTCCCAAGAGTTGAGAGATTGAAGTTAATTTTAGTGGGAGCTACCCAACATCAAGATAAGTATCCTTTAGTGCATCTAGTCTATTATTTTGTATGTGAATTAAGCGAGCATAAGTTTTAGGGATATGCAGCCCCACTTGAGCAAAATATATTATAATTATTATCTCAATACACTCATACTAATTTAACAACACTGCCAAATATTGAGGTTACAAATTATGAAGTGAAACCATTGCAGACATGGAAAATAGAATTGGATGAGGTTATCGACTCCCAGGTTGGTAAAATTTGCAAAGAAGTTAATATTGATGTCTTCAATAACACACTGGAAAGGTTGAAATTTCTTATCAACTTTCTAGAGGATTTCAATAGGGAATCCAATGCAGTTGTAACCAGGTATTCCCCTTACAGGAAAGCCATGGACAAAATTATGGACTTTGATTGTCCATCTGAGGAAGATATGGAGAATGGGGAAGGTTGTATGTTGGTAGGGTCAGTTTGTGAAACATATACTAGGTCATGTATTGTATAGGTCTAGCCTCAGAGATTGCAAAGATAAAACATATGTTTCACATAAAGATATCAACTCTTGATGATGTGGAGTGCTGATTGAGATGCTAACTCACCTATGGTCCACATTATTTTTTTATTTTTCTTGACGAATTGGACGCTTTCTTTTGAAAGGGAAAAGTTGCTCCTTATTGCAAATGTAAATATTCTTTGTCTTATGTGTATTCCCTCCAATTTTGACGGTTTGAAAATATAACTAAATTTGGAATATACCTTCTAGTGGTCCAATTTGATATTGACATGTGTACACTTTTCCTAAGGCTTCTTTTTGCTCCCTTATTCTATAAAATTGAATTAAGTGCCATTTGTGCAGATATTTTGTTTAAATTCTAGAGCTACATTGAGGGAATTAGAAAAAAATAGAGCAAATATGTTGAGTTGTTATCTAATGTTTTGATTCTAGATAGAAAATTTAGTTAAATGTATGGTTTCTGAGTATATTTGAATGATAATGGAGATTTTCTAAGTCTATAGTCTCTCCTTTGGTGTTGTGTTAAAATTATTAATGAAAATATTGATCGATGATCATGTCATTAATTGTCATCGTGTTATGCTTTGATATGTGATTTGGTTTTGGTTGTTGTTCATGGAATGATTTAAATGCTTAGATTAGATCATGAGTTCGTACACAATGTCACTTAGATTTGGTAAGACATCTTTAGTATTTAGTCATTGATTCGTGAATTGCAAGGTGATATCACTAGATCATAATTGCTCAGAATTAAACATGCCTTATGTTTCAATTTGCACAGACTCCAAACCCATAGATAATGGCACTAATATTTAACCCATTTAACCTTTCTTGGGGTTTTAGTATTTCAACGTAAGAGAAATCTTTAAAATAGTCATTGATCAACCTGTTATTTGTTGTTATTTTGCATTCTCAGGTTAAGATCCATAATTAACTCAAAGAATTACCACCTTTGTGATTGATTTCATCTTATTTGCAATTAATGAGAAGCTATCTACCTTGATTTTCAATGTACATGTAAATTGTTAAAATGAGTTATCTATTTGGCATTGTGGGAACACCCTCCTAAGTATGGCAGAACTTGAAGTGCAAGAGATAAAGAGATACACACTTTATCTCATTTTTTGGCCACTCGCCTGGAAGGTATTTGAGAATTGAGTTTGGAAGACTCATAGATATTTGCTAAGGCTTGCTTGGTTTGTTAAAATTAACCAACAGAATGGCAACTCTATTGGGGAGGTTTCATAAAATTTAGTGTCTCTAGTGCAGATCTGGTATAGTCAAAGTCAAGTCTTTATCATCATTTGTTGAATTAAGTTGTCATTCACCCTTACGGGTCATATAAGTAATTTTTTGTCCATGCGTCAACTTTTAGTCAGTTCTGTCACTTTATGTTGAGTTATGTTCAAAATTCCCTCTGAAGTTGCAAATGACAAGTCTAGATACAATCAAATCTTATTTCTTAGTATTCTAGGTGGTGACTCTAAATTTTCTCACACCATTGCAACGACGACGTCTCACAAAGAACTTGATAAGGAGAAATTTGACAACTCGACATACATCATGAGGAAAACTAGAAGTTAGTTGAAGAAAAATCTTGAATAGAAAACAAAATCTGAGCCTACAAAGGATAAACAACCTATATGGAAGAAGAAAGTTGCAGAATCCAGTAAGTCCCTCAATTCTCTTCTTGGAGCATATCATACGTTCACTAATGAAGTAATTAGTGCAAATACTACTAGAGATTCAAGTAATAGTGGGGCAATTGAGGGAGGACAAGGTAGTTTCCCTATTGAGCAAGTATTTGATAATCTTGGGATTTCTAGAGAGGAAGATAAATGGGAATTCTAGGGTAAGAGTAAAACACCTTCAAACCCACCAACACCTAGGATGGGATTTGTATTTCATAGGGAAAATTTTAATCTTAGAGGATAAAATACTAATCCACCAGCACCTACTTTCCTTGGGGAAGAAGATGTGGATCAAGAATTCCATACTCCAACTCAGAGTGAGTATGGGGATTTCCTCAAAAATGAGGAAGATGTCAACAATGATATTAAAGCCTTGGATGAAGAGGCTGAATAGTTGATTGAGCAAGTAGAGAAAATATCTCAAAAAGAAAAGGAGGATAGAATTAAGGGTAAGTAACTTGAAAGGGATGAGAAGAAAGAAAAGGTGGAGAAAATGGGAGAAGAACATGCTAAGAAAAGAGCCTTTGAAAAGGTCGCCCAATAAAAGGATGCTAGAGAAAATATTATTAAGGAGAAGGCTACTAAAGTAGTAGCCCACATTGTCCCTGAAGCTCCAAAAGGCACAATCCTGATGGGAGCTTCTGCCACTAGCACTTATACATCTAGCATTGATGCTACCAAATCTTCTGACCCTCCTAAGAAAATATCCTTTATAGATCGCGGGAAAGGGATTGCTGATTATTCCCACCAAAATGTTTCCAATGCTCTTGATACCAATACCAACATAGACATCATTACCTCACCCGCCAAGACACATATTATCAGTCTTGAAATCAATCCTAATCCATCTAATGCACTTGTACACCTTGACACTTTGAAATTGTAGTTGAGGAGTGAGAAATTGCAAGAAGAATTGAGGAGAGCAGAAAAAGAGGCACATAATGTAGAAATGTCTAGAAGAATTGCTTTCCTTAAAATGTTAATCCCCACCCCAAAGCCTTCAAGTTTTGGGAAGAGTGACAGTGGATCCCATGAAAGCAAGCTTGGGGGACATACTCCTAGTGGAGGGGGTGGTGGTAATAAAGGAGGTGGAGGAGGTGGTAGTAGAAGCAATAATTCTTATTCTAATGATGAGGAAGAAAGTAAGAATAAGAATGATAGTAATAGAGGAAATGGGAAAGGTAAGGAATGAGATCAAATGGATAGAAAGAAAAGTGATGTTAAAAAGGATACTAATAGGGATAGGTGTCCCGGGGGGCACCTCATAATGACCGATATAGGAAATTATGTTTCACTAACATCCCTGGTTACTTGAATCCTATCCCAAATAATGATAGAAAATATCTCCCTAAATTCACTGGAAATACTGCTCTTAGTGGAGAAGATCATTTGAAAGCCTTCCAAATTTTTGTTGAGGATTTTGAATTATGGAAAGGTGGTGTAGCAATGAAGTATTTTATGTAGTCCTTGGTTGAGGATGCAAGGGATTGGTATAGAGGATTTCCTGATGGAAGCATTGATTCAAAGGAATCATTCTACAGAGCATTTAGGGAACAATATGGGAACCAAACTGATCCTAGATTCAGCTTGAATGATTTCAATAACATTACCAAAGGACATAATGAATCTATTGTTGAATTCAACACAAGGTTCCAAAAGTCTATGAATAGAGTACCCACTTATTTAAGACCTAACTCTGATAATGTTTGGTAACATATTGCAATGCTTATGATTCTAAGATGTGCTACTTACTTAGGGATAAGAATCCACAAACTTTACCTGAAGCATATAAGATGGTTGTGAACATTGAGAATAATAGGAGGGATTCTGGTAAGGTAGGAAGGAGAGATGACCCTAAAATCCTAAAGAATTCCAAAGCTCAAAATGAGAAGTCCAACAAGGCTATGACTCCTGATGATAAATGGGATCAAGTTCTCAGTCTATTACAGAAGAAAGCAAAAAATGATAAACCTCAATTTTAGAGGAATGATAAGCCTCCTAGACTTCTAGATTTCCCTTATCATACTAATTGGAATAATGGTAAGCCAATTCAGAACAATTAGAAGAATTACCAAGCTACACCTAATCCTCTACATAAGAATACCACAAATGTAGTTAAGGATTTTCCATGGTGCGAAGTGTGTGAGATGCCTCATGCATCACATCAATGTCTTGTAGCTAGATCCATGTTAAAAAATCAACAAGATCAAGGGGAACCTCACTCACCACACAATCTAGATGAATTAGCAAACATGTTCATGACTAGGTCAGATTTAGAGTAGGGTGGTTATTCTTGTAGTGATGATGTTGACACAGATGATGTGGATACACAGAGAGGAAAAGCAATTATATACCATCAGCAGGTGCTCTTAGATGAGGAAAAGGAAGATGAGTATAATTCCTAAAATCTTGAGACGTCAAAATTTTCTCTAAGAAGACCTTCGAATAAGGAGATCAAAAGATATATAGTTGCCTTGGCTGTAAGGGCTCAAGCATGAAGTGATCTACACTTGAGAAATAGGGTGGTCAGTGGAAATCAAGGCAATTCCAAAGGCTTATTCATAAAGGAAGTTAATGTAGATAATAAGGGAGCTGAGGTAAAAAACAAGAATGAAGAAACCAAGCCTGAAGAGCCAAAAGAAATAAGAATCTGGGAAAAGAAAGGTAGTAAAGTTAAGGATAGCACTAAAGTCAAACATCATGACCCAAAGACTAAAGAATTGAAGCTAACCTCTGATGTTGCTGACAAGAGAACTGAAAAAATGGCTCTTCGGGAAATGGTATTTCCTGAGATGCCTATTTATTCACCCATTGATATGTTTCAAGTCTTGCCCCAAATTTGGGTTACAGTACCACTCCTTGAGATGATGAGGATTGATGATCATAAAAATAAAATTGTGGGTGTCATCAATAGTATTGCAAGAGGAAATAAGCATAATACAAAAGCTGATGTACTTGACACAAGTATTGGTCAAGCAAAAGGCACTGAAATGGAAGCTATTGTCAATGAAAACCCAGAGATCTACTTAGGAACTACTATTACAACAAATCCAAGTTTAGTCAATCCTTTCTTTTTGAGTTTGATCATTGATGGAAAGATACTCAGGAATTGCATGATTGATTCTGGGGCTTCAAATAATGTCATTCCAGTCAAGATCATGGAGGAAATGGGCCTGAAAGTTGATAGTACATATGGAAAATGCTATGTCATGGATTCAAGAGAGGTCACTATCATTCGTGTAATCTATGAGGTTCCATATAGATTGGTTGCACTTCCTGAAAAGGAATTGATCATGAGTGTCATAGTAGTGGATATTCCCCTGACTTATGGGATGTTGCTATCTAGACAGTGGTGTGCCTCCATGGGGGGAAGTATGTAATTTGATTTATCTTTTGCAACTTTTTCCATTGATCAGAAAGATGTTAAAATTACCAAAGAACCAAGATTTCGACATATGATTGAGTTAGTCAAAGAATCAGAGGAACCCCCAATAATAAATGTTGTGGATACAGGCCTTGATACTTTCCATCTAGAGGAGTTGAAACAAGAAGAGGGTGAAGCTAAGCCTACTCCAATTGCTAGAGAAATTGCACAAAAACCCTAGGAAGATACTTTGTGGATGCTTTATTTTGATAGAGCATGTTCCAAAGAAGGTCCAGGTGCCAAGGTCATTCTTATCTCCCCTTAAGGTAAGATGTTTAAATACTCTTTCTTGCTACAGTTTGCATGCACTAATAATGTGGTTGAATATGAAGCCTTGTTACTCGGTTTAAAGTTAGCTTCTAAGCATGGAATAAAGATGTTAAAAGTATTTGGAAACTCTAAATTAGTGGTATCCCAAGTCAGGTCCAAATTTGTTGCAAAGGATAAAAGATTGATGCAGTATAGGAATGAGGTATGGGATACTATTGAGTCATTTGATGCCTTTGGGATAGATTGGGTAGAAAAGGGGAAAAATGTCAAAGTGGATCTATTGGCTAATATTGCTATCAAGCTTGATGATGTAACTTTCAATGGTGTCTCAAGGATCGAGGTACAAACAAGACCAACAGTACCTAACAACATCTGCAATTGGTAGGTGTTCAATGATGATGATGACATATTGAGATGCTTGCATTATGTGGACAAATATGAGAATTAGGAGATTGATTTCGGTGCCCATGTGGTGAAAGTGGATGGAAAAGGACATTATTCGATAATGAGGTAATTCAACTTAAGACCAATAAAATTCCTAAGGGTTTAGTTGCACTTGAGTGAGCCTTTGATGGCCCTAATATATCCAATGTTAAGCAATCAAATGCACACAAAGAAGACCTAGAAGAAATCAACTTGGGAACAGCTATTTCCCCTAAAAAGGTATATATATGAAAGATAATGAAGCCATATGTGAGGACCATGTTGATTGCATTATTGTGAAAGTATAGACATGTGTTCACTTGGTCTTATGATGATTTAAAAGGCTATAAAAAGGACTTATTTCAACATGAAATTCCATTAAAGCCTGATACAAAACCTTTTATGTAGAAACAAAGGCCTATTAATCCTACCTTAAGGCCCAAGATGCAAGAGGAGCTCACCACATTAAGAGATGTAGGAATTATCAAATCGATAAGACATTCCTCGTGGATGTCTAACCTTCTCCCTATCAGAAAGAAGAATGGTGACTTGAGATTATGTGTGGATTTCATGAACTTAAATGTTGCATCCTTAAAAGATAACTACCCTTTACCCAACATGGAAGCAATGCTACAAAAGGTCACTGGTTGTGAATTACTTTCTATGATGATGGATTCTCTGGCTACAACCAAGTCATGGTAAGAGAATCCAAGCAATACAAAACAACTTTTACAACCCCCTGGGGGACTTATGTTTATGTCAGGATTCCATTTGGTTTGATAAATATTGGTGCCACTTTCCAGAGGGATATGGACGTGGATTTTGTTGATTTTATATATTTTTTCCTTTCTATCTACTAGGACGATCTTACTACCTATAGTAAGAAAGAGGAGGACCATTGCTCACACCTTGAGAAAATATTTATTAGAGCCTTGGAATATGGCATCTCGATGAATCCCAAGAAGTGTGCTTTTGGGGTTAAGGAATGTTTTTGGAACATATTTTCTCAAAGGAAGGAATCAAAATTGATCCTAAAAGAGTAGCGACCATTGAAAAGATCACACTGCCAAGGAATGTCAAAGGTATTTAATCTTTCTTTGGGAAGATAAATTTCTTAAGAAGGTTTGTCACTAATTTTGTAGAAATAGTTAGACCTATTTCAAAATTGCTTAAAAAGGGAGAAAATGTGACATGGCCGGAAGAGCCTCTTAAAGATTTTCAAGTTGTCAAAGATGCTATTAAGGCTGCATCTATTTTGAAGACTCCAGACTATGCCAAACCTTTCTAATTATTTACGTTTGCCTCTTTCACATTGTAGCTGGAGTTTTATTGTAGAAAAATGATGAGGGTTATGAACAACCAATCACCTTCTTTAGCAAATCCTTGCAAGAAGTCAAGCTAAAATATGATACCATTGAGAAGTAGGATTTTCTTTAGTGGAGGTTGTTAAGAATTTCAGGACATATTTGACTGGTGCCATAGTGGTGGCCTATGTCCCAAGTGTAGCGGTCAAGGAGATTTTTACTCAACAAGAAACTAGGGGTAGAAGATGTAGGTGGATAAATAGGATTCAAGAATTCATCATAGATATTTAGATTACAAAGCTAGTGAGGGTCCAAGTATTAGCCAAAATTATGGCCGAATCTAACCTAGAAGCCAATCAAATCAATCAGGTAGAATTGGAAAATGTTTCTCCCATTTGTGATATGAAAACATGTGGTTGGTATTGAAGGATTGTTGAATACTTGTAGACCATGAAATGCTTGGATGACATTCCAAAGAATGAAAGAAGAACCTTAAATTTAAATGCAATTAGGTATGTTATCATTGATGGTGAACTCTGGTGGAGAAGCCCAAAGGGTGTACTCCTCAGATGTGTGGATGGTGACCAAGCAGAAGATCTTTTGATTGAAATGCATAAAGGAGTGTGCAGAGGTCACTATATAGCCAAGACAACACCAAAAAAGGTCTTGAGGGATGGGTTTTGGTGGCCTACAATATTTAAGTATGCACATCGGCTTGTGCAAAAATGTGATGCTTGTTAGAAATTTACGTGAAAACTAAAATTCTTAGGCAATTTACCACTCAAACCAGTTTCAGCACCAACCCGCTTTCACCAGTGGGGTATTGACTTCATTGAAGAAATGGTGATAAAATCCAGTGGAGGACATGCTTGGATCTTAGTTGCTACCGAATATTTCACAAAGTGGGATGATTCCATCCCCACCAAGAAGTCTACTAGCAATGTAGTCATTGATTTCTTGATGAAGAACATTTTGAGCTGATTTGGTGTTCCTAAAAAAATTGTTACAGATAATGCAATGTGCTTTAGGTCAGAAAAATTCATGAATTTTTGCAATGAGCATGGTATAAATGTATCATATTCATCTCCATATCATCCCCAGGGAAATGAATAGGCTGAATCCAGTAATAAAAGCCTCATGAAGATTATTAAGCGAGTTCTTGATAAGAATAAGAAGGCTTGGGATTCATAATTGCAATTAGCATTATGGGAAGATAAAACCATAGTCAAGAAAGCCATCAGGCATTCTCCTTTCAACTTAGTGTATGGAGTAGAGGGTAGAATCACACACAATAATTTGATAAAAATGTACAAGTTTGTTCAGGAATATGATACTGAAATTTGTGATGAAATGAAGAATAGGATGAATAAATTAGTTGAGCTTGATGAGATGAGGAGAGAAGATCACAAGAAGAATGAGAAGATGCAACTTCAAGTTAAATATTTGCATGACAAGTGAGCTATGACAAAGAAATTTGAGGTGGGGTGTATGTTACTGATGTGGAATGCTAGACTGGAAGATAAAGGAAAATGAGGGAAGTTTGATCCCCTATGATTGGGCCCTTACATAATCACATACATTCATGGGGAAGATTCTTATTTCCTACAGTCACTTGTAGGTGAATTTCTGGAACTTCTAGTACATGGATAGTTCCTGAAACCCTATTTCTCTTGAAATAGGTTTGACTCCATGTACATTGTATAGTTTTGTAAATTTTGTACATAGGGTTTGGTGTGTTTTCTTTCTGTTGTATCTGCTTGCCTAGTCCAAGCAAGATCCTGCCTTTTAATCCCTCTATGTTTGGTATGCTCCACCAAGATATTTGTTTCTCACCATACCCACCAGGGGTATGCATCCCTGAGCATGAGTTGTTGTTAGACCCCCAAAAAATTCTTGATACTTTGAGGTCTTTTATCCTCAATATCAGCATTGTGTGTTGATTACGCACAGGGTTTAGGGTTCTATTCGAATGAAATTTTCATCCAAAATTCCCTTATTTCCCTCAAATGTTTTATCTCTCCATTGAATTGCTGGTCTAGTTTCCTATGGTATAAGTTACTTCTCGAGTCATGGTTTCATGTTTCTTACCATCCCCTTCATTTAGAGCTATGCGGTCATTTCCGGTCGTAGGGTGTCTTAACATATTCCCAAAGTTGACCTCTAATTTTTGCATACAAATGACTTATGCTTAAGTCATAAATTCCTGAGGGGTAATATCTTTTCAACCTAGTCAAGGCCCCTTTTTAAGATTAACTATTGTATTTTTGTGCATATTTGATGATCACTAGATCACAGGATTCAATCTTGACCGTTCCCCACTGGCCCGTCTGTTTGAAATGAATGTAGTTTAATCACTACGGGGTTAGCAAAAAGATGCCATGTGTATGTGGGCCCAACTGGTATGTCTCATCTCAATACCCAAAACTTTTGGATTAACAGTGTTGAGTGAGAAAAAAGAAATGATCACAGTTGTTCCCCGCCGGTTCGTGGAGGAAAGATGCAGGTTCTTTAAAAATGACGAGACTCGCAAGATGCATCCACGTGCATTCTACAACTACCAGTGTGTGTCCCTCTTGTATAGAGGGAAGGTCTTGTTAGTGATTTCCTATTGGCGGTTCATCCAATCTAGAGCTATATTCTGAATTCAAATTAGTTTGACTCAATCTGAGTCATTTGAGATGCCCAAGTCAGCTATGGATCAACAACGTGTATTAAAAAATGCAAGTACATCCATTGCAATTGTTTTTGCTTCATGCGAATGAACATTAATGGTGGAGGTGACTTGCAAATTTATTCAGTTCACTTCAAAATTGTGTGTGCGACCAACACTTTCCTGTATGAGATTTAGAGATATGTCTATAGTAATACAATGAGATAAGAAGCGAATTGTAGGAATTATCTGAGCTAGTGTTAGGGTTTGTCGCAGCTGAAAGTAGTAAGTACCATAAACGCAATTTTATGCCTTTTTATTTTTCTGAGTTAGGGTCTGCCTTTAATTTTCTTTAAAGAACAAGTGTGTTTCATCATTTTTCTTTCATTGCTTTAAAATTAGGGTTAATATTTGCGTTTAAAAGTTGTAGCCCTATAACTTTCCTAGACTTGCTCCTTGTCCTAAGTTATAAATTGGAATTAGGAGTTGAGTAGTTAAAATTCCTTGAATGAAACTCTTGCATACCCAATCCCATGGCTCCCAAAATTCAAGGTGCTTCTTTCTCCATACAATCTAGAGCCCTCTCGCATGATGTAATTGATTTTTTACCCCATTCTACCAATAAAAAATCAGAGGGAACGGTCTTGTTTCGTGGCCCTACTATAAAGGAGGGTTTGATAGATAAAGTTGGCTTCATCAAGGATTCCAAAGTACCCTATACGGGATGGTAAATGTTTCAACATTGGTTTGGAAATAGAAACCTCGGGTCTCCTTTTAGTAACCCATGGAATTTGAATATGGGGAGACTAATTGTTCCTAATGTATACATGGATGTGAACCTCTTGAAGGATATCGCATCAAAGTATGATCCATTTTCTAGGGCAGTTAGAGCATATGATGGGGTGATTACAGTAAAAATAACTAGTGAAGAAATTGAAAAGGTTTTTGACCTGCGTGAAAGGAATTCAAATATGCTTCCTTTGGATATGGATACTATCAGAGAAGAGTATAACAAAACCAAGGTATTCATTAGGTAAAAAATGATTCCCATACATACTGCAATGGTTGGAACTGGGAAATAAAGGAGGAGGGTTAAGATTGATGACAAAGAGCTCGAACCTTTCCCAATGACCTATTTTTCTAGTTACTTCAGAAAGAATGTATACTCTTTTTACCAAATTATGGGTGTCGACTCACCTGACACACTGCAAAAAGAGTATAGATACCTAGCTACACATATGCAACATCCACCATATAGTATTTTTTATGATTATGCAACCTACCTGGTTGATCACATCCATGAGGGCTTAGTTGAGTTGCAAGGAGGGAAACAATGGGTAAAGTTCTGGTGGTACTCATTGTTAATGAATATGTTCCTATATAAGGGACAAAAATCCTTTGAGAAGGAAATTACATTGGAAAGGAAAAGGGATGGTGTTGACTTTCCTGTTTAGTGTTGGACCCGTATCCTAGATAGAGATGATAAGAGGTACAACTTTGTGATGTTTAGAAATGCTTTTGCATCTAGGATGAGGAGGGCCTTGGTATATGAACCACCTAGGATTCCCAAGGAAATCCATTAAATCTTGAGACCTAGAGAGCTAAGGCCAAATTTAAATTTAAGTCATAACTGGGCAGATTTGATTTTGTATCTTGGTAAGACAATTTTTAGGATATATGGTAGTGGTTTGGCCCCGTATGTTTTTCCTGTAGATGTTCCTTTGAGAATAGGTTTCCTTGAGATCATGAGGTAGTTGGGAGCAACACAAGAAGCACATCTACGTAAATCAGCAAGGAAGAGGTCATTCTTCCCAAAATGGATTGTATTTACAGATTATATTGTGACAAAAGGGGTGGTGAAGGAACTAGAACATCTGCCAACTCCTTATGAATTGATGACTGTGAGCCCAAGGAATCATGATCCTGAAGATTTCATTAATAAAATCAATACAAATAAGAAAATGGGTACTTTTGTACATGATTTTGATTACCCTAAGGATATCATCAAGAATCTCTTCAACTTTGAGGAACAAGATGAAAGAAAAGCCAAATACCTAGCATATAGAAAGATGGTGGATGCTAAGAAGAATAATAATCCTTAATATGACCCTCTACCAAATATATAAGGTGATTTCAATAAGGCCATGTATGCCATGGATAATTTTGAGAATGTTTTTGGTGTTTTGAGAGAGCAACGGGAAGTTCCTAATAAAGGAAAGGCAATGGTGGTTGAAGAAAGTGCTGAAGTGACATTAGAAGAAAGACCTACATATAAACCACCCAAACAGTTGAGGATTTATTCGAGGAAGAAAATAGTGAGTGAGGAATGAAGATTAGTGACCCCTATAGCCTCTGAAGAACCAAAAGTAGACTCTCCCAAGAGTGCAATGACAACTTCCCATCCACAGGCCTCTTTGCCTATAATTGATATTGATTCACCTTCTAACAATGTTACCCCTCTTGAGCAGCCACCTCAAAACAAGAAAAGGATTGAAAAAAAAGGAGTGGTTGATTATTCTGACACCGATGAAGATGATATCTTTGTCACCCATGAGGAGATGTAGATAGGGATTCCTCCTCATGAAAGATCAAGTGATTCAAGTTCAGGACAGAGCATCCTCATGCATCCTCAGACTAGGGAAACTTGATATTTGTGGATTGAATATTGCAGATGACTTGAGAGTAAAGGCTAGTAGATAGTTTATGGAGGATGAATCATTCATTGAAACCTACACATTTCAAGACTTCTGGTGGAATTCAAAGATTGTATATTATGCAGAAAAGGTGGCTATTGAAAGGAGCCTACACCTAGAATTGCCTAAAAGTGTTGTTGAAGAAAATGTAAGAAGCCTTATGAAAGATTAATTCAAAAATATTGATGCCCAGTAGGGCAGAGCACTTGTGAGGAAAAGTGGTGTGTTGTTATTGCCAGATTGGAATATTGTTGATGTCATTGTTTTAGATGCAATTAGAAGGGTTGAAAGATCTCTTGTACAAACAAAAGAAGAGTTGGAAATGGCACATCAAGGTTCAACTTTCAGTGAGGATTGGGATGCACTGGCAATATTCTCATTATCACAGGCATCTAGGAAACCAATCTTGGCCGAGCCATCAAATATTAGTGGACATTGCTTGTAAAGAGAGTTGTTGATACTCCAGTGTTGGAAGCTGCAAACATGGTTGTTAATGTTGCCAGGTTTACCCGATAAACTGTTGAGGGTCTTACCTTGGAAAGAGATAATCTCAGAGTTAATTATAGTGAACTCTTGAATGATTTTGATAGTATCCAACAAAAAATGGTTGCAATAGAAACTGAACTGGATTTCTATAAACAAAAAGAGGAAGTACAAAAGGAACGGGGTGAGCCTTGTTCAAGCCACCCATCTTTAGTCTCTCCAATAACATATGTGTGACACTTGCCACATAGTCATGCTCTAGCAATGGTACCATATAATCAAGGACAAAAATAAAGTGTAGAGGAAGAAATAAGTGGACTAAGCTCTAATTCATTTGATAGAGATCAACTACTTCTGCAAATTAACATATATAAGTGTAGACACCCAAAATTGTCCTCTTGCAACACCTGTCTCGGCATTTCATCATTTAGGCATCTTGTAGCATGTTTTTCCCTAAGTACCCATGTCATCATTTATTTAATTAAACATCATTTATTTAATTAAATAAATTTTATTTTTTTAATTAAATTCATATTCATAATCCATCAATTTCACTAATGTTAATTAAATAATTTATATTATTTAATTAATGAAATCATAAATTCAACGTTAATTAAATAAATCCAAAATTTATTTAATTAATAAAATCCTAAAAAGATCTTCTCGCTTTCTTTCCAAAACTGAACTCGTGTGCATCTAATTAATTTATTTAATTAGATAATTCATCAATTACCCTTCTCGTCTTTTTCGAGATTTATTTCCTTAAAACAGGAAATGAAATATTTCCATCTTGTTTGAAATATTATCTCATCTCATTGTATTTCCTCTTTTGTCAAAAATCAAATCATTGTCGAATCTTATCAAATCTTATCTTCTTCAACGTCACGGCTCTATAAATACAGCCTCTCGCAATCCATTTAGGGGGTTGATTCATCTAGCATCCAGACTCTGTCAATATCAGTCTTCTGTCTCTACCTATCATTCTCTCTATTTATCATTGTCATTGTCAAGTCGTTATGCTACAGGAATGAGCACTCAACATTCCTCCATTGTCAACCCTTCAAAATCTCGCATTCTCATGCAGGTGGAGAAGAGCAATGGAGATAAATCAAGTCTAGCTTGGAGATTGGTTTTCTTTGCTTTCTTGTTTTAATTTTCATGCTAGTTTGTGCTCTATTGTGCTTGATAGGATCTAATTAGATTATTGTTTTCATTAAACATTAAATCTGATTTTACCCTATCTACAATAAGAAGTTGCAAGAGAAAGCTCAAGATGCAATGTATGAGAACAAATCAAAGGTTTTCAGTACTACCTTGAAACATTTAAATGAGAAGATTCAAGAAAGACTCAATAGTGTGCATGACAACTATGCTTTGATGGTGCGTGCAATGAGGCTGTCTCAAAAGGATAAAATACTGGCTATACCAACCTTGAACAAATGGGTCCCAAGAGTTGAGAGATTGAGGTTAATTTTAGTGGGACCTACCTAGTATGAAGATAAGTATCCTTTAGTGCATCTAGTCTATGATTGTGTGTGAGTTGAGCGAGCAGAAGTTTTAGGGATATGCAGCCCCACTTGAGAAAAAGATAATAGAATTATTATCTCAATACACTCATACTGATTTATCACCATTGGTAGATATTGAGGTTACAAATTATGAAGTGAAACCATTGCGGACATGGAAAAGGGAACTGGATGAGGTTATCGACTCCCAAGTTGGTGAAATTTGTAAAGAATTTAATATTGATGTCTTCAATAACACACTGGAAAGGTTGACATTTCTTATCAACTTTCTGGAGGATTTCGATAGGGAATCCAATGCAGTTGTAACCAAGTATTCCCCTTACAGGAAAGCCATGGAAAAAATTATGGACTTTGACTGGCCATCTGAGGAAGAATATGAAGAATGGGGAAGGTTGTATGTTGGCAGGGTTGGTTTGTGAAACATATATTGGGTCATGTATTGTACAGGTCTGGCCTCAAAGATTGCAAAGATAAAACATATCTTTCATAGAAATATATCAGCTTTTGATGATGTGGAGTGCTGATTGAGATGCTGACTCACCTATGGTCCACATTATTTTGTCATTTCTCTCAACAAATTGGATGCTTTCTTTTGAAAGGGAAAATTTGCTCCTTATTACAACTGTAAATATTCTTTGTCTTATGTGTATTCCCTCCAATTTTTACGATTTGCAAATATAACTAAATTTGGAATATACCTTCTAGCGGTCCAATTTGATATTGACATTTGTACACTTGGCCATTTGTGCAGATCTTTTGTTGAAATTCTGGAGCTAGATTGAGAGAATTAGAAAAACACTAAACATATATGTTTAGTTGTTATCTAATGTTTTGAGTCTAGATGGTAAATTTAGTTAAATGTATGGTTTTTGAGTATATTTGAATGATAATGGATATTTTTTGAGTGTATAGTCTCTCCTTTGGTGTTGTGTTAGAATTATTAAGGAAAATATTGATCAACGATCATTTCATTAATTTTCATCGTGTTAGGATTTGATATGTTATATGGTTTTGGCTGTTGTTCATGGAATGAGTTAAATGCTCAGATTAGATCATTAGTTCATACACAATATCACTTGGATTTGGTAAGAATTCTTTAGTATTCAGTCATTGATTCATGAATTGCAAGGTGATATCACTATATCATAATTGCTTAGAATTAAACATGCCTTATGTTTCAATTTGTGCAAACTTCAAACCCATAGATAATGCACTAATATTTAACCCATTTAACCTTTCTTGGGGTTTTAGTATTTCGACATAAGATAAATCTTTAAAATAGTCATTGAACCACCTATTATTTGTTGTTATTTTGCATTCTCACCTTAAGATGCATAATTAACTCAAAGAATTTCCACCTTTGTGATTGATTTCATCTTATTTGCAATTAATGAGAATCTATCTGCCTTGATTTACAATTTTTGTGTAAATTGTTAAAATGAGTTATCTATTTGCCATTGTGGCAACACCCTCCTGGGTGTGGAAGAACCCGAAGTGTAGGAGATAAAGAGATAAACACTTTATCTCATTTTTTGGCCATTCGCCTGGTAGGTATTCGAGAATTGAGTTTGGCAGACTCATAGATATTTGTTGAGGCCTGCTTGGTTCATTAAAATTAACCAACACAAAGATCCTTAAATGTGCAACACTAGGTTTCCTACCTAACCACATTTCATAAGGGGTTTTACCTTCAATAGATGAGCTAGGGGATCTATGGATTAAATAACAAGAAGTACTTACAACCTCATCCCAAAGGAACTGATCTAGCTTAGCACTACTTAACATACTCCTAGCTCTTTCCATTAAGGTTCAGTTCATCGTTTCTGCTACTCCATTTTGTGAGGTGTATATGGAGTAGTTTTCTATCTCACAATTCCTGCATGCTTACAACAATCATCAAATTCCTTAGAACAATATTCACCACCATTATCTGATCTCAACACTTTTATCTTATGATTTGATTGTTTCTCAACCAAAGCCTTAAATTCTTTAAACTTGTTGAACACATCAGATTTGTTATGCATAAAATAGATCCAAGTGTATCTTGAGACATCATCAATAAATGTGACATAATATCTAGAATTTCCAATAGAGTTAATATCCACAGGGCCCATTACATTTGAATGAATAATCTCTAATAATCTTTTAGCTTTGTTTGTTCTACTAGGAAATGAAGATCTAGATTGCTTTCCAAACACACAATACTCACAAAAATATTTTTTGCTAATTGTATAATTAGGAATACCATCAGCCAATTTCTTATTAAGAATGGTTCTAAGACCTTTTTCACCAATTTGGCTCAATCTATAGTGCCACAACATATATGTATTTTCAACTTCAATTACATTGGATAATTTATTCAAATTGGAGGTATTAAGCTTAAAAAAATTCCCAATATGAGATCCTTTAGCAACCACCATATTCCCTTTCACCAATCTGCAACCACCTTTTTCAAATGTCACATGCATTCTAGAATCATTGAACATAGATACAAAAATTAGATTTATATCAAGTCCTAGAATATGTAAAACATCATTAAGGGTCTTAACCCTACCATCACTGAAATAGAACTTTACCTCTCCTCTTCCCACAACATTTTTTGTGTTATTATCTCCAAAGAAGACATTTCCTCCATCATATGTAGTATACTTAGTGAATCACACCTTGTTAGGAGTCATATGATAGGAGCAACCTGAATCAATAAGCCAAGAGTTATAAAAAATAGTGTTAGATGAAATTACCAATGCATCATTATTGTCATCTGAGGATTTCTTTGTAGAAGCATCAAAACTCTTTTTCTTACTCATACAATCCTTCTTTACATGTCCAGGTTTCCCACAATTCCACAACTTTACCTTACTCTTACCAGGGGTTTTAGACCATCCTTTGGACTTACCCTTTCCTTTCTTGTATGGCTTAGATTCATTTGTCTTAGTCCTACCTCTTACAAAAAAGGAATCTTGGGAACCAGTTGTAGACTTCCTCCTTATCTCCTCTGATAGGATAGTAGGAATTATATTTTCCATCTTAGGATCTGCACCACTACCACTGATATTAACAATTAGATTTTCCCAAGACTCTGGTAAATAACAAAGTAACAAAATGCATTTATCTTCATCTTCTACCTTTACATCTATAGATGCTAACAAAATTAGAATCAAATTAAAAGCATTTAAATGATGTGCAACAAAATTACCATCTTTCATCTTTAAAGAATACAATTGTCTTTTCAGATACAACTTATTAGTAAGAATTTTGGTTTGATAGATATCACCTATCCTCTTCCATAGTTTATATGTGGTAGTTTCATCTAAAACATTCAAGAGAACAACATCAACAAAACATAATCTTATGGTCCCTCTTGCCTTCTTATCAAGCTTAGTCCAATCCTCATTTGATATCATTGTAGGTGACTTTGTCTCATTACAAACAGCTAACCACTGATCTCTCTATTCAAGGAGATCCTCCATTTTTAGTTTCCACATCTCATAACTATATCCATTTAATCTTTCAATATCTAAACGAGAAGTAGAACTCATTGTAACACACGTCTTTTACAAACCAGCAATACCACAATAGTAAAAGCTCCCACTATAGCCAAAAAACCTGCAAAATTTTAAGAGAAAGGCATCCCAAACTCTACCCAACCATTAGCTTTAATACCAAATGTTGAAAAATGGAGGTAATTATGTAGCTTTAAAACTTGTAAAACTATGATATTGTAGATCTAATTAAGTGTTCTTTGTGGATGATTATTTGTTTAGATCAATTTTACCAATTATAGAAAGTGGATAAAAAATTGTAGAAGAATGAGACAAGAAGATAGAAGTGACACAACATATACTTGGAGAAACCCTTTTGAGAAAAAAATCCACCACTAGAATCAATAGTTCTTGTATTATTTAACCTTAGAACAAGATTACAATAATACTATATCAATACTTTGCTTGATATGCTTCTTTTGCCTTCAACAATTCTTCTTGACAACCTACAATAAAATATGATAAAACTCTCTTCAACTTGCTAAAATTAATAGAAAATAATGAGCATTGTAAACTCCAAAGAGTTGTTAATTACAAGAGCACAAATTTCCTCTCAAAAACCTATGCCTATTTTGTGCAAGTAGAGTTCCATTATGTAAAATGATGTCAAGTCCAATGTCTCCTTAATTTAGGTGCCCCAAACTGATCTCCTAACTGATCGTTGGTCAAGAAAATATCTTCCAAGCTTCTCCTCAAAGTTGGCACCCAAGAATGGACCCACTTAACTTAGGCTTGTAAATATCTTCTCATGCAAAAGGTGTTAACTCCAAGATGCCAACTTGGGCACCCAAGGTGGGTCCAAGTCAATATTTGTTAACTGAAACATATCTCTCCATAAATTCATGCAAACATTATGCATGATTGATCATCCCCACTTAACTAAATGTATCACCTATTATCTATCATGCAACTAAAGTCACTAGTCATGCATTCCAAGTGAACTGAAGTCAACTAGCATTCAAATGAAACTAACTACATGCAACTAAAGCTAACTGAACCATAATTGAACTGAATTGAACTGAACTGAATTGAGCTCCACTCATGTAAATATAAATCCCTAACCTCTAGGATCTTTACATGCATTACTAAAGTGTTATCTGTTCTCCAAACAATTAACTTAAGCAAGGTGGGTTCCACCTTCCATGTGGGCACCCCATGTTCTCCTATTTTGTAGGAGCTCTTCTTGGTTTTCCCCACATGTTCCTATCATTTATAAATAATTACATATGTCAATTTTCATGTTCATTTCATTCAAATTTAATCTCTTTCTAATCCTAGTGTTGGGGAACACTTTCTAAGGACTTAAGAGATACATGAAATATGTTTAGGATTTCAATTAAATGGCATGCTATTCCCAACAACAATTTCATGAAGATAGTGAGGGAAACCTATTAGAAGAGGTGGATAAGAATGATCAACCAAAACAACAAGCTAAGGAGCCATAACAATAGGTTGAAGAACCAAGGCAAAAGATTGCAGAGCTTGATGAAGAAGTGACAAATGGGTTGTTCAAGCAACTACCATGGTTTCTTTTCTAAAGGAAGAACAAGTTGATGTCTCAGTTTAGCCATGCCAAGAGGAGTTTCTTCAAGACAATGAACATGTTTTATTGAATCAATAGGAAGAAAAAAATGACCTTTTTCTTGAGATTAAAGAAGATGTCCTAGCTAGAAAGCTTTTAGACCATAAAAGGGGGCCAAAGTTACCACGATCATACAAGAGGTTAACATTCCTCAAGAGAATCATGATGGATTTTTTTTTTGGGATGATTTGGAGAAGTTTTGTGCTAACCTTGAGGTCAAGCTAGCTCCAAAATAAGAAGAAAACCAAAAATTTCCAAATCAGCTACTTGTACCCCAAGAGCATCCCATGGAACCTCATTTTCATCTTAGTAATGAACATGTCAACCTCACTCCATCAGTTGTACCCTGCTACCCTCCCACCATCTCCCTTTTCAAAGGAGGACCTATTATTTGGAGAGAAAATGAGGGCTAGGTGGGTGAAGAGGAGGATATTCCAAGTGAAAATGATGAAGGAATAAGTAATTGCAGCCCCTTTTATGACATTGGATCACAAAAATCAAACTTGCTGCAAGAGGTTGATGAGGGTGATTAGCTTGGAAAACGGTGTGTAAAGCAAGTGGATGGTAATAAGGAGGAAGTTGTGGTTTTCTTTTTTGACTAGAGGCCTTATTTTGTTGACAAGGAGGATATTCACAAGAAACAAGAAGAAGATGTAGAAATTGTGCATGAACAAAATACCAACAAGTGTAGTTCAGCCTTTGTCATTTCAAGAGGTTGTCCTATTAGAATTTTAGCTGGCATGGAGGCCATTGAAGCACCAATAACTAGTCTTGCACCCAATCATGAAGCTATAGCTGAAGATGGAATCAAGAATGTACTTGTAGCTAAACAAGAGTATGTTCAACTCACCTATCCTCATTTGAACAACAATACATATGATCCATTCGACGAGGTAAGTGGACTTGTTTATCTCTTCCAAGGGATAGTTCATAAACTTTTCTTAGCTGGCCTCAAGCATGGAAGTCATTGCATATTGAGAAGAAGGGGAAACTACTTCAGTCATCCTATAAATGGTTTTGTTTTAAGTGTTTTTGTCTTGTCGTTAGTGTAGGGTAGTTTTCTGTTTAAATACAATTTCTCAATTCCCTAAGTTTTGTTCTGCATAGTTAAGTAGGTTTGTCTTGAATTTTTGGGAGTTGGAATAAGTTTTCAAGGTGTCATACACTATTTTGGATGAGTTACAATAGTATGCAAGACTTTTTTTCAAGTTTTTTCAGTTTCTAAGTGACTCTGTGCCCAATGGATAAGCTTCGGGCAATTGGTCAAGATGTTTAGCAGAGAAACATGTAGAAAATGTTTCCAAAAATGTTACCTATTTTAGCTACCAGCTAAAACAAGTAGAATTGTTTATTTTTACAAGTGAAAGAAAATGTACATTCTACTTTGCTATGTTATATCCATGTGTATAAATAAATTATCAAAATACTGCATTGTTATATTATGCAAATGCATAAAACAGAGAAGATATGAACATTTCTTGTAAAAATTAGTCTTAATTGATAAACATAAGTGTATGGTGTCCCACACAAGCCATGGGACTGGCTATTTTAATGCAAATAAGGGAAAAACTATACATTTATATATACAACAAAGGAGTGCATATATAAAGAGAGGGGAACCATCATTTCTTGAATGATGAATCCTAGTTGAGTTCCTTTGCATCAACTTTAGACCCTTCTACTTATCCAGCCTCGAGTTGTTGCTTTCCCTACTACTCCAAGAATTCCTACATGTGTGAGAGAGATTTTTTTAGAGCAATGAAAGATCACCAATTAGTACATATGCAAACATCCATAAACATATAGCTTGATCCTCATAAGCATAAAAATAGTTTGCATACCATACATGTCTAGGAAAACAAAAAAGGTTATCAAAAACATCTATCATATGCTCTGTTTTATCTAATATGTTTTTTCATTGTGTAGGTATAGGTGAAATCTTTATTGTTGGTTTGTTTCATGTAGTCATAGCATGTGGAGTGAAATGAGCTCCCACAAGGGTAGAGCCCAACATGCTTCCCTCTAGTTTCATTAGAGTGGGATAGTCACATTATGTTTTACCAATGAAATCTTTGAAGACAAGTTTCATAATCAAGGTGATATCAATAAAGGATAGACACCTTATATATAAGAGCACTCCTTTCCCATATGAACATGATGCAAAAATGGTCTACAAAGTTCCATGATGATTGAATATGAAGAATTGGAATGTGATTACTATTGTCAATAGATTTGCACCCAGCTGAATGCAATATTCAACAACCTACTAAAACATGGAAACCTTCTTCAGATGTGGGTGATCTTAGTGAAGAAGGAATCTCTAGAGTGAGCTGGTTCTTCGAATGATAAATCCTATTCTAAACAACTTCTGAGAAAAGGGATAGAAAGATGGAATGAAAACAAAACTTGAATCTAACTAGTACTTCACTTAAAGTTATGAAATTCAAACATTGACACTCACAACAACTTTCCTATCACAATGAATCTCACAATCCCACTAGCACATACTTCCATCAGTATTTTGCATGAAGATTCCTAAATGAAATACAACAGGCAACCTGAACTATGCAATTCTGAAATACAACTTACAATAGCAAGACATAAAAGGATTCTGATTTGAACCACAAAGACATCAAATTGCTATTATAAAATTGAGACAGAAATGAGAAGGAGAATACTGCTGCTTTATTAAAATTGAAAGAGTGAATAATTATGAACTGAGTACAAAAGGGTTCACAAGCTCAAAAATGTGTATGAGTAGGAACCACCATCTGAACTAAAAAGGAGAGCTAAAAAGTCTTTTCAAAGAAATAACTCTCAAGAAACCCTAATCCGAGCTCACAAAGAAGCTTAAGGAAAAAAGCTTCGAACTATCTCAAAAAACTACATAAAAGCAGAAAAAAGCATACTTCTTTTATGATCAAACTGTCAAGCCTCTAAAAATAGGTTGAATCTGCTTTAAAAGCCCAAAAAACACCTTATCTCTCCAAGATAAGACTCAAATCCGACCAAGGGAAGAAATCAAAATGAATCTGCTAAAAATAGCAAGAAATCATAAAACAATTTATAAAAGATTGCTTTACGATTCTACTTTACAGGATTGCAGATCTTACAATTTGTCTATTTTTTGCAATTAAAGATTACAAAATATTTTGCAAAAAGAAAACATTCTTATCTCTCCATTACAGTGCTTTGATTTTCTCAAAAAATCATAAAAATATTAATACATATCATTATCTTCAATTGATTTCTCTAAAATCAATTAAAATTAAAAACCTTAAGTGGACAATTTTTTCCCTTTGAGAAAAAAAAAACTAAGTGATAACAATATCCACTTCTAGGTCATAAGGCATTCACTATGCATACCAAATCTTCAAATTTCCTAAGGTACAAGATGTAAGCCCTAAAGACTTAAGCTATCGGCCAACCTAGGCATATAAATTTTGGCCTCCAACATATATTAAACTTCAGATTTTAATAAATTCCAGTACAAGGCTCAACCTAATTCGAAATTCCCATGTGCTTTTATCAAACATGATTATTCTAGATGATTATGATGTTGGGCTCGAATTAGGGCATGAGAAAAACAAGGTCATACCCTAATATGATTCATTTTGCAATTATCAATTTGCGGAAAATGAGCTATGGCTGAAAGGAGCGCTGCCATGATTGAGTCGAATCAGTAGCTTGTGTGTTTTGAGAACTCCATCTTCTACTTCTGATAGTTGAACTCCTCAATGGGTAAGCTTGCTCTGTTTATTATTGTGGCTCTAACTCCATTCTTGAAGTCATAAGGATTACTAAGGCTGCGACTTGCTCATAGTGGTTTTCTGACTTTCCTTTTACACTCAGAATTGTGACTGTTCCTCTTGGCCATTATGAGCTCGAACTCGGCTTTTGTCTAGGAAAACTCCATGAGGGAGCTTGTTCGAGGGTTCTGTTTCTCTTTCTACACGAGGTGAGCTTCTTGATTCATAAATTTTGTGACTTTAGCCGCATCTAAGACAGTATCTAATGCATTTCTTTTACTCTCTTTGCTTTCTTTAAAGAGCTCGAACCATGGCTTAGACTCTTTATATTTACCTCTGTGTTCCTTGTCTTCACTGGCCGCCTATGTGAGCTCAAACTGGATACTTGCTTGGAGTTTTGAGAGTTAAATATGGCTCTGGCCGCGACTAAGAGCATTCTCCTACAGACTTGAAGTGTTAAATTTTGCTCAAAGCACGCATTTACTTCTTCACTCTTGAAAACTTAAAGAGCCCTTCCTTTATTTTATGAATCTCTGGCCATACTCAGGCCGCACCATGTATGTCTTTAGAAAAGCATTCTTTGGAGGTTTTGGGCTCGACCCATGTTCAAACTTCTTACCAACTTTGCATTTTAAAACAAACGCATTCATGGGTAAGATGTAATTCGAATGAAAACTGTATTTCCCTTATTATGAAGCTCAACTACCAAAGGAACTTCACATTTTTGTATTCTTGATGTCTCATACAAAAATCAGACATGGGTTATCATTGCAATTGTATTTTCTATACTTTAAAAAACAAACCCCAAACGTGGGTACTCTGTATATCCATTTGCATTCAGTTTATAAGCTCGACCCGATTGATCATGGCATTCTATTACTGAACCCCTTAAGGGTGAATTGAAAATTGTAATATGCAGAGTTGTGTTTTGAAACTCCATTGTGAGCTTTCTGGAAAAGACCCTGTGTAGTCAAGCAAAAATCTAGCTTTTCTTTTGTTACTCTGAAACCTTAATCTTCTCCATATGGGTATTTGAAATTTAAAGAAATCAAGAGAACACAGAGTATTTGAGAGCATTTTCTATTTGTTATCCATCCCAACCATGGGAACACTATATAAGGCTTGTATTTTGACAAAACCCCACCTAGGTGTCTAATATTCTGAAAACACACTTCTCTTTTGTATTGCATTGCAAACCCTCACATGGATTTACAAGATTCTAAAAAATATCATGAAAACACACTTATAAGATTCAGATTTGGAAGCATTTCCTATTATATTCCCTTGATTACATTCTTCTTGAAACGTCTGCATATCTGTATCTGTTTAAAATTCCCTCCCGTGCCTCTCGCTTACACTTTCAGGTGTCGTTGACATTGAACTCTCTGTGCACACATAAATTCCTTTTTAATGTGATTTTGTAGATTACTTACTCAATGTATAATCTGTTAATTCTGAAAATGATTTTTATGTGTTTAAATTCTTGTAAAAATTGTGCACACTTGTCTATCTGATACCTGTAATTCCTTGCATATGTATTTTGAATGGACATTGCACTTGATTGTTGTCTTCCGCCAAACACTGATATATAATTCTATTTGAAGCATCATCTCAGCCAAAGTGAACTAGTTGTACCTGTTGTAACCTTTCTTTAACTAACACACCAGATTCAGATACTGTATTGAAATTTGTCATTCAAGTAGAAACTGAAACTCCTGCCATATGTCTCTTTATGAAGAAAAGAACCATAGGTTCACGAATGTTGGAATTGTATATGCTATTTGTATTACTTAAATATTGACTTCATCCTGCTTTCCTTTGCACTCAGAATTGTTCCTTTTTTGGATTCCTTAACTTTACCACACAACAACATTTTCTTTGTTCTTGGACTTTATGTAGAGATTTTAAATTGAAACATTTTAATATTATGGACTACATCTTACCCGATTTCTTCAATGCATAATTAACACCTCCGAGACACCTTTGTTATGCTTTCTTTTTCCTCATCATTCTAGAATGATCATTTCATATTGCATCCCCTAATGCTGCATTGTATCATCAATCAAACTAGAACTGATTGTTCCTTTATTATGTGAGTGCCTTGACTGTCTTTCATACTCTTGAGCTTCAACATGGTACTCTTCATGCATTTTTATGTTCCACTTAACAAATTGTTCTTTAAATCTGCTCTCTTTCGTGATGAAAATTGAAACAAAACTCTCCATTAAGGCATAATGTATGCATGTTCACTATCCTTGACTGTGAAGAGAACACTGATGAACTGAACCTTGCATGACATATATGATCATGATGAACAAATAACATTGTAGCTTAAGAACATGAACCATTTATGACATCCGATATAATGAGACTCAGTTAAGTGTTTGAGTGACATAAACTTGTTGTTTACCTGTAGCTTTCAGAAAGCATTAACCTGATTGTTATGAATGCACAGTTGGTTTAGTACCTTTATAGATAACTATGCTTTACTCTTTCAGTTGTATATCACTCCTTTTGATGAATATATGATGTAGTAATCTTTAAATTAGCACGTTTATAATGAGTAGGGCAGCATGCTGAGCTCTACCCTTGTGGGAGCCCGTTTTTCTCCACATGCTTGGTCTTCAAAAAATGATCAACATTGTGATTTTACCTATACCTACACAAGGAAACAAACAATGTTAGCATAAAAAATAGAATATCATGATCATGTTGATATTTCTCCTTCAGCTCATTTCTTATGTACTTTTCTTGATTGTTTCAATGTATGATTGATAGTAGGCTGCACTATTGTTGGTGACTCATATAGGTATCTTCATAATCGAAGCCTCTGACATCTCCTTCCTTTCTCTTACAGGTCGACAGAGCTCGAGAAGATGAAGGTGCACCATTCAGTGTCGACCATCGGCCAAAATAGGCAATGATGATTATGTCGTTACTTATGTGTTTTATTCTTTCGCATCTTCCATAATGTAGTGTGCTATTAATGATGCACCATGACAGTCACATCCATAGCTTGTGTGGATATTTGATTTCATCTTTATGCTTTTCATTTGAAAAGAAAATGCATTTCACTACAATGTTGTAATATCATTTGGATTCTTGCAATAAAATGAAGCTATGTAAATATGAATTATTCTATGAAATAAATGAAAGCATTTGAAATTCTTTGTTGTTTATACGCTCAATTCTTTACTTTATTTAATCCTGGAACATTTGAATAACACCTCTAAAATTATGATTCTTAGAGCATGACTGTCGCTTAAAGAATAATGAACAAAGTGCAAACAACACTTAAGCATAATATGTAATTTCACCTTAAGATAGAATAATGTTAAGCCAGCTCCACCAATCGAGCTGTGGCAAAAAATTGGTAACATTTTGGCGATTTCTGCTAAATGCTTTCCTGCTAAGCATAGATCAGTGGCCTTAAAATAATCCATTGAGTGCAGAGTCAGTTTTGCCCCTTCTTGAAACTCAGAAACTTGAACAGCAACACTCTAGACAGCAGCAAAAGAAAACAAAACATAACTAAAAGTAAACTAGCAGGCCCTGATGGCCAACATAACATGCGTAGCAGCGCTTAGGGAAAGCAAAACTACTGAATAGAAATGTGTGTAACACACTTATTTGCAGCAGCTATTCTATCCTACACTAGCCAGTGGAAAAGGTACTCAAACAAAACCATTTACGGGTTTTGAAAAATAACTGCCTCTCCTAGTCAACCGAGGATACTTTGCATGCTCACAAATTTGCACTAAGAGGTGGAAAATGACGATATTTCTCACACATTGTCGTGTTGCAACTTGTAAATAACAATCAAAGACACAAATCGTGTGAATCTGATCAAGCATACCTCTAGTTTTCCCAGAATGAATAAGTGGGATTTGTTGCCCCTCGACTGCCACCTCATCCTTAGGTGCACTGGAAATCCTTTGGATCTTGCCAACAACCCTAGCTAGATGTCTATGGGGCAGCCTCTCGAAAGGGTGAAACCAGAACTTGGACCTTTGGTTCTTTGCTGGTTACCTACTACTTCAATCTCATCCTTCTGATGAGGATCATTTGAAAACAGATCACCCAAACTTGCGTAAAACTCATCAATTATATTAGCGTACAAGTTCTCATGGGTCCCATCACTATCTTCTATATGCATAATAGGCTTTGAGGTGTCCTCATGACTACTTTCTTGAAAACTTGTAAAGATATCAAGGCCATTACCTTGTACAGTAGTGTCATGCTTATGCCCAGCTTGATCTCGTTCTATTTGAACTATTGTATCATGCTTATCGGGATTTTGACATTTGATAGCCATGCTCTCCCCACCTTAAGTTTGGACACCCCCTGTTGTCTCCTCAAGCTGCTTCTCCACACCTTCTCCCTCAAAAGATGAGTGTTTGGCATCTAAATTTGAAACAAAAGCCTCAAGATCATCCCAAAACATGTCGTCTTCCCTCTCACTTTTAGTTTCTTGTGGAGGTAGACTATTAGTTACTTTGCTACAGCTCCTCTGAGGTATCAAAACATTATAATTTTGAACTTCTTCCTGCTATTCTAGAGCGGGTATGGGCATAATTTGAGATGAGATTTCCTCATTATCCACAAAAAATGGTAACTCATTGAATAGATCAGGCAGAACTTGAGAGCTGTCGGCCATTTCTTGATGTTAATTTGTGGTTCCTCAAACATAGTCTCCTCTATCTCCTGCAGCAACTACTCCTGACATTCTGGGTCCTCTTTATCACTGTACAAACTAGATACTTCAAAATAATCATCGATATTCTGTTGTTCCAAAGAGTCAACTTTCTTTGCACATGCAACACTCTTAGGTTCAGCCGAGAAATGAGTGCAATAAGTAGTAACCGCATGCTCTGTATGTTGCAGCAATTGTTCCTCTGAAAAATTTCCATTGTCCTCCATAAAACAAGGCTCTTCTCGTTCAATCTTCTGTTGCTGCAAACGATATTCCTCCATAGCTATATGCAATAAATTTACTCTTCTAGCTTCTTCCATGGCGAAAGATGAGTCATTTTCCAAGACAATAGATCTACTCTCATAAAGGCAAGTAGTGGCAGGACCATTAGACTTATCTGGTTGGGAAACTTGGTGAATCTCTAGAGTCTCCTAGAGGAAAAGAGGTTGCTCTCTAATGGACTAGTCTTGAATGCTCACAGGTTTGGAATGTTCTAACCTAGGTTCTTACAAAGGTGAAAAATCTCTAAAGCTAGGAATTTTGACTTTAGTAGGGTTAGGAGGCTCAGTTTTCATAAAACTTGGGAATTTAAACTCGCGAACCTCTTCTTGAATAGGATGTTCTGAGATGGTAGGAGCTGTTTGGGCTTCATGCATTTGATATTGAGCAAGCAGAAGCTTCGTTTGTGCAGCTGCCTCCCTGTCCAAATCCTCCTCAAACTGTGTTCTTTGGGCCTCCAACTCCTGCTCACGAAGATAGGCCAACTCCTCCTGGTGTTGATTATATTCATGTTGCGTATTGATCTCCTCCAGATGACTTATGTAATCAAGCAGTGTGCTCTTTATACTTGCAATCCCCTCCTGTTGATCTATTTCATTCATTTTCCTTTCATAGTTCAACAATATATCTTTGAAGCTCAATTCTTCAATCTCTTGGGACTGATTTTGAACATATGAGGGCTGAGATGAATAATGAGCAAGGGTGGGTGGGTGGCAACTATACTGGGTATGTTGGTTTTGAAAATCCATGGAACTGAAACCAGCAAGATGATTATGCAAATATGGCTGATATGGAGATGGAAAAGCAGGGCTCTCATGATATGGCAGATGATATGATGCATGGCCATGAAATATTGACATATTCATTCATTCATAAGCTAGAAAATAGCAAAAAGCTAGGCTTTTAAAAACACCAGCACTTGATCTGCATACAAAAATCGAGAACAGAGTCGCCAGGTATATTGAATCGAGCCTACAAAATGCTGAATAACTTGCTGCATACACCAAACAACAAATTTAAAATGTTAAAACTTCTCTGAAATTGATTTTCAGAGTCCCACTGGGCGTGCCAAAAATTATTGTTAATAGATTTTCACCCAGCTAAATGCAATATTCAACAACCTACTAAAACATGGAAAACCTTCTTCAGATGTGGGTGATCTTAGCGAAGAAGGAATCTCCAGAGTGAGTTGGTTCTCCGAATGATAAATCCTATTCTAAACAACTTCTGAGAAAAAGGATAGAAAGATGGACTGAAAAAAAAACTTGAATCTAACTGGTATTTCACTTAAAGTTATGAAATTCAAACATTGACACTCACAACAGCTTTCCTATCACAATGAATCTCACAATCCCACTAGCACATACTTCCATCAGTATTTTTCATGAAGATTCCTAAATGAAATACAACAGGCAACCTGAACTATGCAATTATAAAATACAACTTACAACATCAAGACATAAAAGGATTTTGATTTAAACTACAAAGACATCAAATTGCTATTATAAAACTGAGATAAAAATGAAAAGGAGAATACTACTGCTTTATTAAATTTGAAAGAGTGAATAATTTTGAACTGAGTACAAAAGAGTTCACAAGCTCAAAAATGTGTATGAGAAGGAACCGCTATCTAAACTGAGAAGGAGAGCTAAAAATACTAAGTCTTTTCAAAGACATAACTCTCAAGAAACCCTAATCCGAGCTCACAAAGAAGCTCAAGGAAAAAAGCTTCGAACTATCTCAAAAAACTACATAAAAGAAAAAAAAAGCAACTGCTTTTATGATCAAACTGTCAAGCCTCTAAAAATAGGCTGAATCTGCTTTAAAAGCCCAAAAAACACCTTATCTCTCCAAGATAAGACTCAAATCTGACCAAGGGAAGAAGTCAAAATGAATCTGCTAAAAATAGCAAGAAATCATAAAACAATTTATAAAAGATTGCTTTACGATTCTGCTTTACTGGATTGTAGATCTTACAATTTGTCTATTTTTTGCAATTAAAGATTACAAAATATTTTGCAAAAAGAAAACATTCTTATCTCTCCATTACAATGCTTTGATTTTCTCAAAAAATCATAAAAATATTAATACATATAATTATCTTCAATTGATTTCTCTAAAATCAATTAAAATTAAAAACCTTAAGTGGACAATTTTTTCCCTTTGAGAAAACAAAAACTAAGTGATAACAATATCCACTTCTAGGTCATAAGGCATTCACTATGCATACCAAATCTTCAAATTTCCTAAGGCACAAGACACAAGCCCTAAAGACTTAAGGTATCGGCCAACCTAGGCATATAAATTTCAACCTCCAACATATATTAAACATCAAACTTTAATAAATTCCAATACAAGGCTCAACCTAATTTGAAATTCCCATGTACTTTTATCAAACATGATTATTCTAGATGATTATGATGTTGGGCTGGAATTAGGGCATGAGAAAAACAAGGTCAAACCCTAAAATGATTCATCTTACAATTATCAGTTTGAGGAAAATGAGGTCTGGCTGAAAGGAGCGCCGCCATGATTGAGTCGAATCTATAGCTTGTGTGTTTTGAGAACTCCATCTTCTACTTCTGATAGTCAAACTCCTCAATGGGTAAGCTTGCTATGTTTATTATTGTGGCTCTAACTCCATTCTTGAAGTCATAAGGATTACTAAGGCTACAGCCTACTCATAGTGGTTTTCTGACTTTCCTTTTACACTCAGAATTGTGACTGTTCCTCTTGGCTGTTATGAGCTCGAACTTGGCTTTTGTTTAGGAAAACTCCATGAGGGAGCTTGTTCGAGGGTTTTTTTTCTCTTTCTACACGAGGTGAGATTCTTGATTCATAACTTTTGTGACTTTAGCCACGGGTAAGACAATATCTAATGCATTTATTTTACTCTCTTTGCTTTATTTAAAGAGCTTGAGCCATGTCTTAGACTCTTTATATTTACCTTTGTGTTCCTTGTCTTCACTGGCCGCCTATGCGAGCTCAAACTGGATACTTGCTTGGAGTTTTGAGACTTAAATATGGCTCTGGCCGTGACTAAGAGCATTCTCCTACAGACTTGAAGTGTTAAATTTTTCTCAAAGCACACATTTACTTCTTCACTCTTGAAAACTTAAAGAGCCCTTCCTTTATTTTATGAATCTCTGGCCATACTCAGGCCGCACCACGTATGTCTTTAGAAAAGCATTGTTTGGAGGTTTTGGGCTTGACCCATGTTGAAACTTCTTACCAACTTTGCATTTTAAAACAAACCCATTCATGGGTAAGATGAAATTCGAATGAAAACTGTATTTCCCTTATTCTGAAGCTCAACTACCAAAGGAACTTTGCATTTTTGTATTCTTGTTGTCTCATACAAAAATCAGACATGGGTTATCACTGCAATTGTATTTTCTGTACTTTAAAAAACAAACCCCAAATGTGGGTACTTTGTATATCCATTTGCATTCAGTTTATAAGCTCAGCCTGATTGATCATGGCATTTTGTTACTGAACCCCTCAAGGGTGAATTGAAAATTGTAATATGCAGAGTTGTGCTTTGAAACTCCATTGTGAGCTTTCTGGAAAAGACCCTGTGTAGTCAAGCAAAAATCTGGCTTTTCTTTTATTACTCTGAAACCTTAATCTTCTCCATATGGGTATTTGAAATTTAAAGAAATCAAGAAAACATAGAGTATCTAAGAGCATTTTCTATTCGTTATCCATCCCAAGCATGGGAACACTGTATAAGGCTTGTATTTTGACAAAACCCCACCTAGGTGTCTAATATTCTGAAAACACACTTCTCTTTTGTATTGCAGTGCAAACCCTCACAGGGATTTACAAGATTCTGAAAAATATCATGAAAACACACTTATAAGATTCAGATTTGGAAGCATTTCCTATTATATTCCCTTGATTTCATTCTTCTTGAAATGTCTGCATATCTGTATCTATTTAAAAGTCCCTCCTGTGCCTCTCGCTTACACTTTCAGGTGTCATTGACATTGAACTCTCCTTGCACACATAAATTCCTTTTAAATTTGATTTTGTAGATTACTCACTCAATGTATAATCTGTTCATTCTGAAAATGACTTTTATGTGTTTAAATTCTTGTCAAAACTGTGCACACTTGTCTTTCTGATACCTGTAATTCCTTGCACATGTATTTTGAATGGACATTGCACTTGATTGTTGTCTTCTGCCAAACACTGATATATAATTCTATTTGAAGCATCATCTCAGCCAAAGTGAACTAGTTGTACCTGTTGTAACCTTTCTTTAACTAACACACCAGATTCAGATACTGTATTGATGTTTTTCATTCAAGTAGAAATTGAAACTCTTGCCATATGTCTCTTTATGAAGAAAAGAACCATAGGTTCACGAATGTTGGAATTGTATATGCTATTTGTATTACTTAAATATTGACTTCATGCTGCTTTCCTTTGCACTCAGAATTGTTCCTTTTTTGGATTCCTTAACTTTACTATACAACTACATTTGCTTTATGTTCTTGGACTTTATGTAGATATTTTAAATTGAAACATTGTAATATTATGGACTACATCTTACTTGATTTCTTCAATGCATAATTAACACCTCCGAGACACCTTTGTTATGCTTTCTTTTTCCTCATCATTCTGGAATGATCATTTCATATTGCATCCCCTAATGCTGCATTGTATCATCAGTCAAACTGGAACTGATCGTTCCTTTATTATTTGAGTGCCTTGACTGTCTTTCATACTCTTGAGATTCAACATGGTACTCTTTATGCATTTTTATGTTCCACTTAACAAACTGTTCTTTAAATATGCTCTCTTTTGTGATGAAAATTGAAACAAAACTCTCCATTAAGGCATAATGTATTCCTATTCATTGGCCTTGGCTGTGAAAAGAACACTGATGAACTGAACCTTGCATGACATATATGATTATGATGAACAAATAACATTGTAGCTTAAGAACGTGAACCATTTATGACATCTGATATAATGATACTTAGTTAAGTGTTTGAGTGACTTAAACTCACTATTCACTTGTAGCTTTCAGAAAGCATTAACCTGATTGTTATGAATGCACAGTTGGTTTAGTAGCTCGATAGATAACTATGCTTTACTCTATCAGTTGTATATCACTCCTTTTGATGAATATATGATGATGTAATCTTTAAATCAGCCCTTTTATAATGAGTAGGGCAGCATGTTGAGCTCTACCCTTGTGGGAGCCCATTTTTCTCCACATGCTTGGTCTTCAAAAAATGATTAGCATCGTTATTTTACCTATACCTGCACAAGGAAACAAACAATGTTAGCATAAAAATAGAATATGATGGTCATGTTGATATTTCTCCTTTAGCTCATTTTTTCTGTACTTTTCTTGATTGTTTCAATGTATGATTGATAGTAGGCTGCACTATTGTTGGTGAATCATATAGGTATCTTCATAATCAGAGCCTCTGAAATCTCCTTCCTTTCTCTTACAGGTCGACGGAGCTCGAGAAGACGAAGGTGCACCATTCAACGTCGACCATCGACCAAAACAGGAAATGATGATTATTTCGTTACTTATGTGTTTTATTCTTTCACATCTTCCATAGTGTAGCGTGCTATTAATGATGCACTATGACAGTCACATCCACGACTTGTGTGGATATTTGAATTCATCTTTATGCTTTTCATTTGAAAAGAAAATGCATTTCACTATAATGTTGTAATATCATTTGGATTCGTGCAGTCAAATGAAGCGATGTAAATATGAATTATTGTATGAAATATATGAAATCATTTGAAATGCTTTGTTGCTTTTACACTCTATTTTGTAGTTTATTTAATCCTGGAACATTTGAATAACACCTCTGAAATTTTGATTCTTAAAGCATGACTTTCGCTTAAAGAATAATGAACAAAGTGCAAATAACACTTAAGCATAATCTGTAATTTCACCTTAAGATATAATAATGTTCAGCCAACTCCACCAATCGAGCTGTGGCAAAAAATTGGTAACAATTACAAGTTTTGAATCCATATAGTAGTGATTAGAAAATTCCTTAAAAATCAATATTGCATTCAACAATGAAGGATGGTTTGTGATCATGTGTTTAGACAAGAAGAAGGTTCACTGTTTGTTTCCAAAATAGAGCATATGAGGCAATACCATCATTACAGTAGGATAAAGAACAATGCATATAAAGGATAGTGGCATGATAGTGCATATCAAATAATGAGCTCTTGCTCATCAAATCTCTTTTCCTAGTAGGTTTTTTATACAAGGATTATGAGTGAGTAAAATAGACACTTTCTCAATGATAGAAGCATGGTTGCTTCATATAAGAAATGTAGGAAATGATTGCTATATTTAAGAAACTAGAATAATGCAGCAGAATGCATGGGTTAGTGCACATTTTTGCATTGTGTTTGATTATTCAAAGAAAGAATGTCTTTATGACAACATAGTCATGAGAGAAACCTTTTAGGTACCATTCAAATGCATAAGGGCAGTCCTTTTATATCATCATATAGAGATAAAGAATGCATATGGTAGTTTCGAACTGAGTAGAACTATCATTATATAAGACTTCATTTCCTTGTTGTAGTTTAAGGTTGAGAACAATTCTCTTTAAAGTGACAACCCTATGGAGTGTTTGGTGACAATATTTTTCTCAAGGAGCCTTAACATTTATAGTTATAAAGGATAGTGATAGGTCATATCACTTTAGATGAATAATGGAGTACGATACTACAATTAGTCCACAATGGTTCTTGAAGAGACAAAAAGAAGATGCATGGGACTGTAAAATGGAAGAGAATGGACATGGCAACCCAATCATATTAAATGCTATGATAATAGAGATGACAATCTTTCAAACTATGAAAAGGATAATATAGTAAAAGAGTGTGGTTATGGTATTATCTTAAAAGGGTTCAAGATCTTCAAATAGAGGTAACATGGGTTCCAATGTTGCATCTTGGAATGAGAGATATTTCATGGATCTAAATGAGACCCCGACTGCTATAAAAAGAAGAAAACGAGTTCTAGAATAGAATCCCTATCAGGAATGGTGGAGTTAGGGAAGCTTTTCTCCCCTCAATGATCAAAATTTCTAAGTTTATGGATGTTGGTTTTCTAGAGTTCACTTGCTTGGAGAACAACACTACAGATGAGCAAAAAATAACACAACACTAAATATCAAGAGGTTTCCATAAAATAAAGCCTAAAAAAAAATGATCATTTGAGTTTCAAGTGGAAAAGGTAGTGTTCATGAAGGAATGGAAAAGATGCATAGAATCTTTGACTTATACCTATATTGTGTAATGGCATTGAATCATTTTGTAAACCATTTTTTCTTCACAGGGCTGCATTTTTCTTATGGAACAATTGACTGAAACCTCATTTATACTATAGTATTGCACAAAATTATCACAATAAAGGTGATTATGTCACTGCTGGTCGCTATTATAGGGAATCATAAAGAAAAAAAAGACGCTGATTTTTTTTAAAATCAACAGAAAAGAAATGTGAAGTCGTCACCTTGAGGAAAGAGACTCAAAATGCAAAGATGGAGAAGTGGGAATGAAGCCATTCCTAGAAATAGGGTTTTTCCTCCATTCTCTCTGAGAGAAATGCAAAAGAACCAAATAACTGTGGATTTTGGAGCTGTGGCCATGAAGGGTAAAGTTCTATATATGTGCTATAAAGAATCTTAGCCATGGTATTCAAAATGAAAAAAATACCAAGAGAAATGCTAAGTAAAATATAGAGGAATGCATGGGAATAGAAGAGCAAGACAAAATTTAAAGCATATGTTTATCTTTCTACAAACAAGCTTGAGTTCAAGCACTTTTCTCATAAAAAATGAACAAGAAATTATCGAATATGTTCGCAAGAGCTTACCTGAAGCTTTTTTGTGATGATTTTGCTAGAAATTGTCGGTGGAATGCCAATTTTTTCCTTAGAATTTTCCATAGAAGGCTCCAAAAAGGTTGACTTGAATGAATGAATGCTTTCTCAATGAGTTGGGTTGATTTTGTGGTTAAGGTTTTTGCCCTAGTTTATGTCGACTAGTGGCTAAGGAATTTTTTCCTTTTTTATTTTTGGTAAACCAAGTAATGTGCCCATGGGTTTCATGCCTTAGGTGATTTAAATGTCCCTAATATATTTGCTAAGTGTGGAAGCCCCTTCTATTTTCTTTCTTTTGATCTCCACATGAGTTGAATTAAAGACCTTTGAAATTTTGCATTTTTTTCAGCATGTGAAGCATTTGATTTAAGTGATATTGTTATAAATCATTAAATCAAATTGCCATTTTAAATTTCAAAATGGAAGAGTCATGCTTTGTAAATTCCATTATGAGTTTGGTTGATCCTTCATGCTTTGAAAGCATCTTGGATTTGTTGCACTCAGGGAACATTGAGAGGGGGGGTGTATCAGTGTTCAACAAGTTTAAACTTCAAATCAGATTTTAAACCATTTACAACACATAAACAAAAATAAAGATGCAAGGACATGAACAAGATAATCAAAGCAACATAACACCAATATTTTTATGTGGAAACCCTGTTAGGGGAAAAACCACAGTGGAGATTAATCCACAATTTATATACTATATTAAAAGTATGAAGAAAAGGGAATGCACATGCATTAAGGCACACTACCTAGAGCTCACTGCCTTACAAAATTTTTTGCATTACAAAAAAAATTTGAAATGAGAAATAACATCTCCAAATGCTTGGATTTAGATCCAATGAATCTCAATAGATGCTCTTTAGCCCTTCATACTGATTATGTATTTATGCTTTGCTCTATTCTGCCCTTCTAAAACTATGCATAGATCACTCAATCACCCTTCTAATACTCACACACACATTTGTTCTACTCTTCACACACATTCAAATACTTCCACACTTTTTCACCAAAATGAATTAACGAACTCACATATATATCTTCTAGCAAGAATTTAATTACTATATGTCAGCTTCACACAAAATATAATATTCTCCACATGTTGGCTCAAATCATGAAAGATTTATAACATGTACCCATACAAGTCAGCCACGACATATCTGGGACCCAAAAAAAATTTCTCAAACATAGAAACATTTAAACAATCATCACTTGTACATCTGTGACACACTACATTGACTGGGTCGACCATAGTGAACAAATATACAGAAAAACATCCCGTTGGATCATTTTACTCATACACCGATTAATGCAATAACACAAGACTTACTAATAAGGTACATACATTCTTAACAACTTCTCATGGAGATCCAAAACTCAAAATGATTACCTGGTGAGGTGTACAAATTGATATGCTGACCAGATACCTTGTTCTTCATGTACTCTATTGGTAATACATTGTACTTAACTTTAACTGTCGGTATGACCAAGTCCAAATCTGTGGACCACAATAGTGACTTTAGTTGCCATCAATAACAACACTAGAGGCCATACCAATAATCTCTCTGAGCCATATGCCAACAATCTCCCCCTTTGGCATTGATGGCAACAGTTAGTGAAAAATGACTAAGTGTCAAAACTAGAGATACGCTGTCAAACTCCAAAATTTCAAAACACAACAAAACACTACTACCCCTTAGGATTTCAAGGAATTTTTCATTGCATTATATCCCCCTTTGACATCAATGAAAAAACTTTATTGCTTTCTCTCCCCTTTTTCTACTATTTTTATTGCACTTCTTCCTTTTTGATAAGACAGAATTTGACTGCTCTCTCTCTCCCCCTTTGCTAAATAGAAATTTGATCAAAATTTGGAAAACTACAACTACTGCACAAATCAGAAAATTATTTTATACTTATCTTTCATCTCCAAAAGGAATTTCTTCCAAGCATCTACAACAATCCCAATAATTATTATTAGACTATTATTTTCTAATGTCTGGTTGATGGTCTGAATGAGGGATTCCAGAATTGTAATTGCTTCTTCCAACTTCTCTCCTTTCCTCAGGACTTCAATCAACTACTCCAATCTGCATTCAGTTTGATCCTTCACTTTCCAAAAAGTGTCCATAAGAATTTTTTTGGAAAAGTGAATCTTTGCGTGCTCAACCTGCAACTCATGAATTCTTTTCTTTACTGCTCCATCCTGGTCTTGAAACATATTGTAGTCCTAACCAATTTTATTTAATTCACTTTCAATTTTCTCTAGCTTCTCTTTATATTTTCCAACAACATGAGGCCAACATAGACAATAATTGTAGATGTCATTAACTGAATTGATGCACTAACTCAACACATTCATTTTATTTTTCAATTTTGGAAGGGATGACCTGAACTGCTCCTTCAAATGTAAGATTATTTCCTCCTCTTTCTTATCCTGAGAGTCAGATGCCACAACTTCCTTAATACACTCAATCAACTCTTCAGGGAATACATTCTATAAACTTTTCAGTTCAATGTTATTCTGCACAAAGTATCTGCCTAGAGTACTCTCAATTAGATCTTGCTCATATGAGGGTCCATCTAACCATATGTCAACAATATTTTGCATTCCATCTTCCTCCTGAACAATCTGCAATATATTTTCTTTGAGTAAAGCACCTTCTTCATCGCTTCCTTTTGCTATTATTAAATCTATTTCAACTGATTCTGGTTCATCTCTTGGGGTGTATTCATCAGAGTCTTCATCAAGTATATTCACAATTATCTATTCTTTTCCTTTCCCTTTAGATTTTGGAGACTTGGGTACTGGAGGAGTATCATCATCAAACTCTATTGCTCTTTTATGCTTCCTCTCTATCTTACCAGAAGATGATCCAACTTCAATTTTTTTTATCGGAAGAGAGATACCAACTATTCCAAACTTTCCTAACAACTCTCTAAAGAAATTTTCATAAGCTTACTCACAATTTTCCAGAGTATTGAAATACTTAAAAAATTTCTTACAGATCGGTTCACTCTCCTTCCGCACAACATTATCATTCTATGGAAAGAAATTTAGAAAATACATCATGATACATATGATCAAAGTGCCCAAATTGAAAGGATAATCTACATCCATTGTCAATTTCACATTCTCCATAAATGTTATGCCCTAGGAGTTTTGGTTACACTACACTCTTAGACAACAACAAAATAATCCATCTGTGAACCTTTAAGATCTCAACTTACAAAACAAGTGATCACAAATACATTTTTTGACTGATGGCACAAGTACTGACAACTTCCTATATTCCAGTACCAACTAATGACAAGGGGGGAAAAGGATTTTACTTGAGAAACTCCCCCTAAGCCGATGGCCTGAAATCAATTTCCAGAGGAATTACCGAAGGGATTACCAGAGGTAGCTTCTGGTACAGGATTATCATATTCACTCTTCTTTACCCATGTTTTCTTCATCTAATCTCTTATCTCTTCCACAATCACTTTTCCTTTCCCTTTTTCATCTTTTTGTGAAATTATTCCTTGATAAACTGAACCTCTTCTATCCATATTTTTGTTCCTGCAAAATCTTGCAATGTGACCAAATTTATTGCAGTTGTAGCACAAAGGATTTCTTTGTCTAGACCATTCATTCCATTTATTTCCCTTTGATCTGCACTGGTTAGCAACATGTCCAAATCTTCCATAGGTATAGCATTTAAAATTCCTTATACTGACAACCATACTTCTACATTCAATTGATTTATGACCAACATTTTTGCAATTAAAATACTAACCGGGAAATGATGGACTACTTGAATTTACTTTTCTTCTACACTGAGAAGACATATGACAAAATTTATTGCAAGAAAAGTAGTAACCATTAAAATTCTGAGCATTAGGTTGTCGTACCAAATACCTTCTACCTTTGTTAATCTAATTTCTTTTTCTGGTATCCTTATGTTCAGATTCGAAGCAATCTTCCTTCTCATATCCAAGACCTCGCTTATCATTTGCATCACTCTATCCTTTAGTCATCTCATCAAGCTTAGCAGACTTGATCCTAAACTTCTCCTTGTATTCATTTGCAATAGAGAGTTCATCTCTGTGAATAGCTATCTGTCTTTCAAGCTCTTGTTCATTACTTTTGGATTGTTGCAGTTCAATCTCTAGCTAAATGAATCCACTATTAACTATGCCACATTCTTAAAATTTATCTTTCAAATACTGAGTCTGACTCTTCTCATTCTTCTTTCTTTCTTCAATCTCCTTAGTTAGCTTCATTGCCACAAATTCCATCTCAAGCTTTAGAGTAGCATTGTCCCTAGCAAGCTTTTCACATTCTTTAGTTATTTCTTTTAGAGTGTGATTTAGGTGGACATCTTCCAAGCTTTTATTTTCTTTCTATTTCAGTTGGTCACGCAGTTGCTTCCTCTTTTCATTTGATTCATTGATTTTATCCTTCAATGATTGAATGAATTTTTTAGCATCCACAAGATTTTCTTTTAACTCTAGTGCTTCTGCTTTAGACTGATGAAGATCATCAAGTGCTACCATAAGCTATTGTTGAAGACTACCATAGTCCATTGTACTTCAAGATCCACCTCAAGCTATTAAGCTTTCGAAGAGGAACCTGCTCTGATACCAATTGTTGGACTCAGGGAACACTGAGAGGGTGGGGGGTGAATCAATGTTCAACAATTTTAAACTTCAAATCAGATCTTAAACCATTTGCAACACATAAAAAGAAATAAAGATGCAAGCACATGAAAAAGATAATCAAAGCACCATAACACCAATATTTTTACATGGAAACCCTGTTAGGGGAAAAACCACGATGGAGATTAATCCACAATTTATGTACTCTGTTAAAAGTATGAAGAAAAGGGAATGCACATGCATTAAGGCACTTTTCCTAGAGCTCACTGCTCAAAATAAGAAAGGCTCACTACCTTAAAAAATGTTTGCATTACAACAAAAATTTGAACTGATAAATAACATCTCAAAATACTTGGATTTAGTTCCAATGAAGCTCAATAGATGATCTTCAACCCTTCTAACTAATTTTGTATTTATGCTCTACTCTATTCTACCTTTCTCTATTTTTCTGCCCTTTTGAAACTATGCATAGATCGCTCAATCACCCTTCTAATACTTGCACACATATCTATTATTTTCTTCACACACATTCACACTCTTACCACACTTTTTTTCATCACCAAAATGAATTATGGAACTTGCATATATATCTACCAGCAATAATTTAATTACTATATGTCAGCTTCACACAAAATATAATATTCTTCACATGTCAGCTCAAATCATGAACAATTTATAATGTGTACCCATACAAGTTAGCCATGACATAGATGGGACCCAAAATAAAATTCCCGAACATAGAAAAATTTAAACAATCATCCCTTATACATCTGTGCCACACTACATTGACTGCGTCAGCCATAGTGAACAAATAGACATAAAAACATCCTTCTAGATCATTTTACTCATACATCAATTAATGCAATAACACAAGACTTACCAATAAGGTAACATACTTGCTTAACAACCTCTCACGGAGATCCACAACTCAAAATGATGATCCTGTGAGGCGTACAGATCGATATGTTGATCGGATACCCTATTCTTCATGTTCTCTATCGGTTATACACTATACTTAACTTTAACTACTAGTATGACCAAGTCCGGATCTGTAAACCACAATAGTGACTTTAGTTTCCATCAATGACAACACTAGAGGCCATACCAATAATCTCTCCAAGCCATATGCCAGCAGGAGTTAATTGTTGCAATTGGTTGACCAGGGGAGGGAATATAGGAGTATTTAATCACCTTTTTAGAGGGAATGAGGATATATAGGAGCTGATTTATTATGCCTTCATGATAGACATGGTCAAAGTTGACCTTTTCAACATTTTGGAGCTCTTTTGGAGGATATTTGGCTGTTATATTTTTGGATTTTTGGTGGCATACGACCAAGAAGCTTCTAGTCCCTATTTTGGTGTAGTCTCTTGGTGAAGCTTATATTCACTTCAATTTTCATTTGTGAAGTTAGTTCTAATTATTCTCTAGCTTGTACTTTGTGACTTTTAGAATCCTTTTGCAGATTATGTATTTTTTGTAACTCTTTTTGAACATGCATACCAATGATGACCTTGGACATCAATTATTTTGAGTATTTTTCCTTCTCACTTTGTGCTTTATTGTGTGTATATAATTGATTGATTGAATTACTTGTGAACTTTTTGTTTGTTTCCTTCATGCTAAGCACCTTTTGTAGAAAAGTATGTTGTTGCAGGTTATAATCTGTGTCAAAAAATTCAAACACTTTTAGTTGTGAAACTTCTTTCCTTATGAAATTTTAACATTTTAGCCTCCTTATAAAGTATTTATGCAAATAACTACAAAAATTATTTTTATAATCCTAATTAAGACATTGTTGAAATTGTGTATGCAAGTTGTGTTTGCAGGGTCTATTTAGTTTTGGTGCATCACCTTTAGTTTAATTTTTAGTTTTTCAGTTTAAGTACTCTTTCTTACCTTTTCCCTTGGAAAATCAGTAGAATAGGTAATTACCATTCATGAACCATCCTTATTTGGAGGTCCACTCCAAGTTTAGGTGACCCACAACCTAGGAGTTTTCCCATGTTACTCCAAGATGCTAAGTTTTGCAACTTAGCAAGGGTGCAACTTTGAGAGCTAACAGTGGGCTCAAGAAAGGTACTGTCTTTTAAATAATTAAATATTAGTTCATACCATTCACTAGATCTTTCCATGGTGGCTGATAATACTTCTTCCATTTTATCTTCTATTGATGGTTTCATAATTGTATGCACAGTAAATTTGAAGTCTTTTGAAGGAAGTTGAGGAGATATATGGGAAACTGCACTTGCCATTGCATTTGCATGTTGATTATCTTTTCATGGGATTTTTTCAATGGTGTATGAATCAAAATTTTCTAATAAAGTCAATGTGATATCCTTTTATTTTGATAATTTTTCATGTTTCGCTTGATACATTCCATTTATTTATTTAATGAATAATTGTGAATTATTGAATATCTTAATGTCTCGAGCTCCCATAATTAAAGAAACACACAATCCAGTAAGTAATGTTTCATACTCTGCAAATTTTTTTGTAAATATAAATTTTAAGCAATAAGGCAAGGGAATAGGCTCCCTCATGGGCGGGGTTACTATAACCCCCACACTAGAGCCAGTTCTACACTTAGATCCGTCAAAATATAATTCCCATGTATTAGTTTCAATCATCAACACATTATCATTAGGGAATGAATAATTATTAAATAATTATTAGGTAACACTAAAGGAGAACAAGCATTAGCTAATTGGTTGGTCAAGGCTTGTCATTTAATTTCTTTTTGTGAAAGAAACTTAAGGTCAAACTCAATTAAAAACATAACCCATTTGGCTAAGTGTCTTGATAAATCTGTTTTAGTGAAAATATGTTTTAAAGGATTGGATTTTGTCATCACCTATACCTCAATGTTTAATAGGTAATGTCTCAATTTACTAGCAGCGAATATAAGAGACAAACATTGTTTCTCTATTGTTGTGTATCATTTCTCATAATCAATTAGAGTTCGACTAATGTAATAAATAGGATGTTCTTTACCACTTTCATCTTGTTTAACCAACAATGCTATGAGAGCATGGGTCAATGTTGATGTATAAATGATAAATGGTTTGTCTTGAATAGTGGGTTGTAAAACAAGTGGAGTAGCAATATAATATTTCAAAATTTCAAAAGCTTGTTTACAATCCTCATTCCAATTAAATTGAACCTCTTTCTTAAGGAGATGTGTGAAAGGTAATGTTTGTTTTGCTATAGATGCTACAAAATGATGGATGGCCTGAATTCTTCCTTGTAAAGTATGTAATTGATAAATGTTTCGAGGAGGTGGAATGTTGACTATAGCATCAATTTTATTCATGTCCACCTCAATGCCCCTATGAGATATGATAAAACCTAAAAATTTTCCACTATCTACACCAAAGACACACTTTTTTAGATTCAATCTCATATTGTATTTTCACATTTTCTCCAAGATCTTTTGAAGGATATTAACATTTTCTTGTCGAGTTAAAGATTTGGCTAGAATATAATCAACATAATCTTCCAAAATCTTATGTATGCAATCATGAAATATCAATGTCATAGCTCGTTGATATGTTGTACCCACATTATTTAATCCAAAGGGCATCATTACCCAACGAAATGTTCCCCAAGCTATTGTAATTTCTATTTTGAATTGATCTTGAGGGTTGATAAAGATTTCATTATATCTAGATATTCCATCCATGAATAACAACAATGCATGTCCCATATTTGAATCCACTATCATGTCGATATTAGGAAGGGGAAAGTCAACTTTCAAAGATACTTATTTAAATCATGAAATTCCATACACATCCTAATATGATTGTCAAGTTATGCAACTGCAACAATGTTTGAGATCCAAGGAGAATAATCTATAGGTTGTATAAAACCAGCTTCAAGGAAATTTTCAATCTTGACCTTAACTAGTAAGGCTATCTTAGGATTCATCTTTCATATCTTTTGTCTTATTGGTTTAGAATTTTCAACAAGGACAATGTTGTGTGTCACTATCATATTATCAATTCTAGGTATATCCGAATAAGTCCAAGCAAAAAGTTTGGGAAAATCATGAGGAAAAGTTGCATGGTCTTCTTATTCATCTTCATCAAGGCACTTTCCTATCTTAATCACTTTCTCCTTACTGTTAATATCCATTGATATGCTAGTTGTATCTCCTAGAGGAAGTGCACCTTGTTTCAGGAATTCAGAGTTGTATTCTTCATTTTCATTATAAATATTGGTACTTTCCTTTTCTCCATCTTTTTTATTAGCACTAATCATCGCACATGTAACCTATTTCTTTTTAGGAGTATATGGTCTGTCATAAACTCCTAGCATTTATTTCAAGGCTTCATCATCTTCGAAGTACTCCAATGATGCTTCACAATTTGTAACAATCAATTCAGGATGCTTCAAGGTGGGACTTGTTTTAGGATTACACATGATGGTGTTGATGTGTAATGAGGGTCTTTTGTTTTCTTGCATTATCTTAGAAGGACAATATCCCAAAATATCCCAAACCACTTTTTGTTTCTTGTGTGTTAGGCTCTACAGGAACAAGAATTCCTTGTTCTTTCTTGCCACATCATTTTCCATTATAGCCAAGTTGTTTCATAAGCTCATAACCTCTCTCATAAAGTATCTCCATTTCTTTTGGGTTCGGTGGTTTTTAATAATCTATCTCATCAAATTTTTTTGTATAGCTCGTGTCTTTTTCTAGAGTAGATGAGGTAGATTCTTGTGAGTTTTCTTTCAAATTTTGCATTGAAATCACCATTGGTTGTTTTTTTTCTCATCTTATTTTCTTGTGATTATGTATTCTCCCATAAACAAAGGTGTGAACTCTAAGGAACCCCAATCATCTTCCAATAACTTCAACACCGTTTCCATCTCTTTTTCTTCTTCTTTCGTAGGTTCTATGTTTTATTTTGGAATTAATGTGTTTAGAGCACTTGTCGTTCCTTTTTCAACTTGTAAGCAGCTTTCAGGCACATGGTCTATTTCAATTTGGTATAATTTATTATTAGAGACATACGTCATTATACAATGAAGAGTTGAAGGCACTACATGCATCTCATGAATCCAAGGTTTCCCTAAAAGAAGATTGTATGAAAGATTATCGGGCATGACATGAATAGGATTTTACAAGGTAGCCTTTCCAACTGTAAGAGGCAAAGTAATTACACCAAGCAATTTCTTTCCTACATTGTCAAATCCTCTAATCGATAAGGAATGAAGTTGAATTCTTGATTCAGCCTTGCCAAGTCTATCCAAAAGGGCCACACTACAAACGTTAAGGGAAAATCCATTGTCAACAAGGGTTATTTTTATTCCTAACCTATTATATATGGCTATTTTCATAAAGGCATCATTTTTCTTTCTCATGGGTATGTGCAAGATCATGATGGGCCAAAAAGTGGCAATATGATGGGTATGTGGCTGACAACTAGTTTTTTACCCAAAATTGATGAAACAAAAAGGATTTTAAAGGAGATTCTTAGCTTTCCACCAATATAAATTATGCTTTACTTTTAATTTAATAAGTAATTATTATTCATTTTCTATTCAAATTACGACTAAAGTCCTGATTTATAGGCTGATTGAAAAACATCTATAGCTTTCAAACGATATCACATTTTTTGAATCCAAAACATGTGTCATATTTTATGCTTCGCATACTATAGGATTAAAAAAAGAAAAATGAATTTCATGAAGTTTTTACCAAGTTAAGGTGGTCAGACATACAAGTTTTTCTATTTTTAAAAAAATTGTAATAAAAAATTCATAATTAATTATTTACTTGGAAAAAATTACAAAAAAATATGCATCACATTGGGGCATGAGTCAACTACTTATATCTAAAATCTTATAAAAAAACATTATCATTTTATTTTGGTTAGGGTGGTTAGACAGACACCTACTTATTTTTTCCCTAAAATTTAAGTACCACTACATTGAAATTTTAATTTTTCACCAAATAGATTTTTTTTTAAAAACAAACCTAGTAGTTTAGAAACTAAATTCAATTTTCTATAGATTCTATTCTTACATATTTTTGAAATTTTATAGCTAACTTATTCAAATTTTTACATCAAGTTGCCTAACTCTGATTTTTCTGATTTTTTTGCCACTTAAGGGTCTGTTTTTTCCATGATGATCCTGCACATACCCTCATTTCCAAAGGAGGTAGCTCATTTTGATGAAAAGTAATTTCTACATTAATTGCATTCAATCCTTGTATTAGAGCTACCACATCATTTTCATTTGTACCAGAGGGAACCACTACTTGTTGCTAGGCTATTTGAAGCATAGTGTGATAATTAGGTGAATTATGAATTAGGTCCCATAGGGATATCTTTGTAGGATTATTCTTAAGTTGTTCAACAAGATCGTACTACTTTCCACCATTTGAAGGAAAACAAGGAGCGCTAGGCAAGATGGGGTTAGGCAAAGGTAAAGATGGTGTAGTTGGTTGTTTTGGTTGTGGATTATTTCTAGTGTTATATGTATGATCAATGGTACTATATCTTGATTGTTGCAAAACATTTTTCTTAGGTTGTTCAAGGGTGAAAACGGGTTTATTTTGAGTTTGATATTTGTATGAAGGTGGGTAAAGGATAAGTTGAGGTTGAATCACATTAACTTCTCTTGGTTTTAGTTTGTCATAACAAGCCTTATTGAATGAACCTTGTTAGATGAAATCCTCAAGGGATTCATCTAATATTTCAAAGTCATCACTAATAAAAGGCTTGAGGGTTAGGTTAACTTGGAAAAGAGATTTTACATACTCAAATAACTATGCTTTCTCTAAGTGGTTCATTAGTTTTTCAGCTATTTTTGTTTTGTTTTCAAATGAATGCCAAATATAATCTACTCTAATTGAACTATGAACTAATGCTAAAAATGAAAATTACAATAATATAATTGTATCCACAATTGAAATGTGTCTAAATTAAGCTAGAGATATAATGAAATGCATGAAATAGAAACTCAGTAAATTGAAACAAAAAGCTAATGATAGCAAACAAGAACTCATAAACAACTTTTTTAATGCTATAAAATGCAGTCTAAAATTTGAAATGGGACTTTATATCCCAAATGGGTGTATGAGTCCCAATCAAGGTTTTTTCAGGGTTTTGAACAGTGAATAATAGTCTCCACAAAACATCCATAAATTAGGAAAAATCTTGCGTATTGGGACTAAATCACCAAAGGGGTGTATGAGTCCTTGTTTAGGGGTTTTGCATTGTTTTCAACAAATTTTATGTGAATGTTATGTTTTATGTTATGGATGATGTCTAAGCTAAGTGAAAATGTGGATTTTAGATGAAGTTCAATGATGCAAGATGCAAAAATACAACCTACATGCAATTCCACTAATGCAAGATTTGGAAACCCTAGAATGTCAATTAACTAATGCAAACCCTAATGCAAAGTTAATGCAAGATAGATTTAGGATTATGATGCACTCCAAATCAGAAATAATATGTTCTAAATGTGGGTTCACCAAAATGAAACATCGTAAATAGGGGGATCTCTATCTTTGAGGAGATAGGGTTCCTAATTCACACTCTTGTTTCACTCAAGGAAACCCTAGATATCTCAATCCAAGGATAAAATGAAAGGAGATATATAATAGGGTGTCTGAGGGTATGACTAATGACTAAAGAGGGGTTCACCACAAAGCTAGGGCTTAGAGAGACAAGTAACATGCAAGATCTAATTCCAAAACCTAATGATGTGTAAAACTTCAACAAATGACCTACAAATGAATGCAAAACATAACAAACTAAAAAATTGGAAAAGGTGTACTTGGAAACTTGAAAATGATTGAAAAAAGCTCTAAAATCCCAAAAATACTAATTTTAGGGCACACTAGGACTCATACACTAGGCTGGGTGTATCAATCTTAGTCTAGGGTTTTTGGGCTAAAACAAGAATTTGGCGATATTGACTCAGGATCTTTAGAAATCTAGAAAATTGTTTGTACTAGGAATCATACACCACTTGTGGCGTATTAGTCCCCTCCCGCTTTTTTAGAATCTCTGCTCTTTCTTCCCAATTTGATTTTCAGATTTGAACCTATAAAAAGACCTACAAAACATAATATAGTGTTGATTTTATTATGGGGGTTTTCCTTGGTCAAACCCCTAGTTTGGTAATCAAACCTTGATAAAAAAAATGGATCTTGAAAGTAAATGTGCATACAAACCCTAATCTCAAGCATCTCTAAGATTAGGAAATCTGAAATGTAATGCAACCCTATTCTAATGTGCTAGAATGAGATGCATGAATGAAACACAGAGATGAATGAATCACTTTGGGAGATGTCTAATCACCCTAATAAGCCATAATGAATGCATTTAACTTCCTTAGGTTGAAAGTAGAGTGATAATGAAGGATGGAATCACTTAGGAAACAAGTCATTAGGCTTGGCTTAATGGCTAGTTGATCTCCCCAACCTAGAATCCATAATGATTCACCATAGGTGACCATAATAAATCCTTGAAAATGCTAGATATTGAATGAAAGTGAGCTTGAAGACCTATAAAAACACTATAATGCTTCTCCAAGACTTCAACTTTGCTTCCTACTTTCTCTTGAATGCTCTTATGAAAGAATGCTTGAGTGCTTGTGAATACTTAGACCTTGAACGACTTTCTAGATGAAAGTAATGACTTTGAAGCTTGTTTATATAGGAATTACATGTAATTTACCATTTATTAGATCTCAAAAGCTGACATCAACCAAATTTTTGAATTAAAAACTTGAATTTACTGCTCAAACTGTAAAAATTGGCCACACGAGACTCATACACCCAAGGTGGCAAATGAGTCCCACCATAGTTTTTCAGGGTGGGTCAATAATGGGTTGTTAGAAAATTTAATGCTTTTGTTGATTTTGTTAGGATTTTAGTTGAAATAAGCCTTGATATGTGAAATAAAGGGTCTTAAAGGCCTATTAATGATGATTTAAATGGTATTTAATGTAAGCATACCAAAATGGGTTGAAATTAAGTAAGAAATTGTATCAGATCTCCAAGAAGGGAGTACAATTTCCGTTGCCACACAAAAAATAGTGATGTGGCTTCCTTAGATGAAGATGATGAAGTGACATTATACTCTCCTTCACTAAGAGATCATGAAGATAAGGATAAGTGTTTTTAGGTTATGAACATTAGAACTCCCTTGACTCCTCTAATTCTTAGACCTCCTACAAATCCTTTAATCATTGGACCTCCTAAGCCTCAACTTATCATTTATCCACCCTTACAAAAACCACAAGTTGAAAATAAACCTGTGCTTATCTTAGAACCGCCTAAAAGGAAAGTTGATAATGATAATGTTCACAACAACTGAGTTACAATATCATTTCCCATACATATAACACTGGGAATAATCTGCAACCAAGACAAAAAAACTCCAAAATCCCTCCCATTAGCTCAATCTATCTTGCTTAGTGCTCCTTGTTTTCCTTTACAAAGTGGAAAGGAGTATGATCTTTTTGAACAACTTAAAAATACTCCTACTAAGATATCCTTATGGGACCTTATTTAAGCCCCACCTAGTTATCACAACATGCTTCAAAGTTCTTTACGAGTTCCTACCCCTCCTAATTTGCAACAAAATGATGTGGCAAACCAAATTCAAGTTGTAACTCTAGACAACTTAGACATTACTTTCCATCAAGATGAGTTACCTTCGTTAGAAGAGAAAAAATAAAATGAAGCTTGAACCATGATAATAGCTTACGTTAATTGAATTGCGATAAAGAGAACCCTTGTTGAGAATGGTTCAACTCTTAATGTGTGTAGTGTGAGCCTTTTGGAGAAGATTGATATGGATAAGAGTAACATTTTTCCTAATTCTTTGTCTATCCATGGACTCGATAACATAGGAAAACAACCCTTGGAGTCATTACATTACCTATTAAAATTGGGAAGGTAACATTGCAAACTCCAGTTCATGTTATGCCTTGTGATCTTTCATATAATCTTCTTTTAGGTAGGCCATGGATTCATGAAATGAATTGGGTTCCTTCTACTCTTCATCATAAAATTAAGTAGATCTATGACAACAAAGTTTACATGCTCAAGGTTGATCCTAAACCTGAAAGTTGTTTGCATGATGAGAAAGAAAAACAAGATCCTTTGAAAGCATTGATACCAACTGCAAAAGTGGAAGTCACGAAGGAAGAAGAACATGAGAAGAGCATTGATGAAGTCACTAAAGTTCTAGAAGATGATTGGGGTTCCTTAGATTTCACACCAAAATTCATGGGAGAATACAAGATCATAAACAAAGAGTTTGAAAAGGGAAGAGAAAAAATGATAATGTCAACACAAAATTCAAAAGCATCCACCTCAACCACTTTAGAAGAAGAAGAAAACTACACAAAAAAGTTTGGAGTTGATTATTAGCATCTATCGAATCCAAAATAAATTAAAAATCTTTATGGAATATGTTATGAACTTATGAAGCAACTTAGGTATAGTGGAAAAGGATGTGGTTCTAGAGATCATGGTATCTTTGTCCCTATTGAGCCTAACACACAAGAAATGACTAGTGGTCTTGGTTATTGTCCCTCAAAAGAAAGAAACAAGACTTCACTCAATACCAACACTATTAAAAAGATTATCCTAATCCATCTTTAACATTAGTTCATCCTAAATTGGTAGAAACTAGTGGTCTTGGTTATTGTCCTTCGAAAGAAAGAAAAGAAATAAAGAAGTCTTCACTTAACATTAATGTAATCACACAAAGAACTCCTAGGAAATTCCTTACTAATGATTAGATTTTGTTATATTTCATTCCTTCCTTTAAGGAAGAATACAAAATCTCACAATCTAAAGATTCTTGTGTATGTATGAAAACTTGTCCTAAGCAAGAGATATCTTTATCACAAAATAAAGGAACATCTTATAATATTGATCAAGAGAGAATCTTTTTGAGACTCCTCGAAGATTTTTTGATATCTCTCCCTCCAATAACATGAAATAAAATTTACTATAAGACTTTATTTTGTGCATATAATAGGATTCATGGTCATTCTACTAATGAATGTAAGGCTTTGGGTAATTAAATTCAACATCTTGAGGAATGTGGTTCTCTTCCTTGTTTTGTAACACCTAGTTCCTCTAATTGATATTGATTTTCATTCTATTATGTTTCTCATCAATCATCTTGGCTCATCCTTGTCTTGTATTAAGTGGGGGCAAGGAGTTAGGTAGCCTTGTCCTTGTATGACACTTGTTGTTGTCTCTTTTGGCTGGTTGACTGTCTTCCATGTATATATAAGAGAAATATTGGGATGTGGATGGCATGCCTTAAGTTGGATCACATGTGACACACTTTCCTTTTTATTGCATTTTGGGGGAAACCCCTTATTCATTATGTAGTTTCATTCAAGAACATATGACTTGGTATAGGGCTTTCCAAATAAGCTCTCATGTCTTCTTCTACTTTAAAGTAGATTGCTCAAAGAAATGGTGTTAGCAATCGCTTTAAAGTGGGGGCATACATTGACACTCATATTTATTTGCATGGTTTTCTTTATTCTTGTGATGCATCATTTTCTTGGTGGCATCACTGAGTTTTATTTCCTCTTAGAGCGTTATATTTGTTTGATTTGTCCTCTCTTGGAGACATTAGGCATGATGTTTCCTAAGAAGAGACCTTACACAAACTAAGCAAAGATCCCTTTGAAAAAAAAAATTACTTGTATATTGTTCATAAGCTTGAAGTTTCATTTTGTGGCACCTTCTTGAAGTTGTCAAGAGGATCGCTTTGATATGGTATGGGAGCCTAATATGAGTCTCTCATTTTCCACCCACTTTTTGTGTAGCATTTTGGTGCCTTATTGATGTTGTTAGGAGGATAGCTTTGATAAGGTATTGGAGCCTACTATTATTCTCTCATTTACCACCCTTTTGGAAGACTCACCTTGTGGAAAGCCTAAAGTTCTACTACCTCAAAGTGAGCACAAACTGACAACTTAGATGTGTTCCACATCGCATTGGACAATTTGGGCTCGATCTTCTTGGTATGTGATAGTGTATGATTGTGTATCTTTGTCATTGCTGCATACATAATTGTCTTGAATGTCTACTTTAGTGTGATTTTTGACATGGTAAATGCGAATTCCAAGGGATAAAATCCAACATTCATAAATTCCATTACACAACACTTAATTTTAGAAGATGTGTGTCCTAGTTAGGTGACCTAGGACCCATTCGCTACATGGAAAATGTGTCCTCACCTAGTCCTAGGACCCTATTTTTTCATAACATTTCACCTTGTTCAAAGTGTGTCCTAGGATCCATTCACCACATGGTGAATGGGTCCTCACTTAGACCTTGGACCCCTCCTTGGAATATGTTTTTGGTAGTATTTTAATTATTTGAAATCCATGATTTATGTTATCTTGTGATATTTGAATTTCCAAAATTAATGATCTAAGATATGTATAAATAAGAGGTCATTTCACTATCTTTCACTAATTAATTTTTATGAGAGCATCCTTATAGAAAATTTTATGATTAAGATTATTGTCAGGAGCATTCAAGGGAAGATTTCTTCACATTTTTTTGCAGCAATCAAGATCCAAGCATTATGTCAAAGTCATGTGGAGTCATGCATTTTTTTGGAGCTAATATGTTGATGTAGGTTTCAAGAATTCAAAGTATCAATTCAAGAAAGATTCAAGTATCAAGATCTACATACATTGAGGCCACTTCATGATAGTTTGTATATTTATTCAAGATTCAAATAAGGTGTGGTGGGTTGTGATATTATTTTTCATTCATCATTCCTTCTTGCATGTTTCATTATTTCATCATGAGGTTAAATTACCAAAATAGGGTTTGCCCAAGGCAAACCCCTATTCCCTAACAAACAATTTTTTTCTCTCTTTGATGTGTGATTGCAGGTTTTAGGTTGAAGGTCAATTGGATAAAGTTGCAAGAAATGTTGTCAAATAACAAAAATTGAGCTACAAATTTTATTTCCAAGTTTTCGGTTGTGTTTGACTAGAACCTGGGAGTGCATACTGAGCAGAATAAAACCTATAAACTAATTTTCCAGAGCCCTAGCTAGGACCCATTTTCCATAGGGCAAATGAGTCCTCAGTGAGCCATGAAAATAACTTTTTGCAAAAGGTACACATTATTTATCCCTTCCAAACTCTCCCTAAAGTCTATAGGTTCCATTAGTATTATGATTTAGCTTCTAAATTTACTTTATAACTTGTAATTTGGAGTTTATTTTCTATGTTAAATATTTCTCCCCAAATTTCTATTTAGCTTAGACCCTCGTCCTAGAATAAAAAGGAAATTTGCAAGATTCACACCTTAGGTTGACTCACCTAAGGGTTGTTGGTCAATCCTTGGTGTGGATCTCATCTCCTTGAATGAAATTAGAGAAATAGGTCCATTCATCCCCTTTTACCATCACTTTGAGGGAGAGTCCTATTTTTCTATGTTTCAAGAGCCATAAACAAGCATTCATTATCCTCATCATCAGGGTAATAAGATTCATCATAAGATATACTAGAATCTTCTTTAACATAATAACTTCTCTTAACTAATTTACCTGTATTCTCCTTAAGTATATCATTTGAAGCTTTGACTAGAAGTATTGAAGCATAATTACCTATATTTCCACAATTGGAACATTTGAAAGGTCACTTACCTTTGTATTTTACAAAGCCATTTTTCAATCTCCTCGCAAATTTGCTTATAGTTCATCAAAATCATTCAGATCAAATTCCTCATTCTTCTCTCTTTTACCAACTTTAAAATTAGTCTCTTTTCTTGAATCACTTGGACCAAACTCTCTCAATTCAAAAGTAGTTAAAGAACCAAAAAAATGATCTCTAAAATAATGATCCAAATTTTGAGCTTCTTCAATAGTAGAAACCTTATGTCTATAATATTTAAGAAGAGTTCTTAATACCTTCTTTACCACCTCATCTTCTTCAAGTTTTCCACCATGACCTCTGATGGAATTGACAACTTTTTCCACTTTATGCATGTACCCTGTAATATCTTCATCTTTTGTCATCCTTAGGGTTTCAAACTTAGTCATCAAATTTTGCATCTTTGCTTGATTGAACTTATCATCTCCTTCATAGATACTTTCCATCTTTTTCTAGATCTCACTAGTAGTTTTAAGACTCATAACTTTCATAAGTTTTGAATTAGAAAGACCACTTGAAAGAGCATACCTTGCTTTTCCATTTTTATCATATGATATCATCATGACTACTCAGACCATTTTCATGCATTGTATATCTAATTTCAACAGAATTCCAAATTCCAAACCCTAGAGAAATAAGGAAACCTTTCATCTTGGTATTCCAGAATGCATAATTAGATCCATCAAATAGAGGATCCTCCTTGTGTTCCATCCTAGATCTACCTCAAGTAGTTAAGATTTCTTCTAGGGAACCTTGATCTGATACCAATTGTTGAATGCACAAGACAACTAAGAGGGGGTGAATAAATTGTACATTAAAACATCAAACCCTCATTAACATTCAGATCTACATTAGCTCTTAAACACTTAACAACTTTTAAACCCTTATCATGCATTAAAAAAATATAATCATGAGAAATAGTAATGCAAACACATCCAAACACTTGAGAACACTAGATTTACGTGGGGATCACAAGAAGGGAAAAACCACGATGAGGATTATCTCACAATATAAAGTAATTGCAACTCCAAACATAATAGGGTCACTACCCAAAAGAAAGAAGGTCTCACTGCTAATGGCTCACTACCAGATTAGAAAGAAGAAGAAAGAAGATTGTTACAATGATAAATCCATCTCATACCAACAAAAAAGATCTAGTGCTACTTCACTAGAACATTCACACTCTCTCTATAGAATGTAGACACCTTAAGTTCACTACTTCTAGTACTCTTAGGCATAAATCTCATATTATATTTTTCCCTTTCACACTTCACATCTCAAAACTTCACATCACACTCACTACTAAAGATCCTCCATCAATTCATCCCACATATATATCATCCTCAATCTTGAAAATAATCTACAAGGTCAACTATGCACCTCAAATGTGCAAATTCAAATTAGGTTGATATCAGAACATTCTTGCTATGGAGAGGAATGAAGGTAGACCACATAACACCTTAACTCAAACCTAAATCCACATATACAAACCATACCATGCTTCCACAAACACTGAAGCATATCCACAATTAGTGTAAACACCCAAGGTTTGTTGAACTAGTGTTAACACCATTTAAAAATTTAGGTACACACTTCACCAAATCCAAAAAATGACTCATGGACCACACACAACACTCAAACACTCTTCTAGTGAGTTTGCAAGATCTCCTTTGGTGGAGGTATGTAATGCATTACCAAGATACAATTTATGCAAGGGGGATATCTTTTCTATATCGACTTGGACTTGCTATATTGGAATCTCAAACAACTGCACTTAGACAACCAGTTGAAATTGGAGTTGCATACCAAATAGGCTCTTTAAGGAGTATCTGGAGGATCTATAGGTCTCACCTCTTCATCCTTATTCTCCTCAACTGTTTCCTTGTGACCTTTAGATTTTTCATCATTTTGTTCTTTGTCAATTGTGGACATGAAAAAAGTATCCCTTTTTGCTTGCTTGATATGGGAATAATTGATGACAAATTGAACTTAATGAGGCCTTTATTTAGTGTTTTTAGGTGTTTTACATGTATACATTAGGTCTTGGACCCTTGCAAATGCATCTAATGATGTCTTGTAAAGGTGTTGTAAAGTGTTGTAAAATATTTTCACACTTTTCTAGACTGACGGACCCATTTTCCCCTTAATTCAATATTGTAAAATGTATTTAATTGCATTATCACATTAATCTAGAAGGATTGTAAATTGAATTTGACTTTAATCTAGTGTTTTATTGTGTCCTACACATTCACATCGGATGTTGTGCCTTTATAGGCTAAGTGGACCTCATTTTAGTGTTGTAAAGTGTATTTAATCACACTTTTGCTTTGAATTTTGTGTCCCAAGCCCTAATTGACCTTTACATCATCATTAATAGGCCCTATGGCCCCATATTGTGCATCCCAAGACATAATTTGATCAAATACCTAATGAAATCAACATAAAAATTGAAATTCTTCATCCCCCAACAATTCAGCTGGCAAAAGGACCCCTCTAGGACTAAGTTGCCCATTTGGGTGAATGAGTCCCTGCTAGGTGGGACTAAGTCACCCAGAGTGGCAAATTAGTCCCACTTGGGTTGTTTCTGAGTTTTGAGTGGGAAAAGTTTTATTTTAAGTCTTCATGTCAGCCTTAGGGATCAAATTAATGGGAAAATAAGGTGGAATTATTATAAATACAAGCCTCTAAACCCTAATTCATAACTCATCATCATTCATTCATCATTCATCATTCCCTCAAGTCAAGAAAGGTAGGGTTTTAACATTCTAAGTCATCAAAATAACATTTTTCAAACATTCAAGGGCATATTCTTCATCTTTTGTTGTATAAATTCGAGATCAATCATCATGGCAAGTATCTAACTCCATTATTTCATGCTTCATTACATTCTTTCTTCATTTTTGTTTAATTACCTAAAAAGGTGTTTGAACAAGGAAAACCCCCATGCCCTAACATTCACCATTTCTTTCTCTTTCATTGTGTGTTTGCAGATTTAGGCACTTTGAGGGTTTGGAGATAATTGAAGATTAGGTTGAAGACTTGTTGAAGAAATCTCCTTGCTTGCAAAGCCAAAATATTCATTAGAAGTCACTTTCAGGACCAAAAATTAGACTTTCAAAAGTGGACACCTATAAAGAATCAAAGTGCAGATCGAGAGCTTCCATTTCCCCTTTCAAATTTTAGAAATACAGAAGTGGACTAAGTCACCACTAATGGAAAATTAGTTCCACTATACATAAATTTCAGTGATTTTTACAAATTCAAACACCCATTTGGTTAAAACAGTTTCTAAAGCAGTTTTTCCAGATCTGGGACTAAGGCAACCAGATTGGCACAAGTGTCCCAGTTGGCTTCTACATTAGGTTTTTCAGAATTCCAAATCTTCATTCCATCCTCTTTTAGCTTCTAGGTGAATACCTTCAATTTCATCAATTTTTGTTACAATTTACCTTCATTTCTAGGTGTTTTTTCATATCACAATGTGTTTTCAAACACCTTTCATTTCTTAGGTTTCGCATCAATAATCATCTTTCTTTATTAGTTCATTTCATTTATACATTGCATCTAGGAATATTGTATTAATTCATACATTAATCCTAAATGGGTACATTGCATTTTAGCCCATTTCTCTCCTTTTAGGTGAAAACCCTAGAAGAGTTGGAGAACCCTTGGAAGCCAAAATCTTTGTTTACATCACTATTAATAGACTTATACTCATTCTTATTTTCTTGTTCAATTGAATTTGCATTATCTTTTGGAGGAGGTAGATCTTCAATATTTCATGCCTCAGTGTTCTTTGGGTTTTCTTGTAAAACTTCCTCTTCCTACTATGTTTTTTCCCCTATGTTTGGAGGAGGTGTGTTATACTTTGTTTGTGCATCATCCTTCTACATTTCATCATATTCTTCTTCTCTAACAATATTCTCTTCTATTGGAGGGGTGTTATCAATATCCACATTTTTATGTAAATTTTATTCTTCAAGTACATGCTCATTTTGAGCATATTTTGGTATACACTTGAGGGACAGAGACATCATCATGCAATTTTTCTTCACTATCCAGATACATTTCTACTATCTCATTCCTTAGCCTCTTAATATCATTATTATCCCTGCTCATCAGGATAGTGATCCTTTTCATATTCCTAAATTATTTATTGTACAATTGATCTAATCTAGCTCTATCCTCATTTGTGAGAGAAGAACTAACCTTCTCTAAATCATATGTCCTTAACTTTGCATCCTCATCAAATTATTTCTACCTTCTTACATATAATACTCCTTTTAGGTCTTCAGGTAGTCGATCCTCTATGTCTATCATTCTAACATAAAAAGCAACACTATACCTTACAATAGCTTCCTCAATAGTTGACTTTTCCACATTATTTGCAGTAGGGTACAATGTATAAGTCTCCTCAAGATTTCCATATTCTACTATTCGTCTCACCAAAGCTTCAAGATTCATTGTACTAGATGCTTCTAGATTGGAGGGGTCATGATTTTCTTCTTCTTCACCTCTGTAGAATTCTCTCCTTTAGTGGACTTTTCTTTCCTCTCCCTCACATAATTTTTGTATCCTTCTTTCTCTTTCTCCACCTTGGCTTCACTGTTTGTATCTACAATATCAATCTTAGCCTTCTTTGCACTTGTCTCTGCTTGAGAGATACCTATTTTTCTCTTTTTGATCACTAGTTTTTATTCTTCCTCTTTTTCCTCTTCATCTGAACTTGCAAAATTTTCTCCTGATGCCTTCTCTTTCACTCTTCTCTTATGTGGATAACTTTGTTGTTTCACTGGAGCACTCTTCTCTTTCACAAGCATACTCTACTATTTTCTAGATCACTGGTTGAATCTTTCCTCTTAGCACTAATAGTAGGTTTAGTCCTGGAGGACTTAGGGGAAACTAGAGAGGTGGTAACTATTCTACCTGATCTTCTTGTGCTTGGGGCACCTCTCAGAGGATTTGAAATATTTTTGGCTTTCTCCACAAAGTCCTTGGGTAATCCCAACATCTCCACAATTTTTTCTATCATCTTTTCAACATTCCTCTTAATTTCCTTTTTCTTATGCTCCATATGCACTTCACTAGAATTTTCTTCATAAGTGCCATATCTTCCTTCCTTCTGGTCTCTAGGCATGCTAAGAATGTGATCTTCTAGACCAGAAATTACCTCTTTTGCAACCTCATATCCCATTTTCTAGGATCCATATGTTCTAGGCTCAATAGCCTCCATTTTATAGTAATCCTTACTCACCATGAAGATATCATCATTCTTATACTTCTCCAACAAACTCTTCTGAATCTTTTCTCTAGCTTACATATTCTCCTGGAATGTTTTGAAGAATACCCATAATGCTTTCTTCTGAGTGTTTGCATCACCTAGTCTCATCAGATGGTTTATAATTTGAATAGACATTGGTATTTCCTTCAAACATACAACATTATTGGTTATGAGGACCTCATTTAGAAATTAAAATAGAAAAAAAATGATCAAAGTCCCAAATTAGAAGGGGTACCGAGAGTCCTTGGTCTTCTACAAGTTTTCTAACAACTTTGATCTAAGTGATTCACAAAGAACATAATCTACTCCCTTCTTTACCATCTCATATGTGGTATGAATTACAGTTGTTGACATAGAGTTATCTATATTTGTGAAGAATATCTTGTACCTAATCATCCTTGATGCATAATTTACTATAGGGTCTTTAATGTCTTTGATATTCAGGGCTCTCTTATCAAATTTGGCACATGTTAGCTTCATAACGGCTTCATTTTTCATTAGCTTACATGCCAAAACTGGTCTAGTTGAACATAATCTTGCTACAACCCTAATCACCTCCTTATTAATCATATGCAGTATATCCAACTAGATAAACCTATCATGAATCTTGCTCAATGTATATTTGATCCACTCATCAACATAGCAAAATATGGGGAATTATCCCAAAATTCAAGCTTCTTCTTTGATAAACTCTTGAACTCAGGTTTCAATTCAAAATCAGCTTTGGTAAGCTCTTTAACCAATACATCTCCTAGCTTAGAGTGGTTATACTCTTCCAATTTTGGATGAATGTAAATCCTAACATCCTTTGCATGCAACACACCATACAAAATAATTGAAAATGCACTATCCAGATCCATCATCATTGACTTATTAGGGAACCTCTTAAATTTAGGTTGAGGATGATCTACAAGCTTGAAAAATTATGGAGTGTACGTCTTGCAATACTCTTAAAAAACTTCCTAAACTTAGGCAAAGTAGAAATCTATAAATACCTTTTGAATCTCTACTGGATAGGGTTTCACACACAAATTATGAAACTCTTCAACTTGGTCCCTCTCTACTCTTCTCTCCTTGAATGCACAATTACAAATGACTTAAACATATGTGAGATCACTTATAAACCCTTTTGAATAACCTAAAATTCATTAATTTAATTGATTTAAGGTTAGGTCAGAAGATGATGAACCCTAACTGTAATGACATAGTCACCATCAAACTCTCCACAAATATTCATAGAAAAATATTTTCCACCAATTTTTTCACCAATAGCACAAGCATATCAACCTAAACCTTGTATCAGTGTGTTGAAGGAATTATTATCATGTATTTGGAAGGGGCTCAATGATTGTATTGTTAAAACTCCCCCTGAGGCAAAGCTCTTCATTTAGTTTCTGGAGGAAACATCTACACCAAAAGTTGGGATAGAATCAGTCTTAACATTATTCTCCTCTTTCCTTTTCCATATCTTGTTCATCTTTTTCTTCATCTCTATTGGATCAACCTTATTCACTGGATCAATCTTCTTTACTAGATCAACCTTCGCATTCTTTCTTCTGCAAAATTTGGCTATATCTCTAGGTTTATTGTGTTTGTGAAATTTGACAACATTTTAAACAAGCTTACTTCCACCAACTTAAGATATCCATACATTAGCCTTATGCCCAAATCTATTGCATGCATAAAAATATCCATTTCAAAAAGATTGAAATATAATACAATTGTTATAGCCATTCATTATCCAATTTCTACATTCACTAGCCTTATGACCAAATCTATTGCATGTAAATCATTGACTGAGAAAATATTAAACATTATGATTCATTCTGCTTCTAAAATCTATAGTCTTATGTCCAATCTTATTGCAAGAATAATAAGAACCGTTAAAATATGGGTACCTCTATGTGTTTGGTTGTCTGATAGGTGGTCTTTTTAAGTATTTCATTTGATTCCATAATTACTTGTCATTGCTCTTCTTGTCCTCAATCTTCTTTTGTTCATTTTTTTTCTTTTTAGTACTTGGTGTTCAATCAACCTTTGAACTTTCTCCTTTTTCCAACCCTAATCATCCTTTGTCCTTAGAAGATTTTTTTATTTGTAATAATTTCATTGAGAAAGATGGAACTGTTTTTGAATTTATCCTCATGATTCTTTGCTTTTTCCAGATTTGATCTCAAGGTCACAATTTCTTCTTCAAGTCTTGAACATTCTATAGATTTTCTTTTCAATTTGTCATTTAGGCATTCTTCAACTCTTTTTCCTTCTTCAACTTGCACTTTCAGACTAGTGATTGTCTTATTTGATTGTTTCAACTACTCATTAGCCTCCTTATTTCTTTCTTTGAATTTCTTGGTTTGCTCTTGGTATGTGCAGGATCATGATGGGACAAAAAGTGGCAATATGATGGGTATGTGTAGGGTATGTGGCTGACGACTTTTTTTCTACCCAAAATTGATGAAACGAAAAGGGTTTTTAAAGGAGATTCTCAACTTTCCATCAATATAAATTATGCTTTACTTTGAATTTAATAAATTATTATTATTCATTTTCTATTTGAATTATGACTAAAGTCTTGATTGATAGGATGATTGAAAACATTTATAACTTTCAAATGGTATCACATTTTTTGGATCCAAAATATCGTCACATTCTATGCTTCATACTATAGGATTAAAAAGGAAAAAATGAATTTCATGAAGTTTTGACCAAGTTAAGGTGGTTAGACATACGATTTTATATTTTTTAAAAGTTGTAATAAAAATTCATAATTAATTATTTACTTGGAAAAGAATTATAAAAAATATGCATCACATTAATACATGAGTCCTCTACTTATATCTAAAATCTTATAAAAAAAATATTATGATTTTATTGTGGTTAGGGTGGTCAGACAAACACCTACTTATTTTTTCCCCGAAATTTAAGTGTTATTGCATTGAAATTTCAAATTTTCACCAAATAGATTTTAAAAAAATAAATAAACCTAGTAGTTTTAGAAAATACATTAAATTTTCTATAGATTCTGTTCTTACATATTTTTGAAATAATATAGATAACTTATTCAAATTTTTACGTCAAGTTGCCTAACTCTGATTTTTCTGAATTTTATTGCCACTTAAGGGCCTATTTTTTCCATAATGATCCTGCACATACCCCTCTCTCAATTTCTTGATGCATTATTTTGCTTCCTTGATATTTTATTTCAAGTCTTTGTTCTCATTTTCAGTTCTTTCCAGATCTTTAAGGGCTAATCTAACTTCTCCATTCATGTCAAACATGCAATCTTCTTTATTGGATCCAACCATAGGAATTTCTTGCAGAGGAGTAGGATATCTCCTAGTAGCCATGTGCTCAAACTCCAAGATCATCCTCAAGTGATTAAGATTCTTCCAAGGAACCTAACTCTGATACTAATTTTTGAACAACCAGAATACTAAGAGGGGGGTGAATCAGTATTCACTAAAACCACTTAAACATGTATTCAATTCAATACATCTAACTTGCAGTAATGAAATAAATAATGAAAGCATGCATCACATCACATAACACAAGAACACTAGATTTGTGTGGAAAACACTAAAAGGAAAATCAACGGTGAGCATTAACTCACAATATATTATTGTAGACACAAAATTGTACTCCTTTGTAGAAAATACAATCTATGGCCTAATTAGGTCATATTTTAGACACCCTTACATCAATCACCCCTTAAAAATTGTATTTATAGTCCCCCAATGCTTATGATTTGGAATTTAAGGCCTATTTCACTCACAAACCACTTAAATCCCGATAAGCAACATTCAAACCACTAAAATTTTAGGAAACCCACCAAAAAAATCCTTGGTGGGACTAAGTTTCCCAGGGAGGTGACTTAGTCCCTTTTGGGGTATTTTCCACTTTTGTGCGGGAAAATCAACTTAATTCAAAATATTGAGGGATGTTAGCGTATGAAGTTAAAATAATAAGTAATTTGGTGTTAATGCCTATAAATACATGTTTTTAGGTCATTTTTCACATCTCCTATTCATTTTACAAAGCAAAAATCAAAAGTCAAGAGAAAAGTATCTTTCACAAGAAGTTTCATAAGTCTTTCTATAGTAAAGTTGAAGCTTAAGGGCAACAAACTAGGTTTTTCACAGGTCTTCAAGCTCAATTTTTGTTCAAGATCTCATATTTCAAAGGGTTGCTCATGGACGCCTATGGTGAATCATGGAGAAATCTAGGTTGAGGAGATGCAACTAGCTATTAAATCACACCTAATGACTTGTTTTCAAAGTGATTCCATTTTCCATTTGCTCTCTATCTTCAGACTTAAGATTTGCATTACATCTGCATTCATTTGAAATATTGTAGGCTTTCTTGGATTGAAGTATTGCATCATTCAAGTGTCATTTTCTTATCTTATTCTAGCACATTAGAATAGGGTTTTGTCTCATTTCAAGTTTTCCTAGTCTTAGACACACTTATGGCTAGGGTTTTATGTAGATTTTATCTCTTGCAAATTTTAAATACCAACTAGGGGTTTGACCGAGGGAAACCCCCCATTAGAAATAAATTTATCTTCTATTTTGCAGGGTTTTTCAAAGATTTAGATCTGGATTTCTATCAGAAAGCAAAGTGTAGGTTGTGGGCTTCTGTTTCCACTTTTGGGTTTGTAGAAAATCCAAAGTGAACTAAGTTTCCCATAGTGGTGACTTAGTCCCACTACATTGATTTTTTAGGGATTTTAACAGTTTCAGGTACCCATTTGGCTAAAATAGCTTTCTGGGTAGTTTCCCTGATCTGGGACTAAGTTGCCCAACTTGGCATAAGTGTCCTAGTTGGCTTAAAAATTAAATTTTCTAGAATTTTAAGGGTCTCTGCAATCTCCAATCAGCTCTTCACCAATTTCTAGGAACATAATTTTTGTCTTATATTTTTATTTTGTCATTTATCGCATCTATTTCATCTTTCTACATATCATAGCCTGTTTCCAACACTTTACATTTCTGAGGTTTTGCATCATTAAATCACTTTATTTTCAGATTAGTGCATTAGTACATCATAATTAGACATATTAAATCTCATTTACATTAATCTTGAGTGTAGACATTTTCATTATGGACCCCCTTATTTCTTATTTTAAGTGAAAAACCCTAGAAGGAGCTAAAGCAGTTGGGCTATCCAAAATCATTGTCCATATTTTGGTGAACCTGACTTTTGAACATATTTACTTCTAATTTTAAGTGTATCCTAGGTTTCATTTACATTAGCATTGAATTAGGTATTGCATTGTTTACATTGCATCCTAGGGTTTTAAAAACTACACTAGTGAAAAGCTAATTTTAGCTTGCATTATTGCATTCCATTTCATTGCACAATAGTGAAATTCTATCTTTACATTATAGATTTGCATAGTACTATACCAAACACAATAATATCCATCAAAAAACTCAGAAAAAACTTCAAAAATCACCCTACTAGGACTAATTCGCCACCTTGGGTGACTTAGTCCTAGTGCAAATTTTGCATTCTTGTTTTTTGCATTATGTTTCTCATTTATGTAATTACTATTAGATTTAGTTATTGTTCTATTTTTGTATATATTTTTCCTGTTACACTTGAATCATTAGCATTAGTATTATTTACTTTAATGACAATCATAGGGGTATGTGCAGGATCATCATGGAAAAAATAGGCCCTTAAGTGGTAAAAAATTCAGAAAAATCAGAGTTAAGCAACTTGACGTAAAAATTTGAATAAGTTATCTATATTATTTCAAAAATATGTAAGAATAGAATCTGTAGAAAATTGAATGTAGTTTCTAAACTACTAGGTTTCTTTAAAAAAAAAAATCTATTTTGAAAATTTGAAATTTCAATGTAGTGGTACTTAAATTTCGGAAAAAAGAAGTAGGTGTTTGTCCACCACCCTAACCACAATAAAATGATAATATTTTTTATAAGATTTTAGATATAAGTAGAGGACTCATACCCGATGATGCATTTTTTTTTGTAATTTTTTCCAATTAAATAATTAATAATGAATTTTTTATTACAATTTTTAAAAGATATAAAAAACTCATATGTCTAACCATCTTAACTTGGTCAAAACTTCATGAAATTCAATTTTTCTTTTTTCAATCTTATAGTATGCAAAGCATAGAATGTGACTCATGTTTTGGATTCAAAAATGTGATACCGTTTGAAAGCTATAGATGTTTTTCAATCAACCTATTAATCAGGACTTTAGTTGTAATTTGAATAGAAAATGAATAATAATTACTTATTAAATTCAAAGTAAAGCATAATTTATATCACTGGAAAGTTGAGAATCTCCTTTAAAAACTCTTTTCGTTTCATCAATTTTGGGTAAAAAAATAGTCGTCAACCACATACCCATCATATTGCCACTTTTTGGCCCATCATGATCCTGCACATACCCATAGATAACATTAGATTTTTAGAATGTTCATTTTTAGCATTAGTTCCTAGTTCATTTAGATCAGATTCATCAAAAAAAACAAACAAAAACCTTGCATCAACTGAACCCATCAAAACAATGCTTCAATTTAGGACAACCATATCATCCAAACACCTTAGTAGTGATGACTTGGATAGGTTAGATGAAACCTTATAGGGTTTCCTCTCACTAAGTCCATCCACTAAGGTGTGTGATGACAAACCTAAACCAATTAACAACAACTTATCTCCCAAACCTTTTAGTAGTGATGACTTTGATATGTTAGATGAGGCCCTTGAGGACTTCATCTCACAAATGCCATCCACTACGATTTGTTGTGAGTAACCCAAAACAAAATATGTCAATGTAATCTAACCTCAACTTGTCCTTTACCCACCTTCACATCAACCTCAACCTCCACCTAAACTTGATTTTACCCTTTATCCACCATAGTATGAAGTTGTTGCACACACATTACACTCAAAATAACCCTCACCCACTACAACCAACACAAACCTCCTTACCTTTACCCAATACCACACTTCCTAGTGCTCCTCAATTATGAGAGTATGACCTTGTTGAGAAACTTAAGGGAACCCCTACCAAAATATCCCTTTGGGATCTTCTTCAAAATTCACCCAATTATCATTCACTGCTCCAAATAGCCTTACAACAAATAGTGGTTCCTCCTGGTACAAATGCAAATGATGTGGCCACTCTTCTAAAAGGAATAAATATAGTTAATGTAGACATTACCTTTCATCAGAATGAGTTCCCTCCGTTAGAATTAAGGAAACAAAATGAGGCCCTTATGATCATTTCCTAATATAATACAATAGGCATTAAGCGAACCCCCGTTGACAATGGCTCTATCCTCAATGTGTGCAGCGTGAAACTCCTAGATCAGTTACGTGTGGATAAATCAAAAATTAAGCATGATTCCTTATCTATCAAAGGATTTGACAACAAAACAAAACAACCACTCAGTATAATAACTTTACCTATAATAGCCGGAGTATCTACCTTGTAAACTCCTATTCATGTCATTCCCTATGATCTCGCATATAATCTTCTCTTGGGAAGGCCATGGATTCATGAGATGCATGTGGTACCTTCAAATCTTCATCACCTAATGAAATATGTCTATAACAATAAAGTATATCAAGTTGAGATATACCCCGAGCCTGAGAGTTGTTTGCAACTTGAAAAAGGAATAGTCCTCTGAATACTTTAACTTCAACATCTAATATTGACCCTCTTGATACCAATAAACAAGAAGAAGAATCAGTATCTAAATTGTTAGATGATGATTGGGGAACATTGGAATTCACACCTTCACTTATGGATGAATATATAATTACCTAAAGAGAAGATGAAAAAAAAAAAACAACCAACAATTATGTCAACTCATAATTCTAAAGAATCTTCTCCCTCCTCTATCTCATCTCCTTTGGAAGAAAACACAACTTACACAACGAATTTTGATGAGTTAGATTATCAACAACCACCCAACCCCAAGGAAATGGAAAGACTTTATGGACATGGTTAGGAGCTTATGAAACAATTTTGATACAATGGTAAAGGATGTGGAAAACATGAACAAGGTATTCATGTCCCTATTGAACCTAATACACAAGAAAAAAAGACTAGTTTGGGATATTCTTTCTCTAAGAAAACAAAAGAAACTCAATGCCCATCGCTCAATATCAACACTATCACATGTAAACCAAGAACCACACTTACGCTAAAACATCTTGAATTTCTTGATATGAATTCTCCACCATCCTAGGAGTATATTGAAAGTGATGGAGCCTTGAAACAAATGCTAGGTGCTACTAATAAATCATCTTCTTCCAAACGAAACGTTACTTGTGCTTTGATTAGTACCAAGCCACACAATACTATTGATAATGAGAAAACCATGGAACCATATGCTCTTGAATCTCCTAAGTCAAATGCACTACCCCTAGGGGATACAATTGATATACCAATGGACATCGAAGATAAAGAAAAGGTTATTAAAATTGGGAAGTTCCTTGAAGATAAAGAACATGAGGAAACCACAATTTTTCTCCATGATTTTCTTGAAATCTTTGCTTGGAAATATTCAAATATTCCAAGAATAGACCCAAAGATATTAACACATAGCATTGTTCTTGCAAAGAAAGCTAAGCCTATTCAACAGAAGATACGAAAAAGGAATCCCAAGATAGCCTTGCATGTTAAAGGAGAGCTTGAAAAACTCCTTGATGTAGGTTTCATTCGCCCTACTAATTATTCTCCTTGCGTCTCAAATATTGTCACAATTGCTAAACCTAATAATCATATTATGATATGTACAAATTTTCATGACTTGAATAAAGCTTCTTTAAAGGATGATTTTTTTCTTCCTAATATTGACATGATCATGGATTCAACTGCTGGACATGCTTTGTTGTCATTCATGGATGGATTTTCTGGCTATAATCAAATCTTTATCAACCCAAAAGATCAATAAAAGACAACATTCACAACTATCTAGGGAATGTTTTGTTGGGTTGTGATGCCTTTTGGACTAAAGAATGTAGGTGCAACTTATCAATGAGAAATGACATTGATATTTCAAGATTACATACATAAAATATTGGAATATTATGTTGATGAAATCCTTGCCAAGTCCTTAACAAGACAAGACAATGTAAATGTCCTTTGCAAAAAATTTGAACAAATGTGTAAATACAACATGAGACTAAATCTGAAAAAGTGTATATTTGGAGTAGATGGTGGACAATTTTTAGGGTTTATCATATCTCACAGAGGCTTCAAGGTGGAAACAAATAAAATTGATGCTATCATAAAAATGCCACCTCCTAGGAACATCTCTTAGTTATGCACATTACAAGGATGAATTCAAGGCATCTATCATTTTGTTGCTTCTTTATTTGATAGAACGTTACCTTTCATAGATCTACTCAAGAAGGATGTGCCTTTTTATTGGAATGAGGATTGTAAATAGGCTTTCGAAAGTTTGAAGGAATACCTTGCAACTCCACCTGTTTTATAGCCTACCATGCGCAACAAATTGTTCATCCTTTACATCGCCGCATCTACTCATGCTCTTGCAACATTATTAGCTCAACATGATGACAATGGAAAAGAACACCCTGTTGATTACATTAGTTGAACTTTAATTGATTATGAAACAAGATACACACCAATTGAAAAACAATGTTTATCCCTTGCATTCGCTACTAGTAAATTGTGACATTATTTACTAAATACTGACATACAAGTTATGAAAAAATTTGATCCTCTCAAACATATTTTTCACAAAATAGACTTATCGAGGCATTTAGCTAAATATGTTATGTTGTTGACTAAGTTTGACCTTAATTTTGTTTTGAATAAAGCAATTAAAGGCCAAGCCTTGACCGACCAATTAGCTGATGCTCCTTCTCCTTTAGCATTACCGAGCAATGACTCTTTTCCCAATGATAGCATGCTAACAACATGCATTTCTACATGGTAATTATACTTTGATGGATCCAAGTGTAGAACAAGCTTTGGTGTTGGCACAATCTTAGTTCCACCTAAAGGAAAGCCTATTCCCTTGTCATAGCGACTCAATTTCCTATGTACGAATAACACAGCTGAATATGAGGTGTTAATTGTTGGGTTGTGTGTTGCTTTACTCATGGGTGTCAAAGATGTTAAGATCCTTGGTGACTCACAATTAGTTATTGAACAAATCAATGGAACATATCAAGCCAAACATGATAGATTATCCAAGTACAAAGATCTTATCATGAATTTGATAGAGAATTTTCAGACATTTACCATTGATAACATCCCATGAAAGATAATCATCTTGCAGATGCAATGCCAAGTGTTGCCTCTCTTATTTCTCCTCAAGATCCTTCAAAATATTTCATGTTCACAATTCACCCTATCATGAAACCTTCGATTGACGACAAGACCAAAGAGGTTTTAGCAATAGATGAAGAAAACTTGAGTGAATGGTATGATGCCATATTCAACTATTTGAGAAATGGTACCTCTCCCGAGCCGATAGCCAAAAACCTTTGTGCTCATTTACGAAAGCTAGCATGATCTAAATATGTCATCCTTGCATATGTGCTATATTAAAGGTCATTCAATGGTATCTTATTGCGATGTTTGAACAAATACGAGATACCTTCGCACTTCACCAAGCCCATGAAGGTGCTTGTGGTGAAGATTTTGGAGCATAAACATTGGTTCAAAAACTTACTTGTATATGGTATTATTGGTGCCACATGGAATGTGATTGCTTTAATTATGTTAAAAAATGTCACAAGTGTTAAGAACATAGCAATTTGCATCATGCTCTTGCTAGTGAAATTCAAACTCAACTTCTGATATGGCCCTTTGCGGTTTGGGGATTGGACATTATAGGAAAAATTTCACCTCCTTATTTAGGACATACCTTTATTATCACTGGAACTGACTATTTTACAAAATGGGTAGAGGCCATTCCTCTTCGATCTACAACAACTGAAGTGATATGTCGCTTCATTCTAGAAAACATCATTGCTTTCTTTGGAATTCCTTCTGCATTAGTTTCTGATAATGGTACACCATTTAAGAATAATGGAGTAAAAAAAAATTTAGAGACCTTTAATATCCAACATCATTTTTTGACACCTTATTATTCACAATCTAATGGTCAAGCTGAATCAACTAATAAAGTTCTTGAACAAATCTTGAAGAAAACTATTAATAAAAATCATAGGGATTGGCACACACAATTACATTATGCACTTTGGGCTTATCATACAAGTGTTTGATCTTCCATAGGGACCGCACCTTATACATTGGTCTATGGTAGTGAAGCCATCATGCCCTTAGAATTAGAAATCCCTACACTAAGAGTGGTTCTTCAAGGAATTGTTGACGATACACATTATCAAAAACAATGATTAAATCAGCATGAGATGCTCGATGAACAACATATTAATGCTCTTGAACATCTTCAAGCTTATTACAAAAGGAAACATAATCATTACAACCTTAATGTTATCCCTCGATCCTTCCAAAAGGGTGACTTAGTTCTATCTGCTAATCAACGCAATGTCAATGCCGACCCAAATGAACATGACAAGTTCAGTTCTAATTGGTTAGGACCTTATATAGTTGACAAAGCTTTTAGGGCTAGTGCATACATATTAACCGAACTCGGTGGCACAACCCTTAAAGAACCTATCAATGCCATGTATTTGTGTTGGTATTATGTCTAATCCCTTTGAATAGTGTGAATAATAAATTAGTATTGTTAAAGTTATGGGATTTTATCCTATATACTTTCATATTTCTTTGTTCTTGAAAAATGCCTTGTGTGTCTATCTTGAACACTAAAGTTGTTATTTATAATGACTTTAGGTTTCATGCTATTCGAATTCATCTTGTGTGTTATGATAATTTAAATTTAATTTAGCATAACATACTCAATCATCATGTTGTATATAAAAGGAAATTGTAATATGTTTTAATTAGATCACATAAATTCTATTAAATCATGAAGACATTAATTAAAGTACTTTTTTCAAGGTTCTTTAATTAATCACATTGCTATTTAACATTTACAACACATTAAGACAACTCATAAAACATCAAAAACTCATATATATATATATATATATATATATCCAAATTTTTCTATACATATCATCATAATATATAACATCACCAAGGTCTATGAGAACTAGACCCCTCAGGATTTGGTGCTCGCGATCCGGTACTTAGACATCCTGAGATGGTCATGTGTGATCATGATCACGATCCACCACATCTGAGTGCAAACTCTAGACCCTATACTCACCCAAGAGCTACATGACACTCCTCTGCTATCTGATCCCTCTCCACCCATAGTCGTGTTATCTCTACATGTAGTCTCTCCATCTCTACTAGAGTCTAGGATGACTATCCTGTGGTCTCAGCTTTACAGAGTCATCTCCTCACACTCTCATACCCTGCCCATAGCCTCATGAATGGTCTCAATGACTCTAACTCCTCCTCCACAATAGGTGGGGGCGCGTAATCAGGGTCCATCTCCTCCTCGTCAATGGATGTAGGTATTATCTCTGCAGTAGCCTAATGATAGAACTCCTGCCAGTCTCTCATCGATCCTACAATGTAGAAACATTCCACAATCAATAAACATCATCATGATATATATAAAAAAATAGTAAAGCATAAGCACTAAAGTGCATGCATAAAATCAAATATTATCACCTATATTACCAGTGGGCTGAGCAATCTTAATGTCATCCTGTACAAGGGGCATGGTTGTTGTGCTAGCTTCCTCGCAACTATGAATACTACTGTAGCTACTGGTTGTGACCTCGTCATATGAATGGGAGAGGAATCTCCCCACTCGTGTTGGTCCTCAGCTCCTGCCTCATCACTCTCACTCAAGGGTAGCTCCTCCTCCTCCTCCTCATTCTCCTTGTACTCCTCATCCTCCTCTCCCTCCTGGGCATCATAATTTCGATCTGCATCCTCATCATACTCATAATCAATCACATCAGTGAATATATTGGCAGCCCTGTAGTGTGTCTCCTCGGCCCTATCCTCTCTGTCATCTCCCTCATCTAGTAGTGGCTCTACATCTCCCACTGGCTCATCCATTGGGAATATTGGTGTTGGATGAATCACTACCCACCACTTCTCATGCTCTCCTATCGCACCAACATCATCTACGTTGGAGACTAGTAGTTGCTCATGATCAGAGAAGTTAGAGTCACTCTTGACTACATGGTTAAGAGTGAGTCACACTATATCACCTGGTCTCCAGGTACTCCGCACTGACCTCCTGAAAGAGGATCATGTCTAGGGTGGTGTCTACACCTATCCAAACTGTCGCATGACCCGATCATAGTAGAATGGTCATACTACATGGTCATGATGGCCAACCAAAAATCTATCCATCTGCATCCTCCTCAACTGTCTAGTATGATTTGGCCACTACAATTTCAGCTCATAAGGTCTCCAAAGGACCTTGCCCTCCTCAAGTTGGTCAAATTGTACCCTCCAAAAATGAAAATACCATATTGTCATAATCGCCATAGAGTATAGCCAAAAGCTCGAGGATACCCTATTGTTGTCACATATGGATAGTTGACTGGTCTAGTGCATGTAATATGCTCAAGGCACCACACCTATAGAAGCGTGTAGTGCAGCATACTATCCACCTCTCAAAATACAAATCACCCAAGATCATAATATAGATGTTCTAGGATACACCGACCCCAGGCATATACTGTGCACTGCTCTACCATACCTCGAATCAAGTGGACTAGTCCTCCCTCAAGGTGCACTTCCCACCCATCAGGGATGAGCACTAGTGCTATGGTGTGCATCATAATATGTTGAACCATTGGTGTCCATGAATATAATAACATAGACAAATCAATTTGTCCTCTAACTTGTCCATCATGAATGGGACCATCTAGAAAATACTATAAATCAGCCCTCTACTCATGGAAGGTGTTGTCTCTATGGAAGTGTACTCCTCTCCTCGAATTAGAACATAGAGAATCTAGTGTACATCCTCCAAGGTGATGCTCATCTCCCTTGTCAACATATGATAAGTGCATGTATCTACATTCCAACGCTCGCAGAGAGCCATCAACATGGCATTGTGGTATCTCATAGGAGGCATAAGATATTCCCAATAGATGCCCACAACCTGAAGATGCTTCATCTCCTCTACTGATAGTGCTGGAGCCAGATCCCTCAGGAAGCTCAACTGTCTCCCTCCTAATTGTTGTTGTGATCGGGTGGGTACCTATCAAATTTACACAAATATGCTCTAAAACTCATCTAATATCTTTAATTTTTACATTATTCATCATGCAAGTGTACTAAATTCAATCTAGTGTGCCTTCCTAAAGGCCATAGACACTTTAGAACCCTTTCAGGACATTTCATGAAGAAATGGGACACTTTGTGAACAAAAGGGACACTTTGCGAACAAATGGGGAACTTTGTGAAAAAAGGGGACACTTTGTGAACCTTTTTTCAAAGATCCTAAATTAACCTAGGTATGCATAAAAATCATTAAATCATTGGAAAAATCACAAAGCATAGGTTGCAGAATTGACTCACCTCATGTTGACACTTGCTGCATACCACCTGGTCCTAGAGAACATCCAATCGTGCAGGTGTGTATCCCCGTTTGCTCAACATTTTTCCATCTCACTTGTCACTCTCAAGATACAAGTAGGAAAAATTAAATAGTAAGTGAAAAATTATTCTCCTTTACCTATTTTAACCAATTTTCATTTCTTTTTACTATGCCTTAAATTAGGGTTTCTTCTATCTTATGAATTATTTAAGTACTTTTTCTTCAAAATAACATAATGGGAACTAGGGGACTCCGTTTTTTATGCCATTTGATGCGTTGGAATCATGATTCCACACCCGACATCATCAAATTTCTATCGTTATGTGACATGGTACTTGGAAATTTCCTCTGATATGATATTTCGTGTTTGATGTGGCTAGATTGCTACCTTGATTCCACCTCCGTAAAGCAAGAGAAATCAAGGGGGGGCATACATCTACCCTCAAATTTGATTTCTAGAAGTTAGGGAAAAGGATTTTTAGACAACTAATGAATTTGAGTTGCAAAATGCGGTTCCTAATATTATGGTTTTGCATATAACTACATTGGGGGCTCCATTTTCCCATCTTTTGAATGAGTATCCTTTTATGAAGTAAAACGCATCGTTTAGAGTCCTTTAGCTTACATATGCATGTAGAGTCATATGGGCACTAATGTGGGGGATAATTGTGGACATATAAATTGTACTCCTTTGTAGAAAGTACAATCTATGGCCCAATTAGGTTCTATTTTAGACACCCTTACATCAATCACCCATTAAAAAATGCATTTATAGGCCCCTAATGCTCATGATTTTAGACTTTAAGGCCTATTTCACTCACAAACCACTTAAATCCTGACAAGCAACATTCAAACCACTCAAATTTCGTGAAACCCACCAAAAAATTCCTTGGTGGGACTAAGTCGCCTAGGGTGGCAACTTAGTCCCTTTTGGGGTATTTTCCACTTTTGAGTGGGAAAATCACCGAATTAATTCAAAATCTTGAGGGATGTTGGCCTATGAAGTTAAAATAATGAGTAATTCAGTGTTAATGCCTATAAATACATGTTTTTAGGTAATTTTTCACATCTACTAGTCATTTTACAAAGCAAAAATAAAAAGTCAAGAGAAAAGTATCTTTCACAAGAAGTTTCATAAGTCTTTCTATAGCAAAGTTGAAGCTTAAGGGTAGCAAACTAGGGTTTTTACAGGTTATCAAGCTCACTTTTTGTTCAAGGTCTCATATTGCAAAGGGTTGATCATGGATGCCTATGGTGAATCATGGAGAAATCTCAGTTGAGGAGATGCAACTAGCCATCAAATCACACTTAATGACCTATTTTCAAAGTGATTCCATCTTCCATTTTCTCTCTATCTTCAGACTTAAGGTTTTCATTACATTTGCATGCCATTTGCTTTTATTTGAAATGTTGTAGGGTTTCTTGGATTGAAGTATCGCATCATTCAACTATCATTTGTTTATCTTATTCTAGCACATTAGAATAAGGTTTTATCTCAGTTTAGCTTTTCCTAGTCTTAGACACACTTAGGGCGAGGGCTTTATGTAGATTTTATCTCTTACAAAGTTTAAATACGAACTAGGGGCTTGACCAAGGAAAACCCCCATTAGAAATCAAATTATCTTATGTTTTGTAGGGTTTTTTGAAGATTCAAATCTAGATTTCCATTAGAAAGCAGAGTGCAAGTTGTGGGCTTCTGTTTCCACTTTCGGATTTGTAGAAAATCTAAAGTGGACTAAGCCGCCCATAGTGGCAACTTAGTTCCATTGAACTAATTTTTTAGGGATTTTTATAGTTTTAGGTACCCATTTGGCAGAAATAACTTTTTGGGTAGTTTCCTTGATCTGGGACTAAGTCACCTAGCTTGGCGTAAGTGTCCCAATTGGCTTAAAAAATAAAATTTCCAAAATTTCAGGGGTCTCTGCAATCTCCAATCAGCTCTTCATCAGTTTCCAAGTACATATTTTATGTCTTATATTTTTATTTTGTCATTTATTGCATCTATTTCATCTTTATGCATATCATAGTGTGTTTTCCAACACTTTACATTTCTTAGGTTTTGCATCATTAAATCACTTTTTTTTCAGATTAGTGTATTAGTACATCATAATTAGACATATTACATCTCATTTACATTAATATTGAGTGTAGAAATTTGCATTTTGGACCCCATTCTTTCTCCTTTTAGGTGAAAAACCCTATAAGGAGCTAAAGCAATTGGGCTATCCAAAATCATTGTCCACAATTATAACCGATTACAACATATTACAAAAACGCTCACTGCTAGGTGGACTGTCTATCCAGAGGACTCACTGTCTAGAGAATAAGAAAGAAAGAAGAAAGGGTGGCTCATTTCCAAGATTTTAACTGATACAATGGACCTACAATATATTGGGGATAGTCCCACTAAGGCTCAATACACTAATTTAACACACACTTCCACACTCTGCTCTTCTTCACATCACATTTGCATACTTAGATTAGGAATTCACATCACATTTTTTTCTACAATACACACATCTCTAGAATAATGAAATGAACTTACATTTATATGAATTACATTCACAAACACCTACAACATCAATTAGGTTGACCTAATTAGATGAAACATGTAATACATCAACCTATCAACTTAAGATTCAACCATACATGCCTCATGACATAAAAAAAACTAGTAACACATCAAAATAGGTCGGAAGTGACCTATAATTACTCCCATACGTCTGATCAACACTTCATTTAGCTCCACACAACCCCAAACTCATTAGGTCAGCACTATTGGTGAGGTAACACTAAAACACACTAAATAATCATCCATTGTTGGTGTAGATTTTTTATTTTCCTAGTGGGTTAATTTATTTTCCCTTAGTCTTAGGTTTTTTCTACAATTAGTTAAAATTTCTTAGGATAATAAAGTGAGTTTATTACTAGGAGATAAGTGTGTGGTGTCTCTTTCCTTAAAGGGTGGAACCACTTCCCACTTTTTGTTGCATCCTTCACTTTTGGTGGTCCATCTCGCCTTTATGTGGTTGATTCCTATTGGTTGGATTTTCCACCTACATCATATCCTTAGTTCTATCTAAACTCACTACATAGCTTGTATTTACATCTTCTTGCAGTCTTTTTGTATTGTATTATTTCAGCTCTTGGAAGGTCTTGATGCAATATTGTCATATCAACATTGCATAATCTCTTAGAGTCTTGGTTTTCATTCTTATGTTCTTCCAGATTATGTAGCTTTTATTTTCTCTTAAAAAGATCCTTGGGTTATTCAATCTATTTCAGATTTCTAACATGGTATCAAAGATATTGTTTTGAGAAATCTAACTTCATAGATTCCTAATTTAGAGATTGAGTTTCTTGTAAAGATCTTGTAAATTCTTTTATGCTCTTCTCTTTCATTTTGAATGATCTGGAGAATCATAAAGGATTTGCAAAGATCTAATAACCTCTTTAGATTGCATATGTGTTTTGTGAGATCTGATTGATTGAAGAATTCTAGTTTTGCTGGTAGCATTTTTTACTATTCCAATGCATTCAGAAGGCTCAAGAAAGTTAGCTTTATCTTTTTTTTCACCAAAATTGGAGATAATTTGACAAAGTTGCAAACGAGGTTTTGAAGCTTAAATCTGGCAAAGAAATTTTTATTGGAGCATTTTGGCACAAACAAGCCTTCCCATTGCATTCAAAATTCCCAAAAACCCCTATTGTCATATAAAATTTGTTTATTTTAAATGAATTTAATTTTTGGAATTTTTTTTATTTTGTTAGGGGGTTGTCATTGCAAGTTAAATTCAACTAGTTTTTCAAAAATTCATAACTTTTCATCATGATCTCCATTTTTGGAAAACAATATATCATCAGAAAGATGGAAATGGGCACCTTTCATCCATAGAGGTATTGAAAATAATTTTTTCCATTTTCTGATGGATATTGCAGGTTGAAGCTATTTGTTGCAAATTTCTTCAAAAATTCATAACTTTCACCTCAGTGCTCCAAATTTTGGAAATGAATCTAGGCATTGGAAAGGTATTGAAGAGCACTACACAACCATAAAAGTTAATTTTTCCATATTTTTTCTCAAGTTCATTTTATATCAAAATTTATAATTTTGGCTATTTTGAGCCTATTAAGCATTGTATCTTGGAAAAGGATTTGGAAACGCACTAAATTATAAAGTCCCAACCTTGTAATATTTGGGATCTTTGATACTAGTGAAAAAGGTGGGAGTGTATTGATGTTACTTTTTGGTGTAATTTTGTAATCATTTGAGGATTGTATCATAGGTTTCTCTACTCATCCTTTTGAGATAATTCTAGATAAGGCTAATTATGAGTCTTAGAAAAAAAAGGTATTCTAACCCATCTCAGATGGTTAAAATTTTTTCCTTACCTTTATGGGCTCATGCCTAAACTAGACACACTTAGAAGGAAATCAATATATGGGGTAATAGAATTGATCATGCATTAGGAGTAATTGGTTCTTATGTTGATTATGGCACTATGTTGACTATAGCAGACATTGAATGTCCATGCACACTTTGGACCAAGATTTGGGAGATGTTTGGAACCCTCATGTTTCTCCATTCCTAGATGATCCTTCTATAGATTACCTCATTACACAAGTGATGATGTAGATAATATTCCCTTTGATGATGCTACTTTCGAGGAGCTTATGGATTATTCATTTCTTGAACATTCAAATGACACAAAGATTTCTCTTCTTGATTCTCATCCTCATGTTGAGATCGCATTGGCATCACCTATCACAGCTTCATATTCTAGACCTATGCTTCTTTGAGATACTCCAGTGATTTATTGCAGTAGGATCATTTATGTCTTTCAGATTTAGTTTATTGGGACCAATTTCTACCAATCATCTCTTGTTTTTTTGTAGAGTCCCTCATCCCAGATCTAGATGACACTATTGAGGACATACATCTTCTCTTTGAGGACCAATCCTTTGTTCTTGCATATGTTTCTACTTTAGAGTCTAGGGTTGCTTCTTTGAAAGTTTCCAATGACTTCTTGCAACATGAAATCCATAGTCTTCTTGATTCAACTTGGGATGATCTCTTGATATATATTTCAAACTTGTTTATGGAGACACATATTGTAGACTTCGGTGACACTATTGAGTGTATTCATCTTCTCTTTGGTGAAGATGAGTCTTCAATTTTTGTGAGGGAACACTTTGACCCTCTTGTTCATTCTCTACATGATCATTCATCATAGTTTTCCTTGAGTTTGAATAACTTGAATCGTCATTTGGAGAAGACATCTTCAGAGGAGATACTTGAGTCTTTAGCTTATGCTCTATTAGTCTCTAAGAGATTTTTATTTGTCATCTTCAATAGTGTGGCTTAGAATTCCTGATTTGAATGTGACAAATTTTAGCATGGACATAGGGATACTTGAGCTGACTTTAGAGACTTCATACATCTTGTACTTTCTTCCTACATATTCCTTTTAGGACTTGGGAGATAGTTTTCACATGCCATTGGTTATGTTTCTTTCTAAGGGGAGGAATTTTTTTTTATGATAGTGGACTATCTTCTCCACATAGTTTCAAGCATCTACCATTGGATCTCTTCAGGGGAGGCTACTTAGTCCTCTTCTTCTCTCTCTATTATGGGGGGTGTTCTCTCTCTATTTGTGGGGGGGCTTCTTCTTCCTTGGGGGAGAATTTGATATGTACATGGGTACCTAACATGGCCTCATTTTCTGGGACCCATCATCTTTTACATCCTCCTAATCTATGCTTAATGGGGGTGTTGGTGTAGGCTTTTATTTTCCCTTAGTCCTAGGTTTTTCCTACACTTAATTAAGCATGCTTAGGATAATAAGGTGATTTTATTATTAGGAGATAATTATGTGGTGTCCCCTTCCTTAAAGGGTGGAACCACTTCCCACTTTTGGTGGCATCCTCCACTTTTCGAGGTCCATCTCCACTTTTTGTGGTTGTTTCCTACTGGTTGGATTTTCCACCTACTTCCTCTCCTTAGTTTTATATAAACTCACTACGTAGCTTGTACTTGCATCTTCTTGCAATATTTTAAATTGTATTGTTTCATCTTGGAAGCTCTTAATGTAATATTGTCACATCAACATTACATAATCTCTCAAAGTCCTAGTTTTCATTCTTATGTTTTTCTAGTTTACATAACTTTGATTTTCTTTTAAAAAGGTCCTTGGCTTATTCAATCTGTTTCAAATTTATAACATCCAAAAATTGACACTCGGACCTCAAATACACTCACCACTTGGATCATAGATGCTATAGACACTTTTAAAAACTCCCAAAAAACCATATAACCAAATATTATTTTTTAGTGGAATATAGACCATTCCAAACATGTACTCTGCCATAGTAACTATGTTATTGGAAAACTCGATAATTTTTCAATCATAACCTTTACATTGGAGGACATCAAGACATGAAACATTAAAAATAAGATCCCCCATCATATACCAAACTTTCCTTAGAACCACATAACCTAATTCTACATGGCAGAGCAATGCAAACCTAAAAACTGGTTCACTGTATACTAAAAATTGTATTATGTGACTTAGCCAAATATTCAACACATTTGTTATGCACCGGATCAAAACTCTTACACTTGTATAATGGATTACTATCACCATACTCACTCATGCTTCACCAATCAACTGTACCTCAATGTAGACTTCAATTTTGACATCAAACCATAATGTTGACATCAATGAAGACATTGTATATTTAATCATGCTCATGTTTCCAACAACCATATCAATGACAAGGAAACCAACAATTTCCTCAAACTTCCAACACTTTAATGTTATCTACTAAAGCATGTCATAAATTGTATCTAGTCAATTGCAGTTTCCTTATTTACAATCTAAAGTTCCAAATTGTGTCAATTTTGATGATTTTATTAAATCTTAAGTCACATATAAGATAACACTTCACATTCTCATATTTTATTCTATATTTTTAAAATATATTCTACAAAAGGTTTTGAAATTTTTTTCTTAATGTTGATTATATACCATTTGAGATACGTAACAACCAAAGTTCTTTATATATAGAAAAAATCTTCGTGGGAGAACTCATCTTGGTTTTATTTTGGTAAAATATTTTTCATGTTTTATTTTTATTTTTACTCTTGATAAGCTAAAATTTTGCAAGTTTATCACCAAAACCAATTGATGAAATCCTTCTCCTCGCCATTTTCTAATTCTTATAAATGTGGCTTCTCTTTACATGTGTCTCATTATTAATACATAATATAAATCCCAAATCTCCATCATCTTCTTCTTGAGAGAAGTAAGTGGAATTGAAGCTCCTCTTTTAAGATCCTACATTTTCCTATTTCTCTCTTTCTCATCTTAATAGAGTTTTTTAGATCCTTTCGAGCCAAAAGTGATTCAAGGATTATCTCTCTTGTGGTGTATTAATTTTTATTTTATTTTAAATTGTAAAATATTAATGTTGGAAGGCTCCCCTTGAAGTCCTTTCTTGACTGAAGGAGCACTCTCACTTTTGTTACTATTTTCCATTTCATCACACTTAGTATAAAATTTATTCCATAATAATATAAGACTATTTGTATCTCTTTATATATTTCTCACACTTGACACATTGTTTAGATTGATATTTTAGCTTTTGATCCATATGTATTTAGCATAAGTGCATAAATCTTAAAGCCAAATTTAATATTGTTCTACAAGTTATCTTTATTTTCTAACCATAATTATAGTCTTGAGCACACACACTATCTATCTTGATTATTTATGACTTTAAAGAATAAGTGGGGGACTTGACCACCTAGGAAAGCTCCCAAGTCTTGACTATTTTTCCAACTTGTAAGATTTTTTCTCGAACCATCATTCATACTTCAACAATAATCTTCATTAAAAAAATTAGTGAGTTTCTCTTTCTTATCTAAGACTTATATTTAATTTTATAATTCATTTGCAAAAGGCTTATTTTAACTAAATTTTTTTTTCTTTTCATGATTTTGTTTAATTTTAGTTTTTAGCAATCTATAGATTTTCTATCAATTTATATTTTGTTTCTATGTGGTAAACATGGGCATGATTGTGCTCACTTTCTAGGAACCAATTTAGTAATAATTTGTTTTCTTAATTTGTTATTAGGTTTGTCTTTCTTTTTTTCTTGTTACTTAGTGTTATTGTTCTTAATCTAATTCGAAGGTCCTTAATCTATTTATTACTTCTCATTTTTCATTAGTCATACATAAGATATGAACCTAGTCTAATTAGAATGACATTTGTATTCTAAGTTAAGGAACAAATATTTAGAAAGACTTTGGTAATAAATAAAATTATCTATTTTTTATCCATGTTTACATGCTAGTCAAAGTGGGGGACAAATATAATGATGAAAAGTGTACAATCATGCTCTTTTCACTTATTATTTTGGCTCACAATGATTAAGTTTTGCTTAATATATCAACTAGTAAGGAAAACAGTATATTTTATGTGGAATTTAGAAAATGACATTATTGTATCTTGATCCCATTATCACTTATCTCTAGAATTTTATCTCCATCCTTAAATCTACTATTTTATGTTTTATTTAAGGTATATAAGTGTATAATTAATCTATATCATTTTTGCTTTTACAAATTTAAACTCCAAATTTTAATATCTAAATTTAAAATCTTGCTAACATTTTTTATTAATTGTTATGAGTCAACTAATGTGTGAATTATTCTAAACTCTATATTAAGATTGTGTATTTAAGAACAAATTCTAATTAAAAATAATCATTTAGAATTGACTGAAGAGTTAGAGAAGAATCTATTGAATACATGTAAAATTCAGTTAAAAATAAAATAAAATCACATGAACATTGCATGATCATTCTTGCTTAATATTATTGTCCTTGATTTATCGGCATTAAACCAATCCATCCAAAGGTCTGATTGAGAAGAACCAGAACGCTCATAATAAAGAATTTTCCAGAAGTATTTCTAAACATTTTTAGTTCCTTAATATATTTATAGCACATGCATAGTGGTAATCAAGTTTCAATTAAAAAATACTAAGTTGCATGAAATCTATTTCAATTCCATGCATAAGTTGAAATCCGCATGTTTAGTTAAATTTCCGGCAATTGAGCCTGACTTCCTGTGACCCCTGTCCGGGAATTCTACTCATCTTTACCATGGACTTGACAAAGTCACGGTAGAAGAGAAGGCGGCTGGCGGCATACTGGTGAGCCAACTGCTTTGTTCCTCCATCAGTATAGAGCGCCGCATCGGAAGAGAACACCCCTTTCCCCGCCACCACGTTCTTGTAATATTGGTTGTCGAACCGAGTTGCAGTGGAATCCAGCAATGCTCCTGCGTTCTTTTGCGTGTTGCCGAATGGGCATGCCTTCTTCAACGTGTCAGCAAAGGCCGGGTGCAAGCTCGGATCCACTTCCTGTGTGCTGCTAAAATTGTGAATTCTGTTCCGGAACGAAGAGCAATGGGAAAAGCCCAGCGTATGACCCCCTGCAGTGAAATGCACTAATAATTAAAAGCTTTTAATACATGTTAGAGAGAGAAGACATGTAAGTTAGTAGGCATGTAATGTCGTGCCTGAGAGTGCAACGAGGTCGTGCGCTGAGAGTCCTCTTTGAGAAAAGCTCTGAAGAAGCTGTGAAATGTTGAAGGTCGGGGCGGGCAAGGTTGTGGTGTCTTTGGCTCTCGATATTTTCCCATCCTTTCGCCCCAAAGGAACTTCCCACTCTGGACCTCCTGCCTGCTTGCACATCCAACATTATTATTAATATTGACAAGCATGTTACAATGGTAACAAGATGTGAGTGTGCTAACACAAAAAAAAAATCTTTTATCTTAAATGTATTTAAGATATCTATATTAAGTACTGATGATTTAGATGGTTGTGGGTTCATTCCTTTCACCTAAAGTCCATTCTAAAGTCCATTCTGGTTCATTCACATTCAACTAATAGTCACCATTAATGAACCATTCAAATAATAGTCACCATTATTTCTGTACGTTTGATCACATATAAAAGAGGGGATGATAAAAGACACTCCTCTGTTATCATGGAATCGTCGGGGATGGACATTAACAGATATTAGATGAAAGAAATGACCCACAATCACTTAAGCAGTCAAAGCTTAATGTATGCTGTTTAAGCTCAACTTTAACTGGAAGCAACTATAACTGGAATATTATTTATGGTAAGGAGAATGACCAAGACAACAGCGTCTCTAGCAGCCAAGGCGAGGATGTCAGCGCAGGAAACAGTAGCTGGGCACGCAGACTCCAATTTCGCTTTGGCGTTGTCGATCACAAAGAAAGCGTGCAGTGACAAATTTGGCGGGCCGTCCTTCTCCGCCTTATTTCCCCCACTCGAATCGATCAGAACCGATCCATCGCAGCCCTGCAAAATATATATGTGTTATGTTTGGCATGTTTTAAATGTGGGAGAAATATGGTAAGCGAGCCGCCGACTACCCGAACGAAACAGTCGTGGAAATGCATTCGAAGAAGCGCCGCAGCAACGGTGTCGTCAGACTGCATTGCCACCCGAGCGGCGTCTCTGACCAGTGTCTGCACGTTGGGACAGCTCATCTGATAGTAATCCGACTGCAGCCCCACACAAGCGAGCACCTGCACCATCACTAATGTTCCCGTCACCACCACCACTTGAAAACGATTCCTCATGGCTATCAGAGGCGAATCACTCCACAATCCACAGTCGACTATCTCTATTGTTTACGCTCCTCCAGACGATGGCTTGCTCTTATTCCATACGCGGCGTCTTATATAAAGAAATGAACATCAAATCTGCTTGATTGAGAAGCAATCGAAATAGCATGTTGTTAGCTCTAATAATAATGCCTACCCTTCCGCCAGGTTACGGCATTGCAGTACAAGCTCACTCAAATTCCTCTCCATTATTACATTTACGTTTTATTGTGTATTTTCCAAGTCAAGAAACCTTCTTACTTTGCCGCACGCCTTTGTCGTGTTATTCCGTTTGGAATCCTTCCATCCCGCGTACCAGAAAACGAACAAAATGAACTCATTTAACAGCGACCATTAACGAGCTTTTCTAAAGAATTTACCTTCTGGTGATGGCTGTTGCGACATCAATTTCTTTCACTCATGATGTACTTCTAAAATAGACCGTTTTGATCGTTACAGATTTTGGCATTCACCAACGGAGCGTGTAAGCCAAGCACCAACTACCAGACACAAAAAATTCAAGCTTAGGGTGAACAACCAAAGCTTATAGTCTCGTCCAATGGGCTGAAACCGAGATTTACATCGGAAGAGTACCTATAACTACCCAACTCAATGATGGGACTGTAAAAAATGTAAGACTTGAAAAATAAAATAAAGAGTAAAAGTAAGAGGGAGAATAGAATTCCTTTTCATATGATCTAGGGTAAATAAATATTCCATTAACGAGGTTTGGAAATGTGATAAAATGAATGAAATGTTTTATAAGTTGAATAAAATAATAAATATATTTAGTAAGAAAGTTGTGATAGATGATAGTATCAGCAATATAATGTTTAGTTTGTCGTTTTCGTTTATTTTTGTAATTATGGTTTTTAAAATTTTTATTAGCAAGTTGTGGGATGAGGGTCCACTCCTTTATAAAATAACATATCAAACAATAAAGGCTTTAGACCTGCAAAATGGAGAGCAAGAAAGAGAAAGAAAGATGAAGAGCTCACAAGTGAGCATCATAATAGAAACAATAATCCAACCAAGCATACAAAAATAACTTCACAAAGATGACAAAGGCCAACAAGAAATTATTTTTTCATTTTAGTTTGCTTCTAGTGAGAAGTGCTTTCATAGTTAATTGAAAAACTTCAACAATAGAATCCTAAGCTTACATTCTTGAAAAAAAAACAAAAAACCAAACCAAACCAAAACAAAACTTTTCAACCTCAAATTTCCTTCCATGATGCTTGGTTTACCAATTTTGGGCTTTGAGATCTTACTCACAAGCTCAGTAATGTTGGTGATATCGGTGTAGGCTAGGACATCTTGATCCAAAAACTCATTGTATTCCTCGGGAAGAGCATGAAGAAGAACAAGATAATCATCTTCTAAGAAATTATTATTAAGTTGTTGAAGGTCAACATTAGAGGTCTATTGATTGTCTTTGAAAACCACATAAGGGCCTCTAGCCAAACCACCAAGAAATTCTATATGTGTTGAGCTAATACTAGCAACCACAACACTAGAGGAGGTTTGTAGGGTATTATACTTGAAAGTTGCATGATTTCTCCAAATGAAGTCAACATTAGGGTTGTCATTTTTGCAAACCCACTTTTGTATGTTGAAAGCATGATGACTAGGTATAATTTAGCATTACAATTAGCATTTTTGTGCTTAATTTGGTTGCACCTAAAACAGTGTTTAGGAAGGCCTGAGCGTAATTGATGAATTGCATCCATGAATAGTGTGAGGAGTTAATGATGACCATATATTTTAAGGGCTTGGATATATCAATCATTACACTATTTTGGAGTATCTTTTTGAAGCATTGGTAGATCCTCTATCCAATGTGATAAATTTTCCAACTTGGTTAATCAAGGTTTTAGTGAGCCTGAAATCCTTCATAATCAAAGGAAGGTTTTAATGATACAACCAAAATGGGATAGAGGTATTTTTCACATTAGTAGGGTCAATGAAAAGAGACCAAGGAGCCTTAATAAAATTGATCTTCCATAAAACCAAGGATCATTAGCCAAAAAATACTTGCAATCAATCAGGGAGTGGAAGATATCCCAAAATAAGCCATGATCAAGAAAATCTTGTTGCAAGGTCTGTGCCCTTGGTCTCCTTCTGCTATGTAGTGCAATGTCTAGGTTTGTGACATGGCTTAACCACCTCCCATGAATTCATTAACTCTGGCGGTTGTATCAGACATTAATAGGTTGATATTTTCACGTAACGACAACCATCTTTACAAAAATTGTTATTAGAGCCTGGGTCATGGGTTCAAACCCCTCACTTATGCTGGGGGGATTGTTGCAAGGTGTGTACCCTTGGTCTCCTTGTGTTGTGCAACACAACGCTCGGGTTTGTGACATGGTTTAACTGCCTCCCATGGATTCATTAACTCTATCAGTTGTATCGAGAATTAATAGGTCGATCTTTTGGTGCAACGACAACCGTATTTGCAACAATTTGTATCAAAGCCTAGGTCATGGGTTCAAACCCATCACTTGTGTTGGGGAGATTTTTGCAAGGTGTGTACCCTTGGTCTCCTTGTGTTGTGCAATGCAACACTTGGGTTCATGACATGGCTAAACTGCCTCCCTTGGATTCATTAACTTTGGCAGTTGTATTGAGCATTAACAAGTCAATCTTTTGGTGCAATGAATATCATCTTTGCAACAAATCCACCATGGGAGGCTCCATGTTGCACTAATTTTCTTTTCTCGAGACAAATAAATCTTCCAAAAAAGGGAATTTAGCCACACTTCTAAGAAAAGAGACCTAGATTTAAGATTTTCAAACATTTATTTGATAGATACATTAGAGATGTGAAGATCAATATGCTTTGGTGCTAGAGTAACCTTGGTATCCCCAAGAAAAATGTAGATGAGTAAAGATTTTATGAGGGGGTTGATGGTTTAGGAGAAAGAGAAATGTTCTCCCCAAATGTGCCAAAAAAATGCATATCCTCCTCCAGGGTATGTGTAGGATCATGATGGGCCAAAAAGTGACAATATGATGGGTATGTGGCTAGTGAATTTTTTTTATCCAAAATTGATGAAACATAAAGAGTTTTTAAAGGAGATTATCAACTTTCCACCAATATAAATTATGTCTTACTTTGAATTTAATAAGTAATTATTATTCATTTTCTATTTGAAATACGACTAAAGTCCTGATTGATAGGCTGATTGAAAAAAATCTATAGCTTTAAAACGATATCACATTTTTTGAATCCAAAACATGCATCACATTCTATGCTTCACATACTATAGGATTAAAAATTAAAAATTGAATTTCATAAAGTTTTGACCAAGTTAAGGGTGACATATGAGTTTTTATATTTTAAAAGTTGGAATAAAAATTCATAATTAATTATTTACTTAGAAAAAAATTACAAATAAATATGCACCACATCGGGACATGAGTCCTCTACTTATATCTAAAATCTTATAAAAAAATATTATCATTTTATTGTGGTTAGGGTGGTTAAATAGACACCTACTTCTTCTTTTTTTCCCTAAAATTTAAGTACTACTACATTGAAATTTTAAATTTTCACCAAATATTTTTTTTTAAACAAACCTAGTAGTTTAGAAACTACATTCAATTTGCTACAGATTCTATTCTTACATATTTTTGAAATAATATAGATAACTTATTCAAATTTTTACGTCAAGTTGTGTAACTCTGATTTTTATGAATTTTTTGCCACTTAAGGGCCTATTTTTTCCATGATGATCTTGCACATACCCTCCATGTTTTTTAACCTTGGCTCTAGCTTAGGGAAACCCTCCATAATTAGTTTTTTTGTAGAAATCAATACAATTGTGAAAGGGGTTGGAAGATTTTTTTCCAAATGTGTATTTTTTATATGCAACCGCCAAAGAACCTTTTCATTCTTGAGTGGATCAAAAACATCAACATTGGTTGTCACCTTGGAAAATGCTTCATTTCATAGCATTTCCCTTCACCACAATTTGTTTACCATTTTCAAGTAGCTTTGTGTGCCACTCACACTCTTACACTTTCCCTCCATATTTTTTCCAGTATTCATAAAATGTTTGCAATTATGGATTTGATCCTATAATTGTAGATCTAGTTTATTTGATGGATTCAATCTCCTCAAATAATCTTCTTTGTCTATTTCAACATAAACACTAAGTTTGATGTTTTATATGTGATAGGAATAATTACCTTTCTTTTATCAATCTATGTAAAAATATTGATTTAATGACTAGATAAACATATAAGTAAAACACTCTTAAACATTCAAAATGTCTTAAATGCTTATATAATGCCTATAATTTACTTATGAACAAATCATAGAAAATATGATAAAAAAATATTTTTTAACGTAAAAACATTACGATGTCACATAATACCAAACACATCAATTATATATATATATCAAAACAAACAAAATAAATAATAAGATAACATCCATGCAATGACTCCCAAAATATAAAATCCAAACTTGTCTAAAATTAAATTTAATTACTCACAAGAATAACCAATTACTTTAGCACATTACTATTCATTTATGACTAACACAAATTAACCCATTCCACTCCTCTATAATTATATCAACCACCATCTCTTAAAAAAATATATGCTAGGTATAATTATATCAACCACCATCTCTTAGAAAAGATTAACCTATCTTTCTCGACTCCCAAGGAGGTAAGGAGAGTAATATATTAAAAAACCACCCTTATGCATTAAAGGTTTATCATTTCAAATAGGAAAATTATTTTTAATAAGAACGCATGCTATATGATCTTATTGCTCGGAGGGAGAGAACAATTTCATTTATAATCTTTTATTCAACTCTTATTCTTTAATAAAGGCTCGGTTGAAACAAAAGTCGACTGTACAGCATTGGGACCAATGCGGTCGTGGACCCCACTCCCTCACTAAGGGCATTCTCCTCCTCTGTTTTCGTACTCACACCGTGTGGTTTCATTTCTTTGCAGTCAACCATCTAAACAAGCCGGTCCATATCAACAGTCAAGTTTGAAATTTTCATTTTCAAAGTTCTCCCACACAAAGCATTGAAAGGTGACTGCTAAATTAAATTGCCACTACAAGTGAAGTCGTTATGAGAAGCTGCAAATTGTAGATGACATTACATCAATATTCTACAGTTATTCGCAGATGGCATGTTGTATTATTTAAACCCTTCCATCCATCATAACTTTTTTTCATGTCCAAAGAGCGGCAGAAATGTGGCTTTTAAAAAGTATGTATACTTGTGTATCCTCTCCCTTCCCTCTGTTGGCTGCGAACGACAATTAAGCAGCTGATGTGAAGCCCATAATAGTGTCTCTAAAAAGGGAGCAGGTTGTCGCTATTGCAACGCACCGAGCCGCGCCACGTGTGTACATGCTGAGGGAGTTGATAACTTTTGCTTTGTATCAGGCGCATCTCAGTTCTTGCTGCCTCTCAGGTGGATCCGGCTGTATCAGGGGGGTTTTCAGAAGTGGGTCCTTATCGCAACTCGGTGGGCTCTAGTTGTTCTTTCTTTCAGGGAGTTTTCAACATAATGCTGCCTCACATAGGCAGGCAGATAAGCCATGATTTTGTTTTTTTTGGTCTTAGCAATGAAAAATCAGTTATTAGCAAATGTGAAAAATGGAAAGGAAATTTTTGGTTTTGTAAAAACATATCATTTAGGTTGAGCAAAAATTATATTATCAAATAAAATTGGGAAGTGGATTTGGGTAAATGCAAAACAATATTAGAGTATTCTAAGGTGTAGGTTTGTCTATTGAAAATTAGAACACGCAAAAAGAAAGCAATATCAAAGGGAAAAAATGTGGTTTTCAGTCATAGGTTTAAAACTCAGTCAAACAAGGTTCTATTGCAAGTTTGTGGCGATAAATTGCTTAAGAGTAGTAGAAGTGGAGAGGGACCAATCATATATAGCCTCATTTGTACATGTCTTGCCTAGTCTTTAGATCTCTATGTGCAAGAGCTATTAAATGCCAAGACGAGATTAGAGGTTTTGGAAGTCAAGGAGTAGGAAAGGAACCACAACATACATAATATCATGGTAGAAAATCAGTCCTTAGTGTAAGGTAAGAAAGTTTTACAAGAATAGGTGGCAATGCTATAAGAAGCTCTATCAATAGGGAAGCATAAGTGGCAAAACATAACGTTAGCTTCCAGAAAACCATAAAATAATCAATAGTAGTAAATAGGGGTATGGAAAACTCTAAAACAACATAAGGTGAGGTACAAGCATTTTAGCAAACAAGAAAAAAATAGAGAAGGCATACCAAAGGAAGTGAAAACAAGGGCTTAAGTCGATCATGGTTCAACTAGCATGGAGGAAGAAGCAAGTGCATGGATTGAGAAAATGCAAGTAAGAGAGCTCAAAGAAAGGAAAGATACAAAAACAAATGCAATTATTAGAGGAATAAGAGATTATAGGGAAAATGAAAGTACTTTCAATCTTGAAAGTGGCTTCTTAAAAGACAAGTTCCATTGGCAAGAGAAATCTACCAAGCGAGGAGAGAGGGAAAGATATGTGAAGAGACAATTAGGCCTATAAAATTCATCATGGAAAGCATGAATGACAAGAAATATATTTTAAGAAAAAAGAAGCTCTTGATGGGATCACACTTCTTTCTAGATGAGGATTTAATTGATAGACAACAAGAGGAGAGAAGGAAGGAAGTGGTAGAATTAAGAGAAGCAAGAGATGAAGGAAAAAGGGCATGGTTGTACAAGCTTGGAAAATATATTATCACCAATTTGGACCACGTAGTAAGGCAAGGTAGTAAGTTGGTACCAAAGAAAAATAGATGATTCTATAATAGGAAGGAAAGCAACAAGGTCAATATGGGTAAATAGGGGTGAAGACTTAACTTTGAGTCTTGTGCGCTAAAATAAATAGTAATCAAGTCCTATGTACATGTTTACCTAAGCTTGATTTTTTTGAATTGTAGTGGTTACTCTTGGAGGAGGGGAACTTGGTTAGGCCCTATTGTAGAAGCTAGTGACATAACTTGTCTCATGGAAACTCATGAAGATGATGGTTGTAACACTTGTGTGTTTGAAGGTTACATGGAGTTGGTGACTTGGAATAAGCTAGTGGAGAATGGAAAAGGGAATGATAGAATAATGGTCTTAGTAAAAGAAAAATAAGGGTGTATCATTCAATTGGAAAGAGAAGATACAAATAAGAAAATATGTTTTCTTTAATTTTTTAGAAAGCGAATGTCATGTATTAGAATAGTAGCTTGTTATTTTTCTCCATAGGTTTGAAAGACAACAAAAAATTAAGGGCTAGGAAGAAATAAACCATATGTAGTGCTACAAGAAGATATTTCAATGCATTCTAAATAGGGAGAATTTATCTTAGTGGGAGATTTCAATGTGAGGATAGCAAATGAACAATCTAGAATTCTATGTTACAAAGAGGATCACAATCCTATTTTTCTTATAGAAGAAAGAAATTACTAGTGGTCAATATTTTTATAAGTTAAACACTTGGATAGTAAATTTTGGCAAGGAATTTCCTACTTTATGTGGTGCATTTGAATTAATTATTTGCAATGGTTTGGATAGATGGAAGAAGTCTAGAAATGTTACCTACAATGGGTCAAGTGTTGTTAATTATGTGATTTACTTGCAAATATTGATTGAAAGGATATATGAAGTTATGATTGATGAGCATATTTGGGATTTAAAACTAGATCATTGAGCAATTTACTTAAGCTTATCTTGGCTAGAAAAGAGTAAGCATGGGGGAAAACCTAGTGTCTTTAGTGGCCACCTTCAAAGGGTAGAATATTTTTTACACAATAAAACTATCAAAGATAACATGTTTCCATAATCCATATTGATAATTGTTGAACATATTATGGATTTGATTGTGTGATAATTTTTTGCATCAATGTTTCAGATCACACTATGTGATCCATCATCTTGATGATGGATCACATAGTGTGATCCGAAACATTGATGCAAAAAATTATCACACAATCAAATCCATAAATCGTTCAACAATTAACAATAAAACTATGTTATCTTCGAGACAACATTAAAGGAGTTAATTAGGAAGAAGAAAAATAAATTTCAAGTCCTCAATAGTCATCAGTTAGCAAATATAATTCAAGGAGCACTTGTGAAGTGCAAAAGAGAAAATAATAAGAAATTAGAAACAAATTGATTTCTGGTTAATGTTTGGTTTGATGAGCAATGCAAAATTGCAAGAACTTTGAAATATCTCAAAAAGAAGAAGATAAATATTAATTTTTACAAGCATTTATAAAAAATAAAAAAAGTTGAATTCAAGAACACATGGGAAGAGTTAATCTACCTAGGAAAGAATAACCCAAAGCTAAAGGAAATTCAACCAAGAAACAAAAAATAGAAAACACAATTACAACTAATAAATGGTTTGAATAAGAAAGACAAATTTATGAGTAGGAATTAGAGTTTGAGCCCCCTCTTGGTCAACACCATAGAAAATATCTCCACCTTGTAGAAGGTTGAGACTAGTATTAAGAAATTGGGTGTAGGAAAAGAAAACGACTTGGTCAAAATTCAAGAAGAGTATTTAAAATGGGAGGTGAGAACCCTTGCACCATACATTATGAGAATATTTAAAAACATCATTCAACAAGTTTCCTAAGATATTGGAAAACAATTTTAATGATACCTCTTTTTAGGGCATGTGTAGAAAGATGGGGGACTAGAAAGTGGCCGCAACCACTTTTTGGTCCATCTAGGATATAACACAAGAATGTTATAATGTGCTTGTGTTTTTTGACATAAAAACTAAAATGTGTAAAGGTTTATTTGACTTGAACTCAACCTCTCAACACATCATAATAGAAGGAAAGTGAGGAAAAGTATGCATGTGTTTCAAGGATTTGATCTAGTCATCGCCAAAATTTCACCATGACATCCATAGGGTTGAGGAGGTAGGTTTTTTTATTTTTTAGCATAAAAAAATTATTAAATATAAATTTAGGAATTTTTTAAGTCAATTTTGTTTAATCTCAAGGAATTGAAAATCCCCTATGTGAATTCATTAAAACTCTAATTCATCAATTCATGAAAACCCTAGTGAAGAACAACTACAACAAACTAATCTAACAATGCCTCAACATCCTCCTAGGATGACAGAAAAGATCTTAGCAAAAGTATCTAAAACAAGAAAAAATAATTCAAATATTGATTGAAATTTTGAAAAGACAAATACATGGAACCACTTCTTGCTGATCCACCCTCGTTCCTTCATTGGAATCTATCATTTCTTACGTCAATTTTGTGAGTGGTTAAATTAACATGTGGTCAAACAAGAGGAATGAAGCACAACAATATTATGCTACCAAATAATCCTACCAACATTTAAATGAAAAATATATATTGAAATTAGATTTGTGTCCATTGTTTCTTGACCTACAAATTAATGCACCCATACATGATAGTTGCACAAGGTCCCCTATGCATTGGTGCCAACACTAAGAGATAAATAATTTTTTTTTGGGATGGGTGATGGATTGTTTTTACCATTCTTCATAAAACAACAATGAGGTCTTGTAATATTTTTGACAAAACTCTACTATGAGTTTTTCCTTAATGAGAACCCAAACTACTTTGACATGTGTGAGTTATAGGCTATATGTGGGGGCACATTATTCCCAAGACCAAATTCTAAGACCCCTTTCTAGGCCAAACATTGAGCATGTCACAATCCCTCCCATTGTGAAGGAGAGTATTGAGGTAGATACCTAAGAGTCCATCCCTTACTTAGACCTTGTTACAAAACATTAAACCTTTAGCATAGGGTGATGAGGTCAAGTCTTCCAAGTCTTAACATTCACCTCCCATTTTTTGAAACTACAAGTCTCTTTGTAATTATGGGTTTGAGCATTCTCAAGATGGGTGTGGCCAATAGTAGGATACATGCATGACATGTAGGATGTGACATTTGGCATTGATAGACATGTAAATTTGAATAAGGTTAAATTAAATTTACCATATTTCCTTTTGAAATATAATATTAACTATATTAATCTATGACAATTTAAGATTATAGATCTTCATAATAAAATTTTAGGTACAAAGTGTTCACCCTATTAGCTCTCAAAAATGCAGGTTTGAACCACGAGAGGTTTCCAAGCTCTCACAATGTTTCAGGGTAACAAACAAGGCCAAATGATTTGAACCTTCTTCTCTTTAGGTGTTTCTGGACCTAGGCGGGTATACCTATTTGAATAAAGCAGACTTGACCTTTGTTCATTTCCTAAAGCAATTTACCGACATTGGCAAATGGGAGTGGATAAATGAGTTTTATTTTGGTATAAATTGTATAAGCAATATCAAGGCTAAATCTAATGTGTTCATATGTAAAAATGAATGAAATTAAACAATGAAATAGTAGAGACTAGTGCCTTATTGGGTATACGGAGTCCAATGAAAATCTAAAATGAGTAACTTCTTTCTGGTAGAAACTCAAATTGTTTGGCATATAAGTTTAAGTTTATAACTTGTATAAACATGCAAGAATGTGATTACCAAGCTCTTCTTATTGATCCAAATGAGATTCCCTAATTACTATGATTGACTAAAAGGATCTAATCTCTCCTTGAAAGAACTAATTAATCCAACCATACAGATACAGCAAGTGTGCACTGATAAACTGAGAAATATCCTTGATATATCAGTTTAAACAATTAAAAAACATCAACCTTGGAGACAACTTCGGGAATACTTTTAATTAACACAACAAACAACTGAAACCAGAAAAATTTCATCACATCAAAAATTCAATTGAAATCTCCATTGTTTTTAAACATGCATCATAGTCTCAAAATTATATACATTATGTATCCTACTCTATTTTTATTCGATAGCTCCTTCTTCCCTCTCTACTGTCAAAATGGGTTTTATATATTAGCATCACAAAGGGTCGCATCCATTCGTATTCAAATCTCGGGCGATTATTTCATTCAGGCCTTTTCAAACATTCATTAAACACCCACTGAGATGTCCTGCAGTCATACTGACACTCTGAGTCCTCCCAACAGCCAATATATCACATATTGCTATGGAGTCATGTAGTTTGATCGACGTTCTAAGTCTCCCCGACTATCAATAGATCATATGTCGCTATGGTGTCATGTAGTCGCACTGACGCTTTGAGTCTTCCTGACTATCCCTTCGGTCTTAAGTGTATCGCTATGATTCTCACCAGTGATAACTTATTGCTGTGAATTTGGGGGTCACCAGGACTTTCCTTCAACTACTTGTATCTTGCTGAGAATCTTCCTTCGACAATTCTGATCGCCGAGACTTAATGATTTTCCTACCAATGAAGCAACACTCGGTATGACTCTCCTAGCTCTCACTGATGAAGTCTTTCTCACCGATGACCAATCCCTCCAAATATACCGCCAAGTCTTTTACCAATGAAATCCTGTTGCTGTGACATAGGAGGTCGGTAAGACTCCCTAACTTCATCCCGATGACAACAACGGAACCCACCTTTGCTTTATCGGTAAGATCAAATGAATGCTCCAGGACATCACACCGACGGCTTAAGTCTAGGAGATAGTCAATTTATGCCTCATCGGTATGACACACATGTGCCCACTATGACTTATACCGATGACCACTGTCTTACCGATATGTCTCTATGTCTTCGATCAATAAGACACAAAAAGGCTCGATATGACTCACCCTGATGCATACTGTCTTGCCGATAGGATCTTTCTTTCACTGAGACTATGAATTGTTTCTGCCCGATGTTTATTAGCAAATGAAATTTTATCGGTAAGACAATCCTGATCTCTTGTCGACAGACTGCAAAAAGACATATGTTAGTATAAAATGCTTTATGGATCGATGAATTCTATGGGACCAAATGATGGAAACAAACTAAAGCTAGGTGAATTCTATGGGACCAAATGATGAAAACAAACTAAAGAGTGGGCAAACATGATATGCAAAGCGGATTCTTGTACTCATGGTATGGACTTCTTAGTAAACTTATGGGTATAGATAGCGATAAAATTTTCAAAATTTTACAGTTCTAACACACCCTACATCTTTTGGCTCTTCAAATCCTAATTAATGACCATGTCAAGTCCACATATATGAAATTAGTAAATAAATAGTAAATGAACCATAGAAAAAGTAAAACCCTAGGTTTTGACCCTAAGGTTTATGCATTTTTGCAAATATATTCATTAGAGATTTTGATAATGGGGGTTTGATGGATTGAACAAGGTATGTGATTGACATACAACTTGAAAGGTGATTCAACCATCCCTTGACCGAATCTAGGATGAATTTAGGAATGAAATGCAATGATCTAACTAGGCTAATAGTGCAATTTACTATTTTGATGCAAATATAGAAAACACAAAAAGCCATAGACAAATTTAGACAATTGAAATGAGCAGAGAAAGATATTGTGCACATGTGAAATTCAAATCTGGGGCTAAAAATGGAAAAATGCACCCAGGGCATGAGTGTCCTTGTAGATATTTTTTGGATCTATTTTCACAGTCCTCTAATGCTAGATCAACTCGCCTTATGTTTTTTCCTACAAATATTTTGGATCTTTGTTGGATAATTTTGTAGGTGAGTTTTCATGAGTTAACAAGGTGTAGGATTTCAATTGTAACAATGAAAAATGGGTCTTCAAACTTCCTTCAATCTCCTTGAAAAAAAAAACCTACACATTCAAAGAGAGAGGAAGGGTTGTGCCATTTAGGGACTTGCCTTAGTGAAACCCCATGTTAGTGTTTCCACTTCCACAATGACAATGTCAATAATAAAATGATAATAGATAGGAAGTAATGATGAAATCAAAAAGTGTTGTAACTCACCACTCTTCAATGCTTTAGTGAAGGAATGAAGTCATGCACATCACCTCAAGGTCTTGGATCTTTCTTGTTTGATTTTCTTGAATGCTTTGGAGACCTATAAATGGGTTATCCTTCACAAAAAAATGATAACATGAACACACATAAACTCAAATAATATTTGGCATGATATTTGGATCTGGGATTACTACAATGAAGCTTTAAAATGCTTTTCTTGAATTGCTTGATAATCCTCATAATGATGACTTGTTGCTAAATTTCTCTTGTTAGGTTTGAAATGATGCAATAACTTGGTTTTTAGATGCAATTATTCAATTTCCCACCTTGAGTTAAATCCCAATAGCCAACTTTGGAAAATTGAATTGTAAATATTGAATTGCCAACACTGACATATTCAAATTTGAAGGGAAAATAAGAGGACACTCATGCCTAGGGCATGAGTTTCCTTGTTGGAAGTTTGTGGATTTCTCATTGACATTTGGCAATATGAGTATGAGCATGACTTGTATGTAGTGTTATCATTGATTTCAATATTGTATAAAAATTGATGTAAAGATCATCTGGTGAATCATGAGTAGGTATATAGATGATAATCCAATGTATATTTGCAAGAAGGTTTGATCTAGTGTAGAAAATTGAAGTGGAAATTTGGCTAAGCATTAGAATAGTGTTTTCAATGTACAAGACATCCAATATTTTGGTCTGTATTGGTTTTCCTTGAAGAATATTTCTTTACGATTCTAAGGAAATTCAGTTGGATGTTAGAGGATTCTAAATCTAATTTTTCACATTATTTTGTTATTTGGTGAAGAAGTTACGAATAACATAATATTGGGTCTACTAGTTATAGTGGTTAGTAGTATAGGGTGTATATTCCAGTAAGTTTGCACTTCATTGTGGATTTCTATCTAGTTTTTTGAATTTATGAGGGTGTTGATAGGTGTCAGATGTATCTTAATTTTAAGTGGTAGGCAGTTTGAAGGTCCACGTGTTTGTTTGTGGTTGATCAATTGGTGAATTTTGATGTTAGGTATCTACCAGTGCTTCCCTAATAGGTTATGAGTATTGTGGAGTTTAAATAAGTGTTGATGCATTATGTGGGAGATAATATGGGTCCATGCTGACCTATTTGTGTTCATCATAAGGTTTTTTTGTGGCGTCAAGTATGTTTTGGGGCTAACAAGTTTTATTTTTCTTGATACATCTAATTAGGCCAACTTGATTGATGTTGGGATGAAATGGATATACGTATAAGATAATTTTTATGTTAGAGATGAATTAGAAAATATGAAAGTGTAGTGGATAAAAAATTGTGTCAAATTGATGTAAGTGCAGATTAGTGCAGAGTGTTAGAATAGAGTGATGAAGTGTGTTGACTCTGTATATTGAGCTTTAGTTGAACTATATTCCAACATGTTGTAGATGCATTTATAATAGTTCATTTTAGCTATGTGACACCCCTCTCTTATATCTTTTCTTATTTCTATGGGCAATGAGTCCACTAGAATAATAAGTCCACCTACAATGAGAAATTATGTAATATCTTATAACTAGTTATAATATATTGTGAACTAATTCTCACCGTGGATTTTCCCTTTTTGAGTTTTCCACATAAAAATCTAGTGTGCATGTGTTATGTGATGTTCATGGTTCATTTCATGCTTTAATTTCTAACTGAAAAATTAAATATTCCATGTGAAATAAATGTTAAAATATTTGAGTGGATTCAGAGAATACTTATTCAAACCCCCCCCCCCCTTAGTATTTCAGGTGTTCAATAATTGGTATTAGACCTTGGTTCCTTGGAAGAGTCTTAACCACTTGGGGATGATCTTGGAGGTTGAACACACGCCTCTAAGAAGATATCTCACTCCTCTAGAAGAAATTCCTACCATTGGATTCATAGAAGAATGCATTGTTCACATGAATGGAGAACTCATAATATCCCTTGAAGATCTAGAAAGGATTGGAAGTGAGAACAAAGTTCTGAAGGAAAATACCAAAGAAGAAGATGAATGCATCATCAAATTGAGAGAGAAAATCAAGAAGTTCAAAGAAAGATATCATGAAGTTAATGAGCAGTTGAAACAAGCCAATGAAATAATTACCAATCTGAAAGTGAAAGTTAAAGAAGGAAGAATAGTTGAAGAATACTTGAAGATGAAAAACAATTCTGAAGAATGTTCAAAACTTGAAGAAGAAATTATGACCTTGAGATTAGATCTTAAAAAATATGAAAAGGTGAAAAATGGTGGACTCTCTTCCACCTTTAGGGTTTTGGACCTAAAAGGATAAATGCAATTCTTCACACTTCACTCAAGAACAAACCCTTGAGATTTCAATCAAAAGGAGATTGAAATCTTACAAAGGGACTATCCTAAAGGCTAAATGAAATCTAATGATGGGTTCACTATCAAGTTTAGACTTGGAAAAGACAATACAATGAAAGTTGTAAGACAAAACCATAATTGAATGCAATGACCTAGAAAATGCCTTTGAAATGTAAATAAAATAGAATAGAAATGTGAAATGGTAAAGGAAGTGCACCAGGAAACCTTGAGGTGACTAGAAATAGCTCCCAAATTCTAGAAATTTTGACTTTTTGACCAATTGGGACTCATTTTCCAATCTGGGTGAATCATTCCTAGATCAAAGTTTCTACATGGGAGTCTTTTTCAGGAAAAAGGGTATCAAAATCTACAAATAGATCTAGAAAATAGCTATAGTAGGACTCATTAGCCACTCTTGGCGAATTAGTCTCGTTCTGCTTTTTCAGAAATTAAAAGCTCTGATATGCACTTCAAAACCTGCTCTTTCCTTCCAACTTGAGTTCCAAATATGAATCTACGAGAATCACCTACGAAATAGAATTCAAATTGATTTTATAATGGGGGATTTGCCTTGCTCAAACCCTTAGTTTGGTAATTAAACCTTGATAGGAAGAATTAAATATGCATGAAAATCTAGCCTTAAGTGTGTCTAAGACTAAGAAATCTGAGACATGATGTAATCCTATTCTAGTGTATCAGAATATGATGCAATAATGAAAATTTAAAGATGAATGACTCACTTTTGATGATCTCTAATCACCCCAAATGTGCTCTAATGATGCATGTACCTTCCTTAGGCTAAATGTAGAGTAATAATGGAAGATGGAATCACTTAGGAAACAAGTCTTTAGGCTTGGATTGATGGTTAGTTGCATCTCCCCAACCTAGAATCCATCATGATTCATCATAGACAATCATGATCAACCTTTGAAAATGTTAGATCTTGATTGAAAGTGAGCTTAAAGACCTACAAAAATACTTTAATGTTGCTCCAATACTTCAACTTTACTTGCTTTTGGAATTAGAACACTCTTGTGAAAGCTTGCTTGAAGATTCTTGATGCTTATCTCTTGAAAAATTCTTACTCAAAGTTCTTGGACTTATGCTTGGATTGTGAAAAATGACTTAGAAGCTTGAGTTTATAGGCATCAACACCTAATTCACCATTATTTAGATCTCAAAGGCAGACATTCACCAAAAACCTGAATTAAATTGATGAATTCCTGTTCATATTTGAAAAAGACCCCAAATGGGACTCATTCCCCACACTTGGTGAATGGGATCCACCTAAGGGGACTCATTCACCCAAGGTGGCGAATGAGTCCCACCTTAGCTTTTTGAAGTGGTTTTTCAATATTTTTAGGAATTTGAGTGATTTTATGGGATTTTTAAATGAAATGAGCCGCAAGATCCAAAATAATGGGTCCTAGGGGCCTATAAAGGATGATTGAAAGGATAATTAATGCAAGGGTGACAAAATAGGTCCAAATTAAGTGTGAGATTGCCTCACTTTCAAGAGCATGTACAATTTTCTACACTACATTTAGCCCCCACTTTAGCACCCATATGACTCTACGTGCATATGTAACCTAAAGGAATCCAATGATGACCTTTGTTTCATAAAAGGATACACATATAAGTTCACTTATGATATGGGAGAATGAAGCCCCCACTGTAGTCATCAGCAAAACCACAATGTTAGGAATTGCATCATGTAATACAAATCTATTAGTTGTCCAAAAATCCTCTTATCAAACCTCTATCTATAAATCACATTCGAGGGTAGATGTATGCCCCCCCCTTGATTCTGCTTGCTTTACGAAGGTGGTATCAAGGTAGAAATCTAGTCATGTTGAATAAGGTAGGTCATCTCATAGGGAATTTCCAAGTACCATGCCACATAATGATAGACAATTGATGATTTCAAGAGAATAATCATGATTTCAATGCAACAAATGGTGTAAAAAATAGAGCTCTCAAGCACTCAGTATGTAGATTTGAATGAAATGCACTTTTTAACCCTAATATAGTAAAAACCCTAGTTTTAACTTACATAAGAGCAAAAAGTGAAGTAAATTCTAACTGATTTTATCATTTACCTTATTGTAGCTTGAGAGTGATTGAAGAATAGTGAGGATGCCTAGCAGATGGGATTGCATGCCTATGAGACTGGACATGTTGTGGGACCAAGTGGCATGTGATGAGCGTCATCATGAGGTGAGTTTATTCTTTTGTCTTTGCTTTGTCCTTACGTAGTTATTTTATAATTTTTATGCATTTCTAGGTTAATCTAGGGCCTTGGAATTTTTTTTGCAAAGTGTCTCATTTTTGACAAAGTGTCCCTTTTGTTTGCAAAGTGTGCCACTTTTTTGCAAATTTTCTCGTTTCTTTGCGAAGTGTCCCAAAAGGGTTCTAAAGTGTCTAAGGCCTTTAGGAAAGCACACTAGAGAAACTTTAATACATTTTTATGATTATTGATGTAAAAATTGAAGAGTTTAGACTATTTACATGACATATATTTTTTGTTTGTTAGGTTCCCACTTGTTTGCTTCAACATCTGGGTGGTAGGCATATCAGTCTTCTCTGATATTTAGCCCCCACTCTTTTAGTGGAGGATAAAAAGTTGTTACAGACTGTAGGACTATACTGGGCATACCTCATGCCCCCCATGAGGTACCATGATGCTATGTTGATGGAACTAGTAGAGCATTGGGATGTTGATACACCACATTCCATCTACCAACTAGCAAGATGATGATCATGTTGGAGGACATGCATCGCATACTCTGAGTTCCTATTTAGGGTGAGCGAGTACATTTATGAGTGGAACAGACATTCCACGAGATGAAATCTAACATGCAGTATTTCCTTTGCAGACCAGTGCATGATGAGAGAGTGAGGGCACATATTGATAAAGCGATGCTACTATAGTCATGAGCCCCATTGGTTAGACAAATTATGATACTAGCATTTGCACTAGTACTCATCCTTGATGACTAGGGAGTGCACTTGGAGGGAGGACTAGTACACTTTATACAAGGGATGGAAGAGCACCAGATAGTATATGGTTGGGGGAGTTGTATCCTAGTGCACTTATATTATGATCTTGGATGATTTTTTTATTAGGAGGTTGATAGTATGGTACATTGTACGCTTCTATAGGTTTGGTGTCTTGAGCATATTAGTTGTACTAGACTTATTGGCTTCCCGTGTCAGACAACCTTGGGGTATCCTCGGGCCTTCAGTTATCCTCTATGACAGTTTTGGCAGTATGGTGATTTACACTTCTAAAGAGTGTGCTTTGATTTATTGGAGGAGGACGAGATCCTTTGGAGACCTTATCAACTTGTGCTTCAGTGGCCATATCACAGTCATTAGATGAGGAGGTTATAGCTTGACAATTTTTTTTATTGGTAGACATGATTATGTAGTGCATTCTTTCTACTACGATCGGGTCATGTGATAGTTGAGACAGATCTAGATAGCACCTAGGGTACAACCCTTCTTCAGGAGATTAGTGCAGAGTTTCTAGAGACCTAGTGATTTAGTATGGTTCACTATAGAGGATGTTGTCCACAGTGACTCCAAGTACTTGGATCATAATATGACTTCAGTTTCTGATGCAGATGATGTCAGTGTCATAGATGACTATGAGGAGTGGTGGACAATATCACGACCAACTCTCATTTTTCCTATGGAGGAGATGACAACTGATGCAAGACTACTCCTAGATAGGGGAGGTAAGGTAGAGGACAAGGCCAAGGAGACATGCTACAAGGCTGCAGACATATTTATATATGTCATAGATGAAGAGTACAATGATGATGCAGATCCTGACTATGACAACAAGGATAGAGGAGATGAAGAGGATGACTAGGAGGAATAGGAGGAGGACAAGGAGGAGGAGTGATCCATGAGTGAGGGTGGTGGGGTAGAAGATGAGGATCCAATAGGGTACGAGTGGGGAGAGCCCTCTCCCATTCGTATGACTAGATCATGAGCAACAACTATAGTAGGTGCTAGTACCCATAGTCATGGAGAGGCTAGCACATCCTCCATGCCCCCTGCACATGACAAGGCTAATTTCACATAGCTTTCTAGAGATATAGGTGATGATATGCTATTTATTGTTATACTTTATGCTTATGCTATATATATATATATCATGATGTGTACTGATTATTTATTGTTTCTATCTTGCAGGATTTGTGAGACTTTTGGGATCTCTATTGACAGGTGGCTACAGAGATAGTGCCCCCACCAATCGACGAGGAGGCCAAAAATTCAAACTATGTGCCCCCACCCATTGTGGATTAGGACCCAAATTCATTCAAGCCATACGTTAGACTACAGGTAGTGTATGATATTTTGAGGAGGTGAGTCCATTGAGCTAATTCTGCCTTGGAGGCACAGTCATCTCAGACCCCAACAAAGTTCGAGAGACTAGAGGTAGAGCTAGTTAGGCTACAAGCAGAGAGAGATCAGATAGTAGGAGCACATCGAGAGGCCCTTGGATGGATATGGGGTTTATAGTTTTCCCTCAACACATTTAGTGGATCACGATCACGATCACACACCACCATCTCCCGATAGACTGCAACTAGACTGATGCGACCACTAGGTCTTGAGGGATCTGGTAGTCACATGCCTTAGTAGTATTGTATATATTGATGACATTTACACAAAAAATTTGATATATATATGAGCACATGATGTTTTATTACTTGTATTTATGTATTTGGATGTTAAATGGCAATGTGATTAATTAAATAACCTCTTTTAAGATTATTTAATGAATTTCCCCATGATTTAACATGCATTATGTGATCTAATTAAAACTTATTACAATTTCTCTTAGATGCAACATTGTGATTAAGTGTGTTATGCTAAATTAAATGCACCTATTAAATGCATATAAAGATCCAATCTAACATTACCTTGAAGATGAAATTGAATAGCATGAAACCTAAAGTAATCACTTAAAAATGAATTAAATAACCACTTTAGTGTTCAAGGCACACAAATAACTATTTTTCAAGAATGAAGCAATGCGAGAGCATATGGGGTATCATTCTCTAACTCTAACATCACTGCTTTATGATTCATACTATTCAAAAGGATTACACATAATACCAACATAGATGTGTGACATTAATAGGGCCTTTGAGAGGTGTGCCATTGATTTTTGTTAATGTGTATGTAACTTTCATTAATTATGTACATTCCTAACCAATTAGGACTGCATTTCCCATTTTCAGTCAGGTCGGCATTAACATTTTGTTGATTTTCATATAGGATTAAGTCAACCTTACTGAATACTCAAGGGATGAAATGATCACTATAATGACATTGTAATTATTTAGTATAGGCTTGGAGATGCTCAAGAGCGTTAATGCATTGTTCATCAAGCATCTCAAGCTAGTGTAATCTTTGTTCTTTATAAGTGTTCATTAATGAGTCCTTGGAGAGCAATCCTTAACGTGGGGATTTCTAACTCCAAGGGCATAATTGCTTCCATACCATAGACAAGGTTATAGGGTGTTGTTCCAATGGATTTTCTAATGCTAGTACGGTATGCCCATAATGCATATGTAAGTTGCATGTGCCAAGCTTTGTTATGTTTATTTACTATCTTCCTTATAATTTTTTCAAGAGTCTTATTAGTTGCTTCAGCTTGTCCATTAGATTGTGGGTAGTAAGTTGTTGAAAAGCGATGTTGGATATTAAATGTGTTGAGGAATTTTTTCACGTCATTCTTCTTAAATAGCGTCCCATTATCTGAAACTAATGCAGAAGGAAGTCCAAAGCGGGCAATAATGTGTTCCAATATGAAACAACATATTACATCAACAGTTGTGGATTGAAGAGGAATAGCTTCTACCCATTTTTTGAAATGATTTGGCATTGTGATTATGAACGTATGTCTAGTAGATGAAGGTGGTGAGATTTTTCCAATTAGATCCAATCCCCAAATTGAGAATGGCCAAATAGGAATTTGGGCATGAAGCTCAAAAGCAGGAGCATAAATCAAATTGGCTATGTTCCTGACATTTGTGACATCTCTTAACATACACAAAGCAATCTTTCTCCATATTTCTCCAATAATATCCCATGCAAATGAGTTTTTGCACTAAGGATCTCCCTCCAAAATGACCTCCACAAGCACCCACATGAGCCTCTTCAAATGCTATGGGGATTTCAGATTCTTTAAGATATCTAATCAAAATTTTGTTAAAGGATGATCTTCTATATAATATGTCGGAAAGGATGATGCACTTGGTTGCTATCTTTCACAAGTGAGTTCAGGTGTTCTTTGTTGTATGCTCGGGAATGGTACCATCCTTCAAATAGTTAAATATTGTTTCGTACCATTCACTTGACTCTTTCTTGGTTGTTTCTAGTACTTCTTTGATTTTATCATCGATTGATGGTTTCATGATTGGGTGAATAGTAAATGTGAAATCCTTTAAAGGATCTTGAGGTGATATAAGAGAGGCTGCACTCGCCATTGCATTTTCATGCTGATTATCTTTTCATGGGATGTTTTCAATGGTAAATGATTCAAACTTATCTAACAAATTCATTGTGAGATCCTTGAATTTTGATAATATGTCATGCTTCGCTTGATATGTCCCATTTATTTATTTGATTACTAATTGTGAATCACCAAAGATCTTAATGTCTTTGGCACCCAAGATTAAAGTAGCACGTAACCCAATGAGAAATGCCTCATACTTAGTAGTGTTGTTTGTACATAGGAAGTTTAGCTGATATGACAAGGGAATAAGCTTTTCTGCAAGTGGAATTAGTATAACCCCAATGTCAGAGCGTGTTCTACACTTAGATCCATCAAAGTATAACTACCATGTATTAGTTTTGATTGTCAACACATTAAATTGTTGGGGAAAGAGTCATTGAGCTAGGTAATGCCAAAGGGGAAGGAGTGTCAGCCAATTGGTCGGTCAAGGCTTGACCCTTAATTGTTTTTGTGAAATAATCTTAAGGTCAAACTCAATCAACAACATCACTCACTTAGCTAAACGTTCTGATAAATACATTTTATTGAAAAGATGCATGAGGGGATCAAATTTCTTCATTACACATATCTCCACATTCAGTAAGTAATGTCACAATTTACTAGTAATGAATATAAGAGCCAAACATCATTTTTCTATTGTTGTGTGTCATTTATCATAATCTATCAAGGTTCGGCTAACGTAATAGACCAAATGTTCTTTTCCATTTTCATCTTGTTGAGCCAACAATGTTGTAAGGGCATGGGTTGATGTGACTATATAAAGTATGAATGGTTTGTTTTGCATAGCAGGTTGTAAAACAAGTGGAGTTGCAAGGTATTCCTTCAAACTCTCAAAAGCTTCTTTACAATCTTCATTCCAATGAAAGTGCACATCCTTTTTTAGGAGATGTGTAAATGGTAATGTTCAATCAACTAAAGATGTGTCAAAATGATAGATGGCTTGAATTCTTCCTTGTAACGTGCACAATTGAGAAATATTTTTAGGAGGTGGCATGTTGACAATAGCATCAATCTCCTTTGTATCCACCTCGATGCCTCTATTAGATATGATAAAACCTATAATTTTCCCACTATCTACGCCAAAGACACATTTTTTTGGATTCAATCTCATGTTGTATTTTTGCAACCACTCGAAGATTTTCCAAAGGACATTCATGTTGTCTTGTCTTGTTAATGATTTGGCTAGAATTTCATCAACATAATCATCCAAAATATTATGTATGTAATCATGAAATATTAATGTCATTGCTCATTGATATGTTTCAGCCACATTCTTTAATCCAAAAGGAATCATGACCCAACCAAACATTCCCCAAACTATTGTGAATGTTGTCTTATTTTGATCTTGAGGTTTGATGAAGATTTGATTGTATCTAAAAATTCAAATCACAAAAATCCATACACATCCTAATACGATTGTCAAGCTTTGTGACTACGACAATGTTTGAGATCCAAGGAGAATAATCTATAGGTTTTATGAAGCTAGCGTCAAGAAGTTTTTTGAGTTCTCCTTTAACAAGCAAGGCTATCTTAGGATTCATTTTTCGTATCTTTTTTTGAACGGGATTAGCATTTTCAGCAAGGACTATGTTGTGTGTCACTATCTTAGCATCGATTCTTGGCATGTCCAAATATTTCCAAGCAAAATTTTTGGGAAAGTCATGAAGTAACATTGTATGATCCTCTTGTTCTTCATCATCAAGACAATTCCCTATCTTAATGACTTTCTCTTTATCAGTTATGTCCATTGGTATCTCAATTGTATCTCCAAGAGGGAGTGCACTTGGCTTTGGAAATTCAGGGTTGTATTTTTCTGTACTTATGTCTATCACATTACTTTCATCTTCTATATCTTTTTTCTTGGTGCTAATCATAGTGCATATGACCTTTTCCTTTTGAGGAGTAATAGGTGACTTGTCATGAACTCCTAACATTTGATTAAAGGCTTCATCATCTTCAAAGCATTCCCATGATGGTTCAAAATCCATATCAAGCAATTCAGGATGTTTCAATGTGAGGCTGATTTTTGGTTTGCACATGATAGTATTGATGTTTAACGATGGTCTTTTTGTTTCTTGTATAATTTTAGAAGGAAAATATCCCAAACCAACCTTTGTCTCTTGTGTGTTAGGCTCTATAGGAACTTGAATACCTTGTTCTTTCTCTCCACATCCTTTACTACTGTAACCCAATTGTTTCACAATTTCATAACCTCTCCCATAAAGTTTTTCCATTTCTTTCAGGTTTGGTGGTTGTTGATAATCTGTCTCATCAACGTTAGTTGTATAACTTGTATATTCTTTGAGAGTGGATGATTTGGATTCTTATGAATGTTCTTCCAAGTTCTGAGTTGACATGACCATTGGTTTTTTTTGTTTCTCATCTTCTTTTCTTGTGATTATGTATTCTCCCATAAATGAGGGTGTGAACTCCAAGGAGCCCCAATCATCGCCTAATAGTTTTGACACTGTTTCCATTTCTTGCTTGTCTTCTTTTAAAGGTTCTATGTTGGATGTTGGGATGTTGTATGTCTTCTTTTAAAGGTTCTTGCTTGTTTTCTATGTTGGATGTTGTTCCTTTTTCAACTTATAAGCAAATTTTAGGCTCAGGGTCTATTTCAACTTGATATACCTTGTTTTCATAGACATATTTCATGATATGATGAAGAGTTGAAGGCACCGCATGCATCTCATGAATCCATGGTCTTCCTAAAAGAAGATTGTATGAAAGGTCATGATACATAACATGAATAGGAGTTTTTAAGGTAGCCTTTCCAAATGTAATAGGTAAAGTAATTATACCGAGCGGTTGCTTTCTTACATTGTCAAATCCTCGAATTGATAAAGATTCAGGTTCCATCTTTGATTTGTCTACTTGAAACCTATCTAAGAGTTTCACATTGCACACATTAAGGGATGAGCCAATATCAACAAGGGTCCTTTTTATGCCTATTCTATTAAATTGGGCTATTATCATGAAGACATTATTTTTATTTCTCAATGCCAAAGGAGGTAGTTCATGTTGGTGAAAGGTTATGTCGACATTAACTATATTCATTCCTTGTATGAGAGATGCTACATCATTTACATTTGTGCCATGAGGAACCACTACTTGTTGTAAGGTTGTTTGAAGCATAGTGTGATAGTTTGGTGAATTCTCAATTAAGTCCCATAGTGATATCTTTATAGGAGTATTCTTAAGTTTTTTATTGAGGTGGGTGATCCCATAATACTTGTTTACAATTTTTGGCCAAACTGGACATTGAACTGATTTTTTAAACTAAATCTTCACTTTCGGGCACCTATAGCTGCTAAACCATGAGGAATTTGAAGATGATGCAAACTAGTGATTTGTGAAATTTTATCTATAGATTCTAAATATATTCTTTTTAAAAAAATTGGAATCAAATTGCATTTCTTTTTCCATCTCCTTCGAAAACTAGTTTTTAACAATAAACACCATTTTTAAAGAGTGTTGTTCACCATATACAACATAAATTTTTTTCTATGAAGCATATAATTCTATTTTTTTCGAATTTAGACTTGTAAACATGATATCTATCACTTTCATTTGGTTTCATATTGTTTTATTGGATATTTTTTTCTTAATTAAGTTTTGAAGTGAAACAAATTACAATTTAGACATAGGTAGACCATATATAACATAACTTATTTTGTATGTATCAAAATTCAATTTTATTTTTTTTGTTGGATCAAGGATATCAATATCTAGCACAAACATATTTTTCTTTTTTTTTTGGTAATCTACTATTTTTCCACATGTGCAAAATAGAGAGCTTGATTTTTGGTGAAAACCCTACATTCACAAAAAAAAATGAATATAATAATCAAATTAAATATACTTAAAATTATAATTTTTGGGAAGCTTATAATAAGGACTACATACTTACAAAAAATAAATTTTAAATGAATTCATTTGATCCTCCAAAGGGTAAATCAAAAGTGGTTTTTTATCATCATTTTGATAGGTGTAAAGGAGACTCCATTATAGGTATGGTTTAAAACTAGTAGGATTTTATCCAAGGGGGTTTGATCTAAGGTGGTTTGATCAAACCCTCTTCAATTGGAATCCTTTATATGAAACTTTTCAAGGCTTAAATAATTATATTTTCTAAAAATATGTGATTTCAACAAAAATTAAGATGTCCCAAAAAGTTTAAACCACTATTGTGGGATCACCCAGGTTATACTCCTTCCCACTATTGAAAGTTAAATGAGGAGCACTAGGTAATATTGGATTAGGTAAGGGTAAGTATATCGGGGTTGGTTGTTGTGGCTGTGGATTATTTCTAGTGTTGTATGTATGAGCAATGGTATTATGACTCGGTTGCTACAAGACATTATTCTTAGGTGGATAAAGGATAAACTTAGACTTGTTTTTAGATTACAGTTTGTGCGAAAGTGGGTAAAGGATGAGTTGAGTTTGAATCACGTTAACTTCTCTTGGTTTTGGTTTCTCATATCAATCCTTAGTGGATGAACCTTGTGAGAGGAAGTCCTCAAGGGCTTCATCTAACATGTCAAAGTCATCACTACTAAAAGGCTTGGGTTTGTTAATAAGTTGAGGTTAGATGGCATTTACTTCTCTTTGTTTATGTTTTTTTGAACAAGCCTTAGTGGACAATCCTTGTGAGGTGAAGTCCTCAAGGGATTCATCTAACATATCAAAGTCATAATGACTAAAAGGTTTGAAGGTTAAGGTTACAAAAGGTTTTAACATGCTTAAGTAACTATAAATCTATGCTTGTTTAAGTTTAATGTTTTTGCTTTTGCTTTTTGATCTATGTTTAATGTAGTCTAATCTAAATATTGAAAATAAAAGTTGCAAAAAGATACTTCTATCCACAATTTTAATGATTCTATTTCTGATGATCGCAGTGTAACAGAAAGAAACTAAACTGAAATAGAAAAGTAATGATAACAAAAGCTTAAGAAGTGGAAATTTAACTTTGTAAACAATAGTGCAAATTTTGTACTAGGATTGATTCACCCAAGGTGGCGAATGAGTCCTAGTAGGCCTTTTTTTCAAAATTTTCAATTTTTTTAATTTCTTTTTATGTTTTCTATATTATATGACCTAGATCTAGGATGAAAATGCAAATTTTCAATAATTTTCAATAAAATTAAGTGCAAAAATGCAAGCTAAATAAGCTTCTCACTAATGCAAAATTGAAACCTTAGAATGCAATGTTAATGCAAGCTAATCTAGGATGTAAATGCACTCCAAATCAGAATTATGATGCTCTAAATGCAGGTTCACCAAAATGAAAAGGTGAAAAATGGTGGGATCTCTTTCACCTTTAGGGTTTTGGAACTAAAAGGAGAGAGGCAATTCTTCACACACTTCACTCAAGAACAAACCCTTGATATTTGAATGCAAAGGAGATTTAAATCTTCCAAAGGGACTATCCTAAAGGCTAAATGAAATCTAATGAGGGGTTCATCACCAATTTTAGACTTGGAAAGGATAATGCAATGCAAGTTGTAAGACAAAACCCTAATTGAATGCAATGATCTAGAAAATGCCTTTGAAATGTAAGTAAAAAATAATAGAAATGTGAAATGGTAAATGAAGTGCACCTGGAAACCTTGAGGTGACTAAAAATGGCTTTAAAATTTTAGATATTTTGACTTTTTGACCAACTGGGGCTCATTCACCAATTTGGGAAAATTAGTCCCAGATCAGGGTTTCTACACGGGAACCTATTTCAAGAAAAAGGGTATCAGAATCTACAAACAAATCTAGCAAAAAGCTATAGTGGGACTCATTTTCCACTCTTGGTGAATCAGTCATGTTTCACTTTTTTTTCAGAAATTAAAAGCTCTTATCTACACTTCAACACCTACTCTTTCCTTCCAACTTGAGTTCTGGATCCGAATCTGCGAGAAACATAGGTGCAAAACAAAATTCAACTTGATTTGCTAATTGGGGGTTTTCCTCAATCAAACCCCTAGTTTGGTAATTAAAAATTGATAGGAACAATGAAATATGCATGAAAATCTTAGCCTTAAGTGTGTCTAAGACTAAGAAATTTGAGACATGATGCAATCCTATTCTAGTGTATAAGAATATGACGCAATGATGAAAATGTAAAGATGAATGAGTCACTTGTGATGATCTCTAATCACCCCAAATAAGCTCTAATGATGCATTTACTTTCCTTAGGCTAAATGTAGAGTGATAATGGAAGATGGAATCACTTAGGAAACAAGTCTTTGGGCTTGGCTTGATGGCTAGTTGCATCTCCCCAACCTAGAATCCATCATGATTCACGATAGACAACCATGATCAACCCTTGACAATGCTAGATCTTGATTGAAAGTGAGCTTGAAGACCTGCAAAAATACTTTAATGCTACTCTAATGCTTCAAATTTACTTTCTTTTGGAATTAGAATGCTCTTGTGAGAGCTTTCTTGAATATTCTTGATGCTTATCTCTTGAAAAATGCTTACTCAAAGTGCTTGGAGTTATGCTTGGATTGTGAAAAATGACTTAGAAGCTTGATTTAATAGGTCGAATCAACACCTAATTGACCATTATTTAGATCTCAAAGGCCAACATTAACTAAAAAATTGAATTAAATTGATGAATTCCTGCTCAAATATGAAAAAGATCCCAAATGGAACTCATTTTCCACACTTGGAAAATAGGTCACACCTAAGGGGACTCATTCACCTAAGGTGGTGAATGAGTATCACCTTAGCTTTTTGAGGTGGGTTTTCAAGATTTTTGAGGATTTGAGTGATTTTGTGGGATTTTTGAATGGAATGAGCCTTGAGATCTGAAATAATGGGCCCTAGGGGCCTATAAAGGATGATTGAAAGGATAATTAAGGAAAGGATGCCAAAATAGGTCCAAATTAAGTGTGAAATTTCCTCACTTTCAAGAGTGTACAATTTTCTACATTACCAAATCAAAGAGTCATGAAGACAATTTCAAGATGAGTTCTACAAAGCTTGATGAAATGATTGCAAACCAAAAAGGATCTAAAGAAAAAGAAGGATTAGGTCTTGATAAAGGTGAAAGATCAAACACAAATCAAACTCCAAATTAGGCTGAAAGGAAGATTGAGGACAAGAATATTAATAGAAAGCAAGTCTAGAATCAAAGGAAAAACTTCAAAGACCACCGATCAAACAACCAAATGCACAAAGGTACCCATCTTTTAATGGTTCTTTGTTATTCTTGCAATAAATTTGGATATAAGGCTATGGAATGTAGAAGTAGAATGAACCAGGATGCTCAATATTTTCTTGGTTAATGCTTTACATGCAAAAGGTTCAGTCATAAGGTTAGTGAATGTAGAAATAAAATGATGAATGGATATAACAATTGTATGATGTTAGAATATTTCAGTGGCTATTGTTATGCATGCAATGGATTTGGCATAAAACTAATCAATGAAGATCTACAATGGGTGGGATTAAGCTTGTTCAAAATTTTGTCACTTGTTTTAATTGGAAAAGACTAGGACACATTTCCAAATTCTATAGAAGCAAGAATGTGAAGAAGAATAATCTTTAAAGAAGAATGATTCAGTGAAAAAGGTTGATCCAATAGAGATGAAGAAAAATATGGACAAGATTTGGAGAAAGGAAGACATTGAGACTAATCTCGAGTCTATACTAGCATCTAGTACAAATGTTTCCTCCAAAAACTAAGTAGAAAACTTTGGCTTAGGGGGAGGATTAATAAAATATCTTTTATCCCTTGCTATAGAAATGATATTGATGCTTCAACACATGATTATGAGATTTAGGTTGACATGGTTAACCTATTGGTGGAAGAACTAGTGAAAAATGTTGAAATGTGGAAGTTTGTGAAGCATTTGAAGTTGATTGTGCACATAGTTAGGGTTTTTACCATCTTTTCAAAAGGCTTATAAAATGATTTCATACACAATCTAAGCCATTTGCAAATGAACATTTGAGGAGAGCAGAGCAGTGAAGGAACAAAGTGAAGTGTTTGAATAATTTCAAATTTTCTTGTGTGTGAAACCCTAACAAGGAGATTAAGAGGTATTTATAGTTTCTATTTACCCTAAGTTTCAAAATTGGTTTAAATTTTTTGCACAATTTATATACACCACAAGTTGTAGAGGTAGTGGATCATCCCAAACCCAAATTCATATGGCATCCCGATAAATCCTTGGTAGATGATCCTAATGGTACATTTTTGCATATCCCATATGGTGTTTTTCACATAGAAGATGTAAGGGTTTACATACATACAAAGTTGGAAGAATATGATCACGATAAAATGGGTGATGTGTGGGTTAATGAACTCACCAAAGACAACTTTGAACTAAAAATAGAATTTGAGAGCTTAGTAGAGAAGAAGCTCAATGTGTGGCACTATTTTACCAACTTCAACCATGATGATGCATGGGTAAGGTTCACCCTAAGCAGAATCCATGATAGATTCATCTAGGTTGATATACCTCACTTGATCAACAAAGCGACAATTAGGGTTGTTATGGGTTTATGCTCAACCAAACTAGTTTTGATACTAAAGTTTGTAAATAATGAGGTTGTGATGGAGCTAACAAGGGAAATGTATGAGAAAAGAGATTTTATAGCCAAGAATATTAGAGATCTGACAGTCAAGTATGCCATCATGATGATTGGCTACAAAATATATTTCACTAACAAGGAAAATTTTGTATCAACAATCGCCATTAATACATCATATGAAATGGTTGTGAAGGGTGTAGATTATGATTTGTGTGAGTTATTGAGGGAACAGTTAATAGAGAACTTGCAAAAGATAAAGGATTCAAAATATCCTTTCAAATTCGACACATTGATCATCTATTTGTTGTTTTACTTCTTGAATAAGGTTCCTAGAAAAAGAATATAGTTTGGTTGAAGGATAGAATGGTAGCTCATCAAATCAAAGACCACCTAAGGAGGTTAGGTGATGTGGAGACATAAGAAGTAGCATTATGGGAAGTTTTCAATACCTTTTAGAAGAACATGCAATCCAAAGAAAGGATTACCTAGAGCATGGTGGAGAAATACAAGAATGATATCACAGTCTTGGTGACAAAGGATAGTTGCATTATACAAGCTATTGAGCCTAGGAAAATTTACATCCAAAAGATGGGATATGAGATTACAGAGGGAGAGATCACCGGCTCAGTGGACTTCATGTTGAGAAAACTAAAAGACACTTTTGAAGAGAGGTATAATACCTATGAGGAGAAGTCCATGTAGGTGCACATGGGCTAAAGGAAAAAAATAAAAGAAAAATAGTAGAGAAGATGACTGTAATAGTTGTGGATACAATGGGGCTCATAAAAGAACAATTAGAGAAGGCTAAAGCCATGTCTAGCTCACTAGGAGGATCATCAAGTGTTAGAAGGTCTGGTAGAATAGTTACCACTCCTTCAGTTTCCCCCAAGTCCTCCAAGACTATTACTATGGTTGGATAGAAAAGAAAAGAATCTACAAGTGCTCTAGTAAAGGAGAAAACACCTTTGGATAAACAATATAATATTCCTGAGAAAGAAAAGACCACTCAGACACCACAACAAATAGGCACTGCAAGAAGAAGTGTGAAGCAAAAAGAAAAACAAGATAATTTTTTCATTGTGAATGTAGATGAAGAAGAAGAAGAAGAAGAGGAAGATACTAAAATACTCATCTGAAAGAGATCTGGTACATTTGAGGAAGGGTCTAGTGCAAAAATGAAGAAAGTAAATATTGTGGACATTGACAGTGAGGAAAATTTTGAGAAAGAAAAGAAAGGCTATAAAATTCAAATGAGGGAGAAGAAGCAATAATATGGTAAAGGAAAATCATCACTAAAACCTAAGAAGAAGAAAAAGGGTAAGTATTCCCCTCCCGTGAGATAATACAAACCTATGAAACTTGATACTTTATTTAATGGAATTGTTGAGCATGAAATGCTAGAGCAAATTGTTACTCTATATAATATTTTTGATGAAGTGGAAAAAGCTACTATAGAAGAAGAAATTGTAAAGTACATCATTACTTTTGAAGTTAATATGAAAAATATTGAAAATAAATTATTGGTAGAATTGAGAAATGTATTATATGTAAGGAGACAGGAAGCAATTGATGAAGAGGAAAAATTAAGATCATTTTCTTTGGAAAATATTAGTGCACCACTATTGGAAGAAAATAAAGCCACATGGGCTTAGTTATACAATAAAGAGTTTCAAACAGAGAAAAAGGAAACCACCCTTATGATCAGAGATCAAAATGATCTGGAAAGGCTCTGAAACAAAACAAGTGAAAAGGTTGTTGACCTAGCACAAAGATTGGGATTAACTCTAGAAAATGAAGAAGATATGCATGATGGTATGCCAGGTCTAGACGTTAATGAAGAAAATGATGCACAAAAAGGAGATGCTCAACATGAGCATGGGAATGAAGAAGAAAATATGCAAAAGGATGTTGATGACAATCTACCAAAAGTGGAAGAAAATACTGAAGAGAATGTTACCAATGTAGAAGAAACTATAGGAGAAATTACTACTGATAATGCTCCTTTAGTAGGAGAAAATGCCATTATAGAGGTGAATTCCATAGAAGCATGAAAGGAGGTTGCACCTGGATAGGACATATTTCACCTCCTTCTAAATTAGAAGTGAATGAAAAGGATGCACATGCTCACCCAGAGAGGAATATGCCTTTGAATAACTCTAAGAAAATTGTGGATAATGAGAAAAATACTAAGAATGCATCCAATATAGAGGATAACAAAGATGAGGAGTTATCAGTTAATGTTGAGAAGAAAGATGGTGATGCAGAAGTTAGCATTGGTGAAAAAGGAAAGGTTTTAGAGAAGAAGGTTGTATAAGAGAGTGCAAATACAACTAGAGAATCTTTCATTACATCTAGAGATTCATGGAAGAACTTGTTAAGCATGCAACTGTAATTTCAACCTATATTGTCTAACCAATTAATTCAACTTCAGATGCAACAGGGGAAAGTAGACATGGAAAAAATCTCTCCACTAAACAAGCTTTAGTTGTGTGATACTTTCCATGCTTCTTCTCAAAAATAATTTTATACACATCAAAACAGTGCAGAGCTAATTGACAAAGTGATAAAGGTACTACAAGATACCATACCCAGTGCATGTATAGACAACTCTTTATCCAGTATGGTGAATTTAAATTTTTTACTTGATTCTTTCATAGAGTATTCTAGTGTGTTGAAGGAGAAATTGGAGAAGGATATAGAAAAAGAGAGGAATGGTAAAATATTGATAGAAATAACTAAGAACTATGCCTCCACGTACAATAAATTTTAGGAAAATCTTAAAGGCGTACAAGATTTCTTGCCGAAATCCAAAATGTTGGTTCAAATTTGTATGAAATGGCCATGCTCCACCAAGAGCATAAAAGATGAGATGGAAATAATTGAGTCCCAAATTGACAAGGCGTCCAGTGCCTATGATCTGACAGAAGATCTGGATGGGAGCACTAGGGCTATGATTGAAAATATGTGTGAGAAGTTTTTCCAACTACAAGTTCAAAAGGAGAAGATAATGATACAGTCTGGTAATCTTAAGGATCTAGTAAATGCCAAATTCATACCTACCTCTAGTTACCCGATGAGTCCAAAGAAGGAAAAGTAATTAGATCCAGTACCCATCACTCCGGATGATGGTGAAGAACTACTTATGGAGTTCGAGACTCAGATCCAAATGCTTGGCCTTTCCAAGAAAATTTGGGAAGAAGGGAAGAAGGACTAGAAATCACACCTCGAGAATCTTCAGGTGTCAAATGCTTCTTTTGGGTGATTGCATTTAATTTTATGCATTTCAACTTGTTTGAATTTTAGTGCATATATGTAGATGCCACAAGACAATTTTCTAGTGCAAGTTTTGTTGGATAAGTACCCTTAGGGGGAGTCAATAAAGTTTTTAGTTTGTTACTCTCTTGTATATATGTACATATTAGTTAGGGGGAGTTTTGGTACATGAGAGAACATATGTATGCACCCTTTTCCCTTCATGACGTATGGGGAGAGTAGTTTTCAAAATAATTTTTTGCATGTTTCCATCAATGACAAAGGGGGAGATTGTTGGAAGCTTATGGATTTTCTCATTGATATGTCTACTAGCAACATGAGTATGGGAATGATTTGTATGCAATGTTTATGTTGATGTAAAAATTGTATGTAGATTGATGTGCAGATCATTTGGTGAAGCATGAGTGTTTATATAGATGATAATCCAATGTATATTTGTAACAAGGTTTGATCTGGTGCAAACAATTGAAGTTGAAATTCGGCTAAGTGTCATAATAGTGTTGTCAATGTACAAGACATCTGGTACTTTTCTTTACATTGGTTTTCCTTGAGGAATCTTGCTCTGTAGTTTTAAGGAAATTTATTTGGATGTTAGAGGAGTCTAAATCCAAGTTTTACATTGTTTTATTCTCTGTTGAAGAAATTATGAATAACAAAATATCGGGTCTGCTAGTGACATTGGTTACCAGTACGGGGTGTATGTTTTAGCAAGTTCACACTTCACTATGGATTAGTATCTAGTCTTGTGGATTTATGATGGTGTTGTTAGGTGTCATGTGTATCTTAATTCCAAGTGGCATGAAGTTTGGTGGTTTGCATATCCATTTGTGGTTGATTAGTTGGTGAATTTTGATTTTAGATCTCTACGAGTGCCAACCTAATATGATATGAATATTATAGAGTTTAAATAAGTGTTGATGCATTATGTGGGAGCTAATATGTGTCCATGCGGACCTATTTGAGTTCATCATAAGGTTTTTTGTGGCATGAAGTATGTTTTGGGGCCAAAAAATTATATTTTGGATGATACATCTAATTAGGCCAACCTAATTCATGTTGGGATGAAATAGATATAAATCATTTCGGTGTTGGAGAGGAGTTAGAAAATATGCAAGTGTAGTGGATGCAAAATTATTTGAAAATGATGCAATTGTAGAGCAGTATAGAGTGCTAGAGAAGAGTGATGAAATTTGTTGACTCTGTGTATTGCACTTCAATGGAACTGTATTCCAACATGTTGTAGATGCATTTTTAATAGTTCATTTTGGCTATGGGCCACCCCTATCTTCTATCTTTTCTTCTATCTATGGGAAGTGAGTCCACCTGTAATGAGCACTTCTATAATATCTTATAACTGGTTATAGTTGTTACCCATTTTTGTTACTTTCTCAAGTTGATTGAGCTAAAGAATTTGCAAACTAAAAGAGAGGTGTACATTTCTTATTTATCTTTCCTACATTACATTCAATTGTATAAACAAAAAAATTAGGAAGATTACAAGATTATAGTAACAAATCATTGCATTTATACAAATGCATTTAACATAGAAAATATTTACACAAATCTTTTTAAAAAGTAATATTCATTGATACAAAGGTGCATATTTATCTCACACAAGCTGTGAGACTAACTTATTTAATGTAATGAAGAAAATTTAATACATTGATGGATAAAGAAAATAGAACGCACATGTAAGGAAAGAGGTCGGTCATTTCCTGATGATTGGTTTGGTGTGTGTTTCCTTGCTTTGTCTTCTATCTCGAGTTGCATTGTGTCCTCCTTAGCTCCTTGTTCCTAATTCTTGCATCTGGCCATAACAATGATGTTAGATAAGTGCTCTAAGCAATGCAGGTCTCTCACATTACATGTACAAGCACCCATGAACACATAAACTGATCTCCAAATGCATTAAACAAGCATGCAAACTTTAGGTGTCCAAGAAAACAACAGGATCATCAAACACATCCAAAATATGTACATATTTTTCAAACTTGTTTCCTTCATGTGCAGGTATAGGAAAAATAATGTTGTTGTTTTGACACATAAAATTATAGCATGTGGGGTAAAATGTGGCTCCCACAAGGGTTGAGCCTAGCATGCTATCATCCATATCATGGTAGTCCAATCAATCAGCTATATATCACATAAGACAGTGAACTAATGAAGTCTTTTTCATAAGCTATACATAACTGCTCAATGAGATTATAGTGTTATGGATGATGGAGTGAAAAGAAAAGAAAGTAAACATCATCAACATCTTCCATTCACAAGGCACCAAAATCTTTGAAGATTATAGTCTATCAATGAAGGGTATTACAATAATAGCATATAAAAGAAAGTGATCATAAAAGATCAACTCTAGAATATCTTTGATATAGAGCAGCACCTAGTGTGTAGGTCAAAGAGGAACCATCGTGACAAAAAAGACAAAGTATAGTGACAATATGCATAGAAAATTTGAAAATGATGGTGGAACAACCCATAAAATTTCATGACACTCCACCTAGAGTGGCAAAATTTCAGACATGGATATGATAGTTTTTATTGAATACACAAATAAAAGGACAACCATGAAGTGCTTAATATGGATAAGCGAGTGTATCTCAAATCACCAAATGATAAAATCAGTCTTCCTGTTAGTGTGAAATGTAAAGAGGTAGGGAAATCCTTTTAAAAGGAATGGATATGCATGAATAGAGGGAGCTTAACAGAGATGGCAATCTCACTAGGCCTCAAAGCATTCAACTTGACAATAGGTGATAGCTCAAGGTGGTGATAAGAGGAGTGTACAATCATCAACCAAGGTGGGACAATCAATCATCAAGACACTTAAAAGATAGCTACAAGGAGAAATAAAAGGATTGTGCTCACTACATGTTTCCCAGGAACTTGGATTTGGAGTTGAATCTAAATATGATCATTCCAAGTACTAGCAAAAATTTGTCGATGTTTCAAATTAGGAAGAAGAGCTGGCTCCCATGACTTAGAGTGGCAGATCTCAGACATGATGACAGTGTGTTATACGAAGGAAACATACATGCCAAGGTGTATAAAGAGCAAGATTCATAGGGTAGTAAATCCACTATTGCTTGAAAAGGGACAATGATGTTTGAGGTTTATTTAAAACCTAATGTCAATAGTTTATATATGAGGGACCTTAGAGATCAATGACCTTGTAGTGATGCTAGTGGACAGTGAATTAGAAAATAGTCAACATCTGTGATGGGAGAGATAATAGTTATGACTGTGAAATGACAAATGTAGTCATGTGTGCATGAGACAATGACATGGTTCATGAATTGATCAAGAGCCTCTTGTTAAGACTGGAGGTAACATTAATGCTTGACAATGATAGGGATATGGAAAATTAGTATTGAGTATATGATAAATATAATGATCAAGAGCATCACAAAGCCAATCTAATAAATGGTATAGTGTAAGACGAGACTAGAAGGTTCCTTGATTGATCAAGCGTAAAGAGTATTTTAATATGAAGGTGGATAAAGTTATGCACCATGGAAAGAGAATAGAGGTTCTATGAAAGATGGAAGAATATTAACCCCTACCAAATACTATGCTTGAAGAATGTTCACAGTCATTAATGGTAGGTGACAGTCCCTGTGAAAAGCACAGCCTATTGGGATATTGTCTTGAGGGGCCATATTTAGTGAGGAATGAGTTTAGTATGCCCTTTATAATGGTGTAGTCTATGGGTGCTTTGTGATAGCCTTTCAAGAGGAATAAAATCACAGTTTCCTAAGGTAAAGCAACACATGAAATGGATTTTATATGAGTTCCAAAACTTAAAATGGAAATAGGTATTGTATGTGGTTTAATGTAATAGAAAATTAAGGTTTATTGCCATTTTCTCCAGAAAATGCAAAAGAAACCCGAAATATGCTATGGTCGCGACCATTGAAAAGAAGTATAAGTGAAGCCTTGCAGGTCCTCAAGAAAAAAAGAAGAGAGGTTTTCGAGCCTCTATGACATGAACAAATTTTAGAAAGATTTGAAGCCTCATATCCACAAAAGGTAAAAGTGAGTCCAAACATATAGCCACGGCCATGGAAGTGAGTAGAAATCCTCTTTATTTGTAAAATAAAGAAATATGATACTAGAATGCACGAAATCTTTAGAAAAGTGCTCAAAATGTAATAAAATGACTGGAAAAGCACACAATGTAAAATATAGTCATCTCTTTGCAGTAAGCTCGACTTCGAGCCCTTTTTCTATACAAAAAAAAAAAGAATGATGGAAATACTTGCAGAAAGTTACCTCAAGCATTTTCATGTGGTAATTTTGCTAGAAGATGAGGGATAAATGCCATTGCCTGCTCAGAAATCTGCCATGGTTAAGCTCTATTGAAACCCTTGTGTTGGCGCATGAAAACTCCAAAAATTTGATGGATAAAAATGAGATGCTTTTCAGACTTTTGACATCATTTGGTGTTAGGGTTTTGAAACCCTAAATATGCCGATAGCATAAATGATTTTTTTAGCCTTTTATTTTAAAATTCCTAAAGCAAAATAATATGCTCGTGGCCCCTTTGTGCCTTAATGAAGTCCAATGCCTTAGTCAAATTTTATAATGAGTCCTTATGACTTGTTTTTTTTTTACTTTGACTCATATGGTCATTATGTACCTCATTTTTGCATTTTTTTGAATTGTAAAGCTTTTGATTCAAATGATATTATTATGAATCATTAAATCAAAATTGTTATTTTAAATCCAAAATGAGGTGGTACATTTTGTAAAAGCCTTAAAGGAGGGGTTATGGGTTTATTGTTTTTGCAAGCATCTTGGAAGGAGTTGAGGGAGGTTATCCAACATGTGCCATGAATTTAGGAGTGGTTTGACTTAGTTTTGGAACATTTGGAGAGCATCTAGGGGCTGATTTATTGTGTTTTTATCTTGGACTTGGTCAAACTTGACCTTTTCATCACATTGAATCCTTTTGGAAGTGGATTTGCATGCTACATTTGGGGTTTTTCTATTACATCCAACCCAAGAAGGTTCTAGTTCCTTTTTTGGTGCAACTGCTTGGAGTTGATGATATATTCATCTTTGGACTCATTTTGAGTTAGTTCTTACTTAATGCTTTTTTCTAAGTGAGTGAATTTTTTAGTCCTTTGATAGAGAAAAGAAAATTTATGTAACTCATTTCTAGATATGAAATATAGTGAAAGCCTTGAGTATTATTGACTTGAAAAATCTGCCTACTTGTTCTTTTCATTATTGTGTTCATCAGTTGATTGATCAAGTTATTAGTGAGGTAATATTTATTTCCTTATAGCTTTGTCTTAGGTTTTAGAACCTTTATGCAAAAATTCTACTAATGTAGGTTACAAATTGTGTCAAGAGGTGTTAATGGCTTTTGGACATGAAATTATTTTCCTTCTTGAAGTTTGAGCATTAGGACCTGTTTGTGAAACATTTATGCAAAAGTATACAACAATGAGTTGTGCAGGTGTAATCTTTGTCAATATAACAAGTGCATAAAACTTTGAATTTCATAATCTTTTCAATTAGGTGTATCACCATAGAGGTACTATTTTCTAGTTTTCATTTTTAGAAAACCATCTCCTTCTATCCTTTTTCTCAGCAAAAAAGATCATTAGTTTTAGGTGATACTATAGGAAGCTGACCTTCTCTGGAGGTTTGGTCCTATTTGAGGTACCCACACCTTGGGATCATTCTCATGTTTCACTAGATTATTGAATTTCACATTCAACAAGGTGCAAATCTAGGAGATAACAGTTTTGGCATGCCCGGTGGGACTATGAACTAATTTTCAGTTCATTGAGTCCTTAATGTTACTATTGTTTGGTGTGTATAGCAGTAGTTTTCATCCTTTTGGAGGCAGGTTCAACACACTTGGCGGCTCTGGAAAGAAGAATTCTACTGGTTTATGCAATCTAAGTGCTAGTATGTTTTAGTTATTATGAAGCAAATCTATTTTTTCTTAAATTCCAACCTTATGAATAAAAAACATGTCAATCTATCATGGAAATATGTCATACCATTCACCATTTCATGAAAAAATTTCCTTTACACCTTATCCATAATTTCAAGCCAACTTGAATGCTAGTTTTAGTCCAAGAAATTTACCAACAACAAATAATCAGGATGTTCAACATGCTTACCACCCACCCACACCTTCAGATCATTCCCATGTTTCACTAGATTTTTGAATTTTGCATTCAACAGGGTGAAAATCCAAGAGATTCTACAATTTGGATGAGTGAGTTACCTTCTTATATTCAGCTTGATGAAGATGTGAGTTTGATCACAACAACAATAGTTTCTGAACATCAAGAGACTAAACAGTGTGAGGAGTTGATGATTTAAGCTCAACAAACTAGGAATGGGGTTTTAAATCAAGTGAAAGAGTGCAAAAGTGAACCTTTTGAATAACCTGGAGAGCTAGTTGAGAGTTGTAATGAGATAAAAATTAGTCTTCCCATGCAAAAAGGAAAAGAAGACTGTGAGGAAGACTTGTTTTGGGATGACTTGGAGGTTTTTGTTTCAAACTTGGATAATAAATAGTCTTCTAGTGAAGAGCATCAGGTAAACATCAATATTTCAAGTGAAATAGAGCCTGAACCTCAAACCCTTACTGATTTACTTGATGAGCTTCCTGGTTTTGTTGATGAGGTTGAAGACACCATGCTTGTACTAAAACCATTATCAAGTTTTAGACAACAAAAGGATGAGATACATTTGAACAAGGTGTTGTTCCATGAAAGAACACATGAGGACATCCTTGTTTCCATAAGTGAAGAGATTAGCTTGCATGAAGATGTTAGTCAACTTGAGCAAGGTGAGAATCTGAAGCAACTTTTCCAAGGCATGGTTGTTGATATTCATCCAAATATCCAAGAAGAAAATCATGAAATAGGACATGTTATGCTTGAGAAAGCTAATGAAAGGTTTTATGTTGACATGTTTTCAAGCATTATTAAAGATTTTTGCTTAAATCTTGATGATAAATCATTTTTTCTCAAATCTGAAAGTTGTGAACAACTTAATGAAATAGAAAAATCAAGCATTATTGCATTGGAATATTATGAGTTAAATCATTCTAACCAACATGAGATGGTACTTGAATAATCAACTCATAAAGTTGAAACCAACATGGAGAGTTCTGAATTCGTTCTTACTAGAGGATGCTCGATTAGGCATCTAGCCAAAATGGAGGCCAATAAGAATGTTGATATCTTGCTTGCACCCAAGAATGAAGGTACAACTAAGGAAGAGCACACTCAAGTTACATTTCTACCTTAGAACTGGAATGCTTACCTTCCATACGAAAAAGTTAGTCAGCTTGTGTATGTTCTTCAAGAGATATTGCATCTTTTTGCTGATTTTTTCTCCATGTTCCATTTCTTTCTAGTTGTCCTCAAGTATGGAAAACATTGTATATTGAGAAGAAAGGGTAGCTACTTCAGTCATCCTGTAAATGGTTTTTTTTAACTGGTTTTGTCTTGCTGTTAGTGTAGGATAGGCTTCTAGTTGCAAGTTTTCTTTTCTTTAAGTGTTGTCAAGCACAGTTAGGTAGTTTCCTTTCTACAATTTTTTTCAATAAGTTCTGAGGTGTCATCCACTAATCTAGTGAGTTACAATGAAATTACAAGCTTGTTTTAAAAGTTGTGTCAGCTTTTAAGTGACTCTGTACCCAATGGATAGGCTTAGGCAACTGGTCTTCATGTTTAGCAGGCAAACATGTAGCAGATGTTGCCAAAAATGTTACCTAATTTCACTAATAGCTCAATCAGGTGGAGCTTTTGTGGGTTTAAAAGTTTAAGGTATATTTTTACTTCTATTATATTGCATTCCAATTGTATAAACAAAATAAGAAAATATTACATTATCAGAGTTCAGATTGCATTCATAAGATGCATATAACAAAGAAGAAATATTGTACAAATCTTTTTAAGAAAAGTATTCTTTATTAACAATGTAAATGCATAAGGTCTCACACAAGCCGTGAGACTAACTGCTTTAAAACAAAGGAAAGAAAACATTATACATTTATAGATATTAAATAAAAGGAATGCACATAAAAGGAAGAAGGACCAACCATTGCCTGAATGATTGGTCTCAGTGGAGTTGTTCTGCATCTTCAATCCTATGCTTGTCTTACATCCAGTTGCCTTGTCCTTGTTGCTCCTAGTTTCCTGCATCTAGAAGAGAAATGTTGTTAGAGCAATGAAAGTTATTTAATCCTAATATTCACATACCTCTATAACACATACAATGTGATCTTCAAGTGCATTAAAATAGTTAGTATCATCAAGATGATCAAGAAACACAGGAAAATCAAACATATCTGCCATGTACATATATTTTTCTAATATGTGTGCTTCATGTCTAGATACAGGAAAATCAATTTTACTATTTTATCAAATATCAACACATGGGGTAAATGTGGCTCCCATAAGGGTTGAGCTTAGCGTACTATCCTTTTTGTGTTTTGACAGAATAAGCTATTAAGTCTTCCATGACAATGTAACATGATCAAGAATTAATTCATCATTCATAGCAATAAGGTTGATGAATTCACTAGTATGAATGACAAACTAATGCTCAATGGAATCACAGTGTCATTAAAAAAAAAATAGTGATACTCATCAAGTGCGGGGTCAGGACAACTTACAAGTATACAGTGTGCAACATGATTGTCTTAGAAAATAAGGACAATGGTCTTGAAAAACAATGAATAGTCATGTATGCTATATAATGAGAGATAGTGCTATGAATGGGAAGTCAATGTCATGAAATGGAAAAGGGAAACATCAAACACAATAAAAACATCCATGAACCAACAGGTAGAATTGCTAAAAGAATTTATCATCAAAATGCAAGAGACAATAGGATAGAGGAAAGACAATATCCTATAAAGGCTTGCAATAGATCAAGAATCCATTTATAAAGCTGTGAGAAAGTACTAAATCTTTGATCATGCATTTCAGAGGTAGCACATAAGGAAATCATACTAACATCTATAGGAATAACACTTATGAAGTAGATGGCCAAGTTCAAGTAACTCTTTCAGTAAGAAATTGAAGGAAAAAATTTGGTTTCAAAAAGAGCTATTAAAAGACAACACTATCATACAATGTCTGGGAATTTTCCCTCTGAAATGATAATCAAAAGGAGACAATATTAAATGATAGGGTGCATTCATATATTGCAAGGCAGAGTAAGAAAAATAATTCACATCCTCAATAATCTATAGAAAATAGTAAATCAGATCCATCAGGAGCCCTTTAGTATCAGGTTAACTAAATGAAACATGATAAAGGTATGATATAGCTTTAATCACCATTGTATGGAGGTTTAGAGCAGCAATAAAATTTTTGTAGGAGTGTGATGACAAAGGATTGAATGCTCTTATTTATGACATTAATAACAAAGGGATCCACATAGCAGTGTGAGGGTTAGTGCACTGGGCATTAATGGCAACATATGAGATAAGAATAGTCATAGTTCCATGGTCAATGAAGATGCTATCTCTCTAAATCTGATGTATCCAACAATGGATTAAATAGAACAACAAATACAAGTCATTGAAGATCGATTTTCCAGTATTAGGCACAAAGAAAGATAGGCATTGACAAAGTTCATTGAAAAGAGATAGTGGAATCACAAGGGTTTCGAGTGAAAGAGGGTAGTATTTTCTTCTAGAACAGTTGATTGAGATAACTCTTGTTTTAGCTACTTGCTATCTCATGAAATCTTAGTCATATTATGATCTTGCAAAATTCTCTCATAATAAGAGGATTGTGACATCATTGGTTTCCATTACATGGCATCATAGAAACTAAAAATGCTTATATTTCCAAGAAATCAACTACACATAAGGAGTTTTTGTTTATAAAAAATGAATACACAGCCACAAAAAGGGTTTTATTTATGAAGGAATGGAAAATATGCATGGAGTCTTAGAATTATACCTTGTATTGTGGAATGACATTAAATCATTTTTCAAATCATATGTTTTTCATAGGACAACATTTTATTGTGGAACGTTGACTGAGATAGATCTTGTTTCGACTATCCACTCTCTCATGACATCTCATTCATATTATTTTCTTGCACAACATAGATGATTTTCATAGTGGGAAAAACAAAGATACCCATATGTTTTAAAGTATATGAAAATATAATATATGGTTGTGGCCATTGAATTCAAAGGTGTCTCTATGTTTTGCATAAAAATGATGCCAATGGATTCAATGCATAGAAAGGGATTTTCATTCTTGAAACATAGAAATACTTGAAACCTTCAATAAAGTGCAAGAATTCTTCAAAAAAATGCATGAAACGTACATAAGAAGCATAAGAGTGACATAGTAAAGAAAGGGAAACAAAATTTATTCATTATGCTACAAGAATGCTCGAGTTCAAACAATTTTTTCTTCAGGAAATGCAATAAAACAACAAAATATTCCTTTTAAAGACTTACCATAAGATTTCCATGAAGTTTTTTTCCAAAGAATGAATAATGATGCCTCTGTAAGTTCAAAATCCACCATGGAAAACCCTGCAGAAACCCTGTGATGGCGGTGCACGGAGACCTCCAACAAAACTTGAGAATGAAATAAAATGCCTTAGAATATTTCGCATCATGTTGTCACTTAGGGTTTCTACCCTAATATGCCAATGGGAAAAAGGTATTTTTTTATACCTTTTATTTAAAAATTGCATCATATGACTAATGAAACCCATCCCGATGATATGCCTTAGAATAATTTCATAGCTTATAAGTCTTTTGGACTTAATTCCTTTTGTATTCAATCATACAAGGTCAAGCCTTGTATTTTATTTTTGCATTATTTTTCAAATGTAAATCATTTGATTTTAAGTGATATTGTTATAAATCACTTGGTCAAATGCTATTTTAATGCAAAAATAAAGTAAAATATGCCATGTAAAGGTCTTTATGCATTTAAAGAATGTAGTTATGCTTTGCAAGCATATTGGAGAGATTAGAGGTTAGCTAAGAAAAGGAGAGCATATAGGGAGAATTTAATTGCTTTTTGGAGCAAATGAGAGCTTTTAGGGGGTAGTTTATTATGTCATCATCATAGACTTGGCCAAAGTTGACTATTTCAACTTTTTGGAGCTCATTTGGGGAGGATTTAGTTGCTAAAAGATAGGATTTTTGGAGGCATACAAGTTCATGGGCTTCTACATCCTTCTTTGGTGGAACTATTTGGAAGGATGTATATATTCTCATTTGGACTCATTTTTGAGTCAGTTCTTACATGTTATTTTTCTGTTCTGTGACTTTTGTGAATCCTTTGCAAAAAATACAACGTACTTTGTAACTCATGTTGGATATGAAATATAGTGAAAGTCTTGGGTTCCATTGATATGAAATTTTTTCCTTCTTATTCTTGCAATGTTGTGTATTTTTCAAATGATTGATCAAGTTATATGTGAAGTGTTTTTAACTTCCTTGTGACTTTGTCTCATATTTATACCTTCTTTGCAAAATTTTGTTCATGCAGGTTGCAGTCTGTGTCTTAAACATGTATCTAACTTCTCTTATTCTGGAATTGTTTTCCTTTTAGAGGTTCATACATTGAGGCCTCCTTGTGAAATATTCATGCAAGAGCATACAAAAACAAGTTGTGTAAGTTTTTTTTTCCTATCATTAAAAACCAGTGTTTATAGGTTGATTTTCATAGTCTTGTTTAGTTTGGTGCATCACCATAGGATTAGATTTTTTAGTTTATGCATTCCTTCTCCCTTTTCTCTACAAAAGCTTTAGTTTAGGTGATTCAACAAAGAGGAAGTTGGCCTTCTCCAGAGGTTTGGTCCTGTTTGAGGTACCCACACCTTGGGATCATTCCCATGTTTCATTGGATTGTTCAATTTCACATTCAACAGGGTGCAAATTCTGGAGATAACAATAATATATTGTGAGCTAATCCTCACTATGATTTTCCCATTTTGGTTTATCCACATAAAAAAATGGTTTTCATGTGTTATGTGATGTTGACATGGTTGATTTCATGCTTTCCTTTCTTACTACAAATTAAATATGTTATGTGAAATATATTTTTAAATATTTGAGTGGATTTAGACAATACTGATTCACCCCCTCTTAGTATTTCAGGTGTTTGATACTCTTGGCCCTATTTTTAAGGACTTTTGGTGTCGGGGCCAAGGTATTAGATAAATGCATTTATTTCCCATTTGTAATTCATCGATAATTGTTAGAAAGGGCCATAGAATGCATAATTTAGGAAATTAGGTGCTCAATTAGGTCCAATAATTTAAGGGGGGGGAAACATAAGGTGAAATTGTCAAGGGTGACAATTTATGATGGTACATTTAGCCCCCACTTTAGTTAGAGTGTGAACTTACATGTAGACTCACACTAAAGTAGAAAATATGTCAAGAGAGGTCCAATTTTCCAAATTTTGAAGAGATAGGATGAAAAAGGATCTAGGGGGAGTGTCTGATCCCCCAAGTTCTAAGACCCCATTAGAAAACATGAGCACAAAGGAACATACATCAAGACAACATACACAAGAATACATGGTAGAAAATAAAAAGTATGCACAATAAAAATACATGATGTAACATAACATATAGATGAGAATAAAATTAACAAAAAAATAATGTAAACATAATGTAAATAGTAAGAAGACACACAAAAACACACAATAAAACACAAGGTTAGTACTAAATGGATTCAAATCATCAAGGAAAAGAGACCCCTGTCTTAATTAAATTGTATCAAATACCAAATGTCATCCATCAAATAAATGAATGTTTCCATGTGGACTAGAAAGATGTGTTATGCCAAATCACTCATGAACCACATAGATCAACTAGCTAGCAAGATATGTTATGCTAGGTGTCCATGCAATATGATAGGTTCTATAAGGATAACAAGGTGTGTTATGCTAAACACTCATGAAACACATGGCTCCATTGGCAAGAAAGGTCTGTTATGCTAGGTGGCCATGTTAAAAAGAGGTGCTCAAGTTCATGACCCAACAATCTCCATTATGTTGAATCTATGAACTATGTTACAAATTCTCACGTCAGGGAGCACATAAAACTCACCTCACAAGGGCAAAAAGTTTAATGTCATGAAGGACAAACAAAACCCACCTTAGGGGGTGCACAAAGTTTAACATCATGGGGGATGAAAAAATATCACTTTAGGGAGTGCATAAAGTTTAACATAGTGGGGGACACATATGATGAAGCCACACCTCATGGGGTGTTATAGCACTACCATCAAAGGTGATTTACAAAACCAAAAAAAGGGATTTTCTCAATATACTCATGACATCACCACTAGGAGTGGACTAGTCAGGGAACAAAAAGATCACTCCTTAGGGCATACTAGCCATAGTATTACCACAAAGGGGAACATAATATTCCAAGAAAAGTCACACAGTTAGGAGATATCAAGCCCAATAAATCACCACACAGGAGACACAACATAGATTGAGAAGGCCTCACTTCTATTGACAAGGTCAAAATTTCTAGGAGATGTCTACCATCATCACTAAAAAGGGGCCATTTTCTTATGCAAACAATAAGCGAGGGACTATATGCCCCACCATAAAATGTTAGTTACTTGCTACACTAATGTTTTAAGGAGATGCAAATGGATCCCTTTCTAGAAGGAATGCACCTAACATAAGGCTATCTAGCCCATTGCCCCCCAAGTGTAGGGACAAAGGTGAGCCCAATAAATGAAATATGATTGCATGAAACTTGGTTTATGCCCCCATGTATTGTAGTGAGTATTATGTGATACTACAACTACCACATGGAAAGGAGCCACAACTAATTCTATTGACTAAGTCAAGGTATTTTTGGTGTTTTTGTTAATTTTGAAGGACAATAGCCAAGACCTCTTATTGTTTCTTGAGTTTTTTCTCTATGGGGATGTTGATACCTTGTTCTTTTATTCCACATCCTTTTCCATTATAACCAAGTTATTTCAAAAGTTCATATCCTCTTCCATAAATGACTTTCAATTCTTTGAAGAAGGTGGTTTTACATTATCATCTTCATCATAAGTGGATGTTTAATTTGTGGTTTCCTCTTTAGTGATAGATTGTGCTAATATCATTGTGACTTCTTTATCTTTCTTTTATTTTAATTGTGTAATTTTGTACTCCCCTATGATTGTAGGTATCAAATCTAATGATCCCCAATAATCATCTAAGAACTTTGTCATAGATGAAAGACACTTATATTTATCCTAAATTTATAAAGGTTCCACTTTTGTAGTTGGTGTCAATGTGCTAAGAGGATTCATCATTCCTATTTTAGTTTGTAAATAATTTTCAGACTCAGGATCAACTTTTATCATGTAAACCTTATTGTTGTATGTGTATTTCATTAAAAAATGAAGTGTTGAAGGAAATCCTTTCATTTCCTAAATCCATGGTCAACCCAAAAGAAGATTATATGCAAGATCATGGGCCAATGACATGGATGGAATTTGTAATACAACCTTGCCAACTTTTACAAGTAATGTTATTACGCCAAGTGGTTGTCTTCCCACATTATCAAAACTATAGATAGACAAATCAACTAGTTGGATTTTAGTCTTGTCCTCTCTAACTTTGTCCAAAAGGTTAATACTACAAACATTAATCCCTGAACCATTTTCTATAAGGTTGCATCTAATCTTAACCTTAATAATAGCCAATATCATCAAAGAATTATTTTGTCTTTACATTTCCAAAGGGGGTAATTCATTTTGATGGAAGACAATATCCACATTAACCAATTTCATACCTTCAATTAAGGTTTCTACATTATTTGGTTGTGCTTTAGGAGGGACAACAAAATTTTGCAAAGCATTTTGAAGAATTTTGTGATAAACATGTGATGTTTGAATCAAATCCACAAGGATATCTTAGCAAGAGTGTTACATAGTTTCTCAACAAGATAAAATTCTTTACCACTATGCTACAAAATGTTAGGTGTGGGTTGGAGGTATGGTTGAGGTAATGGGATGGAAGTTGGATTTTTTTTTGTTTCTTATTATTTCTAGTGCTATATGTGTGAGCTACAGTATGATAACTCAATTGTTGTGACACATGATTACTAGTAAGTTTTTTTGCAAAGTTTAGGATATGACCATGAGGTTTAGGAGGTCCTATAATTAGAGGTGACTTTGAGGTCCAATAATTAGAGTACTTTTAGGAGTTCCAATATTAAAATAAGCTCTAATGTCCAATTTTGTGTTCATAACCTCAAAAAATTTGACTTCTTGTTGATGACCTATCAAGGAGATATATATTGTCACCTTACTATCTTTTGAAAGAAATGTATCAATAATTTCATCTTCTTACTCCATAATTTCTTCCCAAATAGGAGAAGTATTGGGAGAGAAATAAAAAATATTATCATGACACTCAATGATTGGATCCTCTAACACCAAGATACCTTCTTCACAAGTACCTAGGAGGTATCAAGAGAAGAAAAACTATGATTGTCATGATTGTACATGATTGTATCCTCTTGCATCAAAACATTATCACAAGTAGGGGAGATGTTGGGAGATGAATGACGATTAGGAAAATTTATATTAAGAAATGTGTCAATGATTCTATTATCTTATGCAAAAATACTCTAACAATTAGGAGAGATATTGGGAGAATGGATAACATGCTTGTCAATGACTTCATTTCATTTCCCTACATTGTATTCATAAGTAGGGAGACTATGTAAGATCCCATTCCTTGTGACCTTATTGATCCTATTAGTTTTTGGTGATTTATATGTTATATTCTATGTTATTTCATGTTGGATAGTACACATGAGTGATGATTTTTGCTACACCATGAAGATGTTCATATTCTTGACTAATCCTATCTAATGATTATTGTGAATTCTTGTGATAGTCAGATGAGTTCCATTCTCTGTCTATGTAATTATGTAATGATCAATATGCTTGGTTATTGGTAATATTACTATGTATATTAAGTGGATTAAATTATGTTAGGTAATTACATATCATAGATGTGGGAAGGTGTGAATATGAAGACAATTATTGATATTCAATATTAATTATACTAGTATGCATTATAAATTAAATATTCTATTGGAATAAGTGGTGATATTTTGATAACAGATAACATTCACTCAATTGTTCCTTGACTCCATAATAGGTATCATGTAAGTAAGGAGTGTTAAATTATGTGTTACTTTGTAGATTAGTGGCTCTAATTTCTTAGTTGATTATTATTCTTGGAATTTTCAATTCATATTCCATTTTTTTTAATTATCATTAATTATGAGTAATATTGACACACATTGTTGGCAGAGTAAACAGGTAAAATTGGCCAATGTTGATAAGCAGGTCACATAGCTACTTTCATTATTGTATCCTTGTGAAATAGTAGTCTTGTCATGGGTATGTGATTTAACCTTGTTTTGTGTGTGGTTTGGGTTTTGTGTATGTGAGAGTTGTTTTATTAGTCTCTTGAGTCATTTTATTAAAATGGTCACTTAATTTATGCTTTATGAAGTCCTTATGTGGTCTTAATTATTTAAAATGTTTCCTAGGTGATAGGTTTAAGGGTTAGAGGTATTTTTATTCCATAAAATCCCTTTTATAAAGTTAAAAACCCACTCTAATTATTCACTTATGAAAAGTGAAAAAAATTGGAGTTGAAAGGGTTGTTGGGAAGTTGAAAAGGAGGTTGCCTTTTCCCCATCCATTTATTCTATCTATTTATGTGGAGGAGGTGGTTTTCTCTCTTTTGGTTTTTTTGGATTGCTCTTGAGTTCATGTTTGGTTTCTTCATTCTTCAATTTGGAATTCTTTTCATGTTTGTGAAGAAGGAGGAGCAATGGAAGAGAGTTCTTGGAGATATTTTTCCTCAAGATGGATAGACAACTTTCTTGGTGAGGTCTAACCTTTTAGTTATCTTTGTTGATTTGTAATGAGTTTGTTGTCATATTGGTCTTGCTTATAACAAAATATATGTGAAATTTGATGTTTAATTTCTTGTGTGGCTACAAGTAGTGTGTTGGGGTTTGGATTGGTTGAGTCTTCCATCTTGTTTAGCTTAATTTCATTTATATCCTTTTTGTGTGTTAAAATAAAGAAATATGAATGCAATATGTTGTGATGTGAAAAGTATATAAAGTGTAAACTTGTGTAGGAATCCTTGTGATTAGTGGCTTTAATGTGTGAATTTTATTAATGTGGATGTTATATGTTACAATTTGGTAGTGGATGCTATGTTGAAAGTATTTTTTGGAAGTGCTATGTGACCCTAGCTCGGGGGTGGATTGAATCTCAATCCTATGGTTGGTTGGAGAGCCCATTGGCCCTTATTATTTTTCTTCTTTGTGGATCTTTTTATTTTAGAACATGTGTTGAATAATAAATAATATCTTGGAACTTTCAGCCAATGGATTTCAAGAGAGAAACAGGTTGGTTTTGTTGAGGTAACAATATTGCTACTCTGATGCCAAACAATAATTCGTTTAAAAATAGTTTCATGTATTTGATCATAAAAAATGATAAACATGATATTGAAGCATATAATTTAATGGGTTTTTCTATTATTAATCTTAGAAAAACATATTCAAAAATTATAATAACCTAGATCACCAATTATGATTTATTAAGAAAACATTGACATCCTTATTCATAATAAAAATCTATCATAAAATAGTCCTAAACATCTATTCACATGGAATGAAAAACAAAGAGTTAAATGATAAAATTTAAATGGTTTCTATAAATCCAATATTTGTAAAACATATCCAAAAATAAGAAAAACTCAGTGAACCAAATAGAATTTATGATTAAAACATTATTGTCTCCTACTTTGCAACTAAAACAATAAATTGAAAATAGAAACAAATTGAGTGAAACCAAGTTAGGGTATCATGTAGGCAAGAGAAATATCTGAAGAAAATTTTCAATGAGAAAGATAGAAACATGAGAAAAAACCATTACATGGATTCTTAAGTTAGTTTTTAAAAATTAGTTTCTAGTTATCCATTAAGAGTCTTAATGGTATAGTGATTAGAAATATTGGTTACAAATTGTTGATTTTATTTATCCTCTTATTTTTCACGATTGTGTTCTTGTTAGAGAGTTTAATTATTTAATTGGTTTATTAGTGGATGAAAAATGTCTCCATTTAATCCAAGAATAAGAATATTTTAATTTATATCAAAGTGATTCAAACAATTTTATCATTAGAAAAGTTTAGGAATAGTAAGCAAAGTTGGTAATTGAAATAACCTAATAATTTTTGTAAGAAGAATAATAATTTGGGTAGAGTTATGGAGTAAATAAATAAGTTTTAATTTTTGAAATATAACATTAAATCTTCTAAATCCATTAAAGTACAGCTACTAAGAAATGTTAATGTACTAAATAGTCATGAATTATGTGTATATGTTTAGTTGTGTGTGTATACTACAAATATACATAATCAATCTCAATTTGTTGAGTTATTAGTCCTATAACGATAGGGTGTTCAATATTGGATGGTATAGTTCTTGTTAGATTATTTCTTGTATTTTTATGCTTGTAACGACTAGGCATTAACTAGCTCACTTGGAAAGGTAAATAGATTGAGGTTGATTCAACACTTACGATGCATATTTAGTATTTGATTCTTTTACATATCTCAACCTTTATGTAATCTTGATTCTAACTTCATTACAATTTTAGATTTCCTATTTTATTATGATATAATGGTAAAAATATCTTTTTGGGGTTAACTTAATGTTATTGTGTAGATTTAATACTAACCTTATCAAAATAGGTTCCACACTTTTGTATAGTTTAAATGAATATAAATGTGTTGAAAATTAGTGTAAAGTTGGAATAGCAATGTTTGATTTAAAAAAAGAAAAAGAAAATTCATTCATTTTGTTTATATTAACATTGGGTGTGTACATTATCAGAATCATCATAAAGTAATGATTGTGAAATTCCTTAGTGACAATATCATTATTATTTATTATTATTCCCTCTTGTAAATTTAATTGTTGGATTAGTAGAGAAAGTACCTAACTGAAAAATATTATTTTGGATCATTCAATACTTCATCATTATTTATATCATTAGACAAGTTATAAATTGAGTAGTTTATCTTTAATTATTCTATTTTATTATTTACTTCTCTTATTTAGTTACCTTATAGTATTATATTTGCTTAATCTTGGGGAGGGAATTAAATGTTATAATTATGCAAGCCATGCATTACCATATCAAAACCACATCTTTAAAAAGGAAACATGTTGTTACTTATCGTATGAATCGAATGACTAAAATCAGATAGGTCTAAAGATATATGTAGAAATTAGACTTTAGATCTACAAATTGATAATAGATTTGAATTTTCTCTTGAAATCTAAGGAAGATTTAGTAGGATAGAGGTGCCCAGGGTGCCTATGTCTAGCTAGGGCTCTATGTAAAGTTTTAGTTTCAGAGGATCTAGTGACACAAAGTGATTGTGTGATAGTTTTGAAACCTAGATTCGAAATTAGTCATGTTGTTATTTTGAAAGATTTTAAGTTTGCAATGTATTGTAACAGCCTATGGTTTTGAATTTTTCCAAAATGAAAACTAATTAATCCAAATTGTGCAATTTTTTAGAAATTATGAATATTGTCTTACTGATCTGATAATTACCAATACTAAAATGCAATAATTTTTCAAAAATTTGTAATAGACTAAGAAAGTAACACCTTTCTTTCAAATGAAAGATACATTTTGCGATTGAAAAAATCAAATAATAAATTAGACAATAGAAACAGACAAAGAGCACAAAAACATAAATATGAGTGAAATTTGAGCCAAAAATAGCAGGACAAAGGCACCTAAGGTGCCTCTATCCTAGATAGGGTTTCAAAAAATTCAAATTTTGATTATCTTTATTATTGTTTAAGCTTCCCCGATCTGTATGCAAATAGGTCAAACAATGAACATTTTCTAGATTTTATTAAATTTATGATTGTGAACTTGAAAATGAAAATGTGTAACTATGTTGAAAATTTTCGAACAGTAAATAATAAATTTGAATAAAAATTTCAAGTCTAAGAGGCAATAATTGACTATTTCTAAGATTTAAAATTTTTAGAATGATGATTTGATGCAATTTTGAAACAACAAAATATATTTTTTTAACTTTTTTGACCTAAATGAAAGATTCCTAAATGGATGTAATGAACAATTTCAGATTTTAATGACCTAATGAATACAATTTGAATGTATATATGATCTAGGATGACTAAAATAAATCCTATAGCAACCTATAATGCAATATGATATGCAAGTTTTTTAGATTTTTATGACTTTTTATGATGCAAACATGAAACCCCAAGTGAACAATACAAAAAAATGCAACACAAAATCTAGATCTAGGAATAATTTCAAAAGGTATATAATGTTAACATGATAGGTTCACCAAAATGAAACATAGAAAAAGTAAAACCCTAAGTTTTGACCCTAGGGTTTAGGTGATTTTTCTAAATGTATTCATTAGATATTTGATGATAGTGGGGGTTTGATGGATTTGAACAAGGTGTGTGATTGAATTACAACCTAAAAGGTGATTCAAGGAAACCTTGATCAAATTTAAGATGAATTTAGGAATGAAATACAATTATCTATCTAGGCTAATAGTGTAATTTATTGTTCTTATGCAAATACAAAAACCAAAAAAATTGACAGACAAATTCAAAAAATTGAAATGAGTAGAGCAAGACATTGAGCACCTCAAAGATAAATTACTAATGATATCATAATGGTTCATGAAACTTTCCATTCTATGAAAATAATAAGTATGGAAAGTATGTTTCTAAATTTAGAAATATCCAAATCCCATGACAAAGTCTCTTAGCATTTCCTCTCTAAAGTCTTGTCTAAGTTTGTCTTCCAAAAACAAATTTCTTAAGCTTATGGAAAAATGCTTATCTACCCATAATTTTTTTGGTTATGGGGCCTGATATCTCTAGTTTTGAAGCTCATTTCAGAATATGGGAGTGTAGGGGGCTACCACCCATATGGGGTCCAAGGGTCCCATCCCCCAAATGGGAGATTCAGGGGTTGTGTACCTTGGTGGGGGTTTGAGGGAAAGGCCATTGAAAGCCACAATTGATATATATTTATTCATTGTAAATATAGACCATTCATCATTCATTATCATATTTGATGGTAAATATTTTATTTGTTTTTATTTCTCTAGAAGAAAACCACATTTTATGAGGGAATTGTAGTACTCATGTTGATAGTATTGTGTTGTGAGAGGAGACTATACTAGAGAGAAGATGAAGTTACATTGGATGTGTTATAGGTTTTAGATGGAATAAATCATGGAATATCTATTTTTTTGTGGATGTAGTCCATATTGGGTGAACCATGTATATTTGTGTCTTTGTATTTTGTGTTAGTTTTATATTTTACTTTTGCATTTCTTTTATTGTATATTTCTATGTGATCATATTCCTAACACTTTCTATATCTTGATTAATTTTAGCTTTCAATTTCATTTTAAATCTACAAGAGGTGTAAGATAAGGATACCCACTCTTCCCCTACTTATTCATCATCTTAGTTGAGGTTTTGGCTAGAAACATAGTAGATAACATTAATAAATGAAAGTTAAAAGGTTATATGCCTGCCTACCTCCTCAACCCAAGTTCTTACCAAGTAATTTTTGATGATATGATCCTTCTTGGGAAAGAAAATTTTATTGAAGCTTCTAAATGGATAATAATAATTTCTAAATTTTCCTATCTGTTAGAAAATTAATCTTGATAAGGGATATATTTTATTTCTCAACACCCCTACCTCAAAAATAATTCGAATAGATTTTTTAACTACAAGATCTAACAACTCCCTACTACTTATTTGGGTATGCTTGGCTCATTCAAGTAAAATTTCATAGCTCCACCTAAAATAACTATATGTAAATAATTCAAAGGAAATTTTATACAATGAAAAGTCTCCTTTTGAACCATGCTTACAAGCTTCAACATTTAAAAACATCCTTAAAAATCACCCTAGCGCATCTTTATTTTTCACAAAAGATATTTTCCTTTACTCTGGAAATAGATTTTTCTTTGGTCTGGTGCTAGGTAAAATAGATATTTTTCCTAATTTCTTAGGACACAAGTTCCACTATTAAGGAAAAAAGGTGGTCATGTCATTAGAAAGATTAATTTAATGAATAAGGCCCTCTTGTCTAAGGTTGTTTACTTACCATATCTAATAGTGAATGTTCAAACATCATTTAAGTTAAATAATTAAATGGTAGAGAGGGGATTCTCCTTCTTTAAACTCAACACTTCATGGTTGGCTCTAACATTTGGAACAATATTGTTAAGACTAAGTCTACTCTCTCTCTAGGTATAAAATGGAAAGTGGATAAAGGAGATCAAGTTAAATTTTGGGAAGACCCCTAGGTTTCAACCCTACCCTTAGGAAATAACCCTATTGTCTTAGATATCCTAGTTGATTTAAAAAGTAGACTAAGTAGCTTTGTTAAAGACTACTAGAAATTGTATGGTAGACAAGAAATTTAAAATATTTCTCAATTTTTTTATGACCCACCTATAAATACTACTACCACTAAACTTCTAAATATCATAAGTACCCATAGGCTTTATAGAATATCTCTTAAGGATAAAATAATATCAAAATATTATTACTCAAGGAATTACTTTATAAAATCTATATTTAATATGCTTAATATTTCTCATAACAACACCTTTAAATTGAAGAATACATGGGCTCATAAAATTATTCCTTAAATTATCTTTTTCTAGTGGATGAATTGTCACAAGAAAATATTAACTACTTAAAACCTCTAGAAAAGTGGTCTTCAAATGGTCAATAGATGCTCATTTTTTGAACAAGATTAAGGGACTATTGATCATATTTAGATCCACTACACTGATGCTTGGATAGTTAGACAAAAAATCCTTGATAACTTTTACATCTCTTGGGTTTGGCAAGATATTGTCAAAAGTATTATTGATAGCATGAATTCCCCCCTTTGGTCATCCTTCAAAAATAATTATGATGGAAGTCTCTTCTCCATGTTGGTTGGGGCCTATGGAAAGGAATAAATAATTTATAATTTTCAAAAATCAATTCAAATCTTGAAAAATACTTGTTCAGTTACTTAATTCACTTTTTTTTTAAAATGTACAAGTGGTTGATCTCCAAACACCTAAGTTCAATCCCTAAATTCCTAAAGAGAAGATAGCTAAAAGGTGGAGTATATTTTATATTTTTTCTAAAGTTGACCTTTCAAAGATTATTACTTGCAAAACCACTTCTTAGAACCCATGTTTCTGGGTGACACAAAAAAAATTTGTATAGCTCTACAAATGGTAACCCAAGTGAGGCAAGAGGGGTGGTTTAATATGGTATGATATGGGCTAGGTGATTATTGCATAGGCTAACAATTTATGTACTCAAGATTGTAACTTCATTTAAGAAATGATGGCCCTCTAAGGTCTCATGATGGCTAAGAACAAAAGGATCAAAAAGCTAATTATAGAAGGTGATTCCAAAAAAATAATTGATATTATAATATGCTCTAAAGTGATCCCTAGTTGGTCCAAGAATTTATAGATGAGATAAAATTTAATATGAAAAACTTTGGAGATACCAAAGTTCAACACATCCATAAGGAAGGGAATAGCCTAATGAATTCCCTAGCTAACTCTAAATGCACTCATATCGAAGGGATCTCAACTTTTAATGATTTCCAATCCATTTCAAAATCATATCAACTCTATGGTTCATCATAATTCACCAAATATTAGTTTCCTTTGTAAGGAAGTCCTAAATGGTTTTGTTTCAATGACTGGAAAAACTATTTGGAACTCTAGAAATAATGATAAAATTAGAGAATTAATATTAGGTTTCCCTCTCTCATTCCCTTAATTCCTATTTTGGACGTTAGGATCAATTTACTTCAATATTTTTCTATCCTTCAGTTTGTGTGGAATCTCAATTTCTACCTAGACTACACCATGGGGGATATCTTCAAATAAAACCTTCCAATTTTGAGAATATCAAGAATGAATCAAAGGTTTTAGGTAATTTTAGAGATGTGACCTTTCTTCCTACTATAAAGCCATAAATTACTTTGACAATATCATCTTCAACAAATTTTCTAGTTCTTGAAAGGCAAGATTTGTTTATGTGTATGGAATCTCTTTCCATGTCCCTGAGGACTAGATTGTTGATACTACAAGGCTCTATTTGGATGGTCCTTGTATTCCCAAAAGGTTCAAGGGCCACTAACATGAGGCTATTAAAATATTCATTAAGAGAGGAAAAAAATGAAAATCTGCAAAATGGATTCAATAGAGAAGATCTCTCAAGTGCTTAAAAGAGGGTGGTGGAGGATCTCATGCACTACATTAACATGGAGGGAGAAGATAAAAGGTTCCACTCTTACCTTTTTCCCATTCTTAACCACCATAGATATAATGTTTATATAAATTTTTCCTTTTGTATTTACTCTTCCATTGAAGAATTTGTCCAAAAGGTGTTGTTAGGTGAAAAGGACTCACCCCTTCATCAAGGGATAATATATAAACTAAAATTTTCACCTCTCCTAAACCTCATTCCCCATTATCTAACCATGTATTTATAACCCTTCACTTGTTCCCCATCATTCGATAGAGGGCATTTCTATGAAAAAACCCATATTTGATAATTCTCCCCTCAAATTAACCCTTACTCCCACCTAATTAAGTGAGGACTCTTGTTCTCTCTCCAAATTTAAAAATAATGATAAGTTTCCCTTTATCACTCCCCTAAAATTTGTAATCCTAATTATATCATGTTTGAAGGTGGTAATATCCCTAATTCTCTTGAATAAGACCTTGCAAAAAATAACCCAAATCCTAATTTTAAAGGAAAAGGAAAACAAATTGGTCTTCCTTGCCCTCACCATTTCGATTCTCCCCTCTTGGAGAAGTCATTTGACTATATTTCCCCCTTTCCTCCACCAACCTATTTAAAGGTAAGGCTACTAGGCTCTTTGTTGTTCACTCAAATCTAGAGGTTGACTCATCAAGTATTCATTTGGATTCCCCCCGAAGCCATCCAAATAGGGGGAACCCCCATTGTAGCTCTTGTCTTAGATTTGAGGAAAAATAAAGACCCTATTGGATGCTAATTATTTCTAAAAGGAGATCCTCAAATGGTAATTCACTCAACTACATATTGCCAAGAATAAAATTTAGCATATGAAATTTTTTACTCATGATTCCTCTAATTGGTAGAGTAATAAGGTTGAAGATAACATTTGGGCCAAATTTGAAAACTATGAAATCAAATTTGATTTGGAACATATGGAGCAAGAAGTGGATGTCATCAAGAACAACCAGAAAACCATAAAGAACAATATGAAGGAAATTATTACATTCAACAAAGAAATTGTAAATGATTATGTCACCTCTATATGTGTTTAAATCTAAATTGGGAAATAGAAGGGCTAAAAAATAGGCTAATACATCTAATTCTCCTCATATTGTCCCAGGTAATGAAACTTGTGCTACAAGTTAGGATGTTAAATGTAAAGTTGCTATGAATACTAAATCTTATTCTAGCATATCTAGTGCCTAGACCAACAATTACATGGATATCTCTTTTGATGACAAAATTTAATTTATAAACCAAGAGTGATAGGCCATTGGAGGCCTTAATATTTTCATAGATATGTAATTGGTTCTCTATTGGTCCTATTGTTTTTTAGTTATTTTCTAATCACTCTCTTTTCTTAGTGATTATCTAGTTTCAGTCTCACTTTTTGTGAGACTTGTTTTATTCACCTTTTTGGATTATCTATATGGTTTTGGTCCCTTCACATGTTTACCTTAATAAAAAAAATCTACATGAGTACACTCAACAACACTACTTAAACAATGTGTAGTGCCCCTCAGGTTGTTTTTGTTTATGGAAGTTACATAGATGTATTTGGACTTGATGATACCTGCTTGATGACACTTTGATGCTTAGTTATGATGATATTTGATGAAACTGTTATATCTAATGTTTTATGCTTATATCATTGTTAGCATATTAGTTTAATTGTTTATACGAGTTATCATTGATATGAAGATTATGTGTTTATTAGATGTATATTCTATCATGATTTGATATCTGTTATTGTGTGTCGATGTATTGGTGAAGGGGAACAAGGTCACATCACTCACTTGTGAGTGCCTTGCAACACTGTGATTTTCTCTTCACGGTGTAATTGATTGTTTTCCCTATACACATGTTTGACCGTGTCATTTGTTGCAGGGTACAGGTACTAGACATCGACTGTGCTTAAATTGCTATGTTTGAATATGCCTAAATCCCAATGGAGGTTGTTGATTCAGAGGTAGCATTGGGTCCCCCACATTGATCCATTGTCCTCATTGAGGATGAGTGTCTGATGTCATATTCCATCTGTAAGGTCAATTTGAGTTATGTTGTCATTGTGGTTGTCATTTTGTTTATGTTTTGATGTATAGTCTGGTATTGCTTTTACAATATGTTCTTGGAGTAATGTTCATGATTATGCCTTGTTTGATTATTTCATTAATAAAGATTATCAGAAATTTAAAAGGCTTTTGACCAATTAAATAAAAGCTTTTATATAGTTTATACCTTGATTAAATAAAATTTATTAAGATCCTTACTTGATTTTAATAAATTAAACTTTATGATTTAAAATGAAATATTTAAATAAATATATTAATTTAATGGGATTGTGCAAGCAAATTGTATGAGAAATTAAATTAATAAACTAAGTATATTAAATAATTAATTAAGTGTGTGCAATTGCAAGTGATGATTTAAAAGTTATAAAATTAAGAAAAGTTGATAAAATTGTTCATAGTGGGGGAAATATAAAAGAAAATAAATTAATTAAATTAAAAAAAGGAATGCAATTACAGATGGAGTAATTAATAGGATAGTGGAAGTTAACTAAGAGAGGGGCTTTTGGATTATTTTCTCTGAAATTAATTGCATTCGGTTGTGTGAGAGTTTCTTGTTATGGAAGTTTTTTTCTCTGTTCTTGAAAATTTTCTTGGAAGTTGGGAAGCTCTGAGTTTTTTTCCTAAAAACTAATCTTGAATTGGGGGTTTTTCCTAGAAGATATTTGGTTCTTGGAATTTTTTTCTTTGGGTCTTGAAAATTTCAAGGTATTCTTGAATTGAATTACTGGAGAGGTTGTTGGAGCTTTTGGAGAATTAGTAATCTGCAGCTTAGATCTCAGACTCAACATCAAATTTTAGCTCAGTCAATCAGATAATCCTAGTTTCCATTGCTTACATTTTATTGCCTTTGTTTAATCTTGCAATAAAATGATAAATAAATGAATTTCTGAATACTATATTTTCCTAGAAGTTTCTTTAATCACTTATCAAATCATTTTCGTGCTTATTCGGTAATCATTATAGCCCTTGAGGCTGCGAATCTTTTATCACTGGTTATTTTCTAGTTTGCATCATTTCCTTGATTCATCATTACATTAAAAAATAATTAGTAAATTCATTAGTTATGTTCATGATTCCAATATTAACAAATTCAGCACTAGTTGTTTATTTCCGAACTAGCAAATCACCATATCTCCTTACAAGATAATTGTTCCGGTTTAAAATGTTGAAATGTTTCGCGTTTAAGTATTTCTCACAGTCTTAAGTTAAAATCTCAAATCTGGAAGTGCTCACTGCTTTCATGCTCTAAGCCATAATATTCATTCTTATTCTTCCCTTCATTGTTTCATCTTTGAAATTGTAGTGTGCCTCCCCTAATATTTATCCACGAGTCTGCCAGCCTAATTGGCTTTGGTTGTTTTTGAAAACAAAAGTTTTTCCTGAGTCACCAGCGTAGCTCTCTCTGCCATTTCAGACTCTTCCCTGAGTCACCAACATAGCTCTCTCTGCCATTTCAAACTCTTCCTTTGCTACAGATCGTCTGTGGGATTTAATTATTTGTACCACATGGTTGACGCACTTGAATCTTTGAAACTAAAGGAAATTTCCTTAACATAAATATTGTTAAGAAGTTTCAATGCTGGCTTGGAGTTGGCATTAAAGTCGATACCTAGAACAATGAAAATTATCCTTATATAAGAATTCCCTCCATCTTGTTGGCTTGTAACATTCTTGATAGTGTATTATTCAATGAATTAAAGGCTTTTGGCATTTGATTCTTACTCATAGCATATTTGAGGTTAATGAGTTAATAACACCACTACTAGGGTGAGAAAACACTACTTTTGAGTGCTTGATTAGATGAGGAACTCGAGTCCAAAACTTAAGTATATGTATTGGTTAGTCTCCTCTATACCTTGTGAATCTTCTAGTCTATTAAAAAGACTCTCCTTGAAAAGAATGCTTTAGTGACTGTTTTAAATTCATGTGCTTGTATTGTTTGTTGTCCTTTAATTAGAAGGAATCAATATTGTTGTTGGTTCGAAACAATTTTGGATAGACATTTGTAGTTTATGCACCTATCTTATTTGTTGTAACCAATGTTGATATTTACCTGTGTATAGATGTTGATTCTTTCTTAATAGTTCGTTGATCTTATGCATGTAATAAACTGTAGTTCACTGGACTTAAACGTAGGTAGTAATCGACCCTTGTTACATATTCTGTATATCATCCTTGGTAAGGTATTTTGCATATTGGCTTTTATTTAATGTTGCCTATAAGCCCTTATTGGGTGTTTGCATATCAATATATCTATGTGATATATATAAGAGCATACTTGGACCTACGACGCTTAATTTTATAGTGCTATGTTTTACTTTAGTCACTAAATATCCTTGTTAATGCACTTTTGTAGATTCAATCTAGTCTGAGACTGCCACATATACTCCGCGTATAGTTTGTAATTCAGGTTTGAACTACCACTTGTATCTTGTCTTTAGATCCTTTTATGAATTGTAGTCTGTAGTAAACCGATTGTGAAAGTTCGATGCTTTCTATATAGTGATTAATGTGAAGTGTGATTCGGTATTGTTCTTTTTATATATTCATATATGTATGTATAATTATATAATTATATATTTGCAGAGTATAAATGTCTACAGAATTCTATGTATTACTGTTACTTATTGTTGACAGAAACTTTAATTACTCTTACTTTTCTATATATATATATACATATATACATGCATATGCATGTATGTGAATATATATATATATATATATATATATATATATATATATATATATATATATATATATATATATATATATATATATATATATATATATATATATATATATATAAGTTATCTCTAAGTATGTGCATACACACAGATATCCATATACAATTATCAGAAATTGTATAAAATTGTCATGTCAAAGTGGAGATGTAATTAAATAAGTAAAAGTTAGTTATATAGGGAAACAAATCTGCCTAGAGACTTAAGTAACATGTTCATGAATTAAATTGGGAATTTAAATAGAGGAAATATTTATCTTACTCAAATAAATGAAAAGTTAATTTGTGTGAGTTATTAGATTATTCCTAGTTAAGACAAATGATTGAAAAGAGTATTGGTTGCATTGTTAATTTACCCTGTATTCTTTGATTGTGTCATTGAGTTGCATCATTGTAAGAAGTAAGTTAGTAACTAGTGAAATGAGATGGTTGTGATTTATTATTCAAGTTTAAGTCATTGTGGGTTATCATTCGATAGTTAAGTCATTGTGTGAAGTGGATGTTCGTAGTCTTCCAGAGGTTAGAGAAATTGTGTTTTGACCTAATGATTATGTTGATCCTTGAAATATGATGTTGTGATAATTGCAATGTGTTATGGGAAGAGGGTTAGCCATGCATAGTTTACTTGCTATTATGGTTGTATTTTGGTGGGTGGGATGGTACATGCCTCACCTTTATGGATCTTCATGTGAATTTTGTGGTTTGAGCATGTTTGCTTGGCCTATTGATTCTGCTGGTTTCTTGTTGTAGAAAGGGGGAGTGGCTTCCAATGGCGGCCAACACACAAAGTGGCATCTAGGACAACCCATGTGGGATTTTTCTAATCAAGTGATAACTTAATTAATTAATTAGGGAGTTGGGTAGAATTTCACCTTAACTAAGATGATTGGATGCCTCACCCATGCCTGTAGTGCTCGTTCAGGCTAAGGATGGGTTGGGAAGAACTGGTCAGGAAGACCAATATCCTTGTCCCCACGAGAGGATAATTGATCCCGCATGTTTCACCCTATGGGGCCGGCGTCGATTGTGAGACTGTCAGGACAACCATAGATGGGGGCCGACATCTAGTGAAAGACTATTAGGAAAACCCATGCTAGGACCATGCGATGACACTCTCCCCTACTACAACCTTGCATTTACTTGGATTGTATTTCCATTTTATGTTTTTGTGCCTCTGAAAGTGGTGTACTGTCGTTTGATATTGAACTTTACTTGTTCATTGTTGTCATGATTAGTCTTGTGTTGTCTATTGTCTTTGGTCTAATTGTGATGGTGGGATCCTTTGCTATCTCCTAGCATGGGGGTGGACCTTTGGGTTCCACATGGTTGGGTGGAAAGTACATTGTTCTCCATTAGGTTCCCTCTCCATGTTTGTGATTGTGGTGACTTCTCCAAGATTGAAGACTTCTGCATTGTACCAGCTCATGTGGTTTGTTACTATTGTATTTGTGTTGTATCATAATTTGATGTATCATGTATCATACTTGTTGTACACTCCTCACATGTATTCGAGGAGACATTTTTGTTCACTTGGATTGATGCAATGATGTAAACTAATGTAATTTGATGTTGAACCATACTATGTAATGGACTATGTATCAGATGTTATTGTATATGTAAATTAAAGAGATTGAATCAATTAATCTCTTTGAATTAATGTTATGGTTGTATCACATCGATTACTTGATTAAATGAGATAATTAGATGTAATTCCTTATTGATGTTAGCATTTATTTATTGTAATAATTTATAGTTCTTGCTAGTTAGTGGATGGGAATCATGTAGCATGGTTGCGGGCCATAGAGAACTTAGGTTAGATTTGTGTTAATGTTTCATTTGCAATAGAATGTTTATTGCACTTTAAAAAAAAAAATTGTTCCATTTTTGGTGTTAGAGTGTTGTCCTCTAGGGTCTCGTGGAACAGGAATTACACAATAACCAAATGGAAAACAAAGGGAAAAAAATAAAAATTCAAAGATATAGATGGAACATGAATCTACACAAGTGACCCTAATGACACCACTCAATCATTGCAAGTGTAAACTACAATTAAAAAATATAGGTGCCAATATTTTAAAGAAATTGATCAACTAAGGATGGAATCTCCTCTCCACAAAATAGGAATGTAGTGTTTATATGATAAGTGCTCCATCTCACCAAAATACATGGGTAACTAGCCATTGCATCTATCTTGTACATAGAAGCAAAAAATAGATATATAGCTCATTTCAAAGTGAAACCGAAGAAAAATAGAACCAAAACTATGAGAAACCCTTCATAATGATAACAAGGGAGAGATATGATAGGTCCACTTCAACTAGGTGTCACCATGTAGTTTATGAAGAAGAAGAAAGCATCACCAAATTTTTCACAAGAAAGTACCTACAACTGAAAAAGAGTGCACAAAACCAATACATACACTTGAAGGTAGATGAGGTTGTGATTACAAACAAGAAGGCACAAACTTGAAAAACATCTCATGAAACTTTATATTACAATGTGAGTACAAAATAGGGCACAAAAGATGTGCAAAGTCCCTAAAAAGTATCCATAATAGGGGCCATTTATCTCTATGCATCTACAAATGGGAAAGTGTATTCAAAAGATAGCTATAATACTAAAAGAGAAAAAAATGGATTGAAATACATAAATAATTTCTCAAAAGAAGTTATCCCATGTACAAATAGAAAGTTTCCAAGTGTCAAAATGTCCAAATAATCAACTAGAATGTGAAAAAAGAACTAAATAAAATGTACTCTAGGAAAAATTTGGAAAAATTTAGAAAAATTGTATGGATAGCCTAGAAGAGCTCTAAAATACCATTTCAATGCTACAAGAATCACAAAAAATGAAGGAAATAGCCAAAATTTATGAGCTCAAGAGTTGAAAATGAACACTAAATTCAATAATTAATAAAATGTACTACTAAAAAAATTTGAGAAAATGTCGATACCAATGGAAAATTCTTAGAACCATCTTTCCAATGATATCTCATTTGCTAAAATTTAATACACTATTCCAAATTCATGTCAAAAATAAATAATATCTCCTTAATGGAAAGTGAGGTCTACAGCCCTGGGCAAGTTGGGTGGCCACCCATAATGTTGACATCAACAAATGGAATATGCTATTGTGCCAAAATATTCATAGCATAAAGATAATATTATCCATCAAACAAAATATGCATTGAGTCCATCAGAAAAATATACTATATATTGGTAAATTGACATGGTCACCAAAATATTTGGTGTCTCCCATAATATTGATCAAAGATAGTTACACACTAAGAGTAAAGGTCAAGAAAAAATTGTTTGTTCAATTGTTTACAACTGCCTAGAAAATGAATTGTTAGTAAAGGAAAAAGCCTACAACTAAGTTAGAATATCTAAAGAAGACATCAAAAAAATGGAAATTGGTCATGATGAAAAAACTTTGGTGAAAAAAAAAAGGATGATGTGAGGAGATGACCACGAGAGGTCATTGTTGTTGGCATAAAAATTCTAGGAGAAAAGAAGGATGAAAAAATCAACTCAACCAACATGGACCATAGATCATGTCATCAATGAAATTGAATACCATCGAGTGGAGAAACTTTTGAGGCCAAAAAATCATAAGAGAAACAAAAATAGAATAAAGAACCCTTGAAACCACTAAAATATCATCTAAAACAATATACAAGTAAAAAATCACCTATGCCACATAAACTACTTGAGGACTGACACAAACCACTATAAACCTTGCATGTTCATTAAATACCCATGCATCATGTGTAAAAACCTCAAAACATCCATAGTCCATAAGGAACTAGTTTCTTATCATTGGAACTACTGTTTATTAAGAAAGGATGCTAATATATGGGTTATTGCCATTAGGATCTGGATTGGTGGCAAGATTGGCAAGGTCCTTGCTAGTGATAAAAATCATCATTGTGGTAAAACTCTAGCTATTGAAAAAAAATATAGAACCAAAAAATTTAAATGATATATCTATTAGAAAATGTTTCTAGGAAAATTAAGGACACTAAAAAATAAAAAAATCCAAATCGCATGCTACCACAAAAAATGTACCAATTCATAGATGTTGATGTAGGGCTTGTGTAAGATTCATATTGTTATTATATGGCATGAATGAATCCATACAACAATATTTGTTTTTAGCCTCAAACCTTGTGCCTCTAAAAAACAAATTACTAAAATTTCAACTGATTTGATTTTAGCACTTGGATAGGAAATCTTAGGGTTTTGGGCCTTCTAGATGTATGGTGAGGTTTGTTAGAGTCCATGATGCATAAGAATTTAACCCAAGGGTGGATATATCAAAAATAAATAGGGAATTGTAGATCTAGATCTCTGATAGCATTTTAGAGTTGATCCCTCATCCCTACTACTCCTAGGGATAACCTATAATCAAACCCTAGAGAAACCCTAAGTGAGGATAAGACAAGATCATGACATGTGTCCTCATCTTATGATTTGAGACAAAAATTCACATGACCTAAGTAAATTTATGTACTATATTACTCTAACAATCTATCTATGCCATAATACTATATATAATATATTTCCTAACTAATAGTGTACTATAGTAAAATGCATACCCTTGCATTTTCACACCTATTTGGGCCTGCCTTGCTTTATTTATGCTTCTTTATGGCTTAATTGGTCCTATTTTATGTCCACAAGCCCTATTAATGACATATTTTTCTAGTTAATCCTGAAATTATCCAATGTATAAATGTTAATTTAATGACTCCATCAGCGTGTCCTTGATTTTTGGGTTGACACTAAAACACCACCTAGGGCGTCTTAGTCCCCCAAGGCTCTCGGGACCCTAATTTTGGCATCTCTAGATTGGGCCCCTTTTTGGTGTTTGTGCCCCAAGATTTTAGGACTTGGGACTAAGACGCCACCTAGGGAATCTTAGTCCTCCTTGAGTCATTTTCAGGATTTAATTTCAAATTTGGTAGGATTTAGCCTCCTTTATTCAATGAATTCATATGTCAGCTTGGGGTGATAAAATTTGGGATATTAAGCATAGATAAGTATAAATACAAGGTTCCTTCATTCATTTCAACCCAAGTCTTTTGTGAGATCTTTTATCATAGCATAACTGAGTTCACAAGAGCATTCAAGAGTAGATTCATCAAGCATTTGAAGCCATTTTTTAGATTCAAGCATCATATCAAAGTGTTTACTTGCATCATGTGTGTTCTTGTGCTAACATTTGTGATGTAGGGTTTTGATTCAAGCAAGAAATTCAAGCATTATCTATCAAGAATTCAAAATCCATACCCATTGCAACCATTACACACAAGTTTGTAGACTTCATAAGGGTTTGGTGAGTTGTAGTATGCATGTTGTTCATTCACCATTTCCTTCATTATTTCTATTTCATTTCAAGGTTTAATTACCAACAAGGGGTTTGACCAAGGAAAACCCACATTCACTAACAAACAACAAGTTTTTCCCATCTTGCATAGTTGTGATTACAGGTCTAGGTTGTAGACTTGAAGATCATTTGGAGTGCAAAATTGCAAAATTTGCAAAGTTGCATCACAAATTTTTCATCTTCATAGAAACTCACTTACAGGCCTTATTAGGAAGTTTTAGAACCTGGGACTAGAAGGGAAGCTTATGCAGACCTTAGAACTTAGGATCATGTTCATAGTTTTTAGAAATTTAGAATAGGACTAATATGCCATCTTGGGCATCTTAGTCCTCCCAAGCTCAATTTTTAGATATTTTTAGAGATCTAGTTTCAAGATCCGAAGACTGTATTTTCCCTGAAAAAATGGTACTGGGACTAAATCACCATCTTGGGAATCTTAGTCCTCCACAACATATTTTGACAGTCTCTTTGCATTTCTAGAATCTCCATGACATCTCCATATTTCCCAAGTGCACACATACCATCTCGTTGTTGCATAAATTCATCATTTGCATATTTCACTTAGCTTGCATTGTTAGTTTTAGGTAATTTTGCATATCACAGTGTTTTTTCAAACATTTTCTTTTCCAAGCATTTGCTTTGTGGTGAACCCTTTAGAACTTAAGAAACCCTTCCTAAGACCCTCCTAATTGATAATTGGCTCACCTTGAGAGGTTGTTAGTCAATCTGATTAGGACTATTAGGACATTAGTGAACGGTTGAATGAGAAAAGTGTGATATCCCAAAAAGGTATCCATTTTCCTCCTCGTTAGATGTATATGACTATATTGTTATTGCATCCTAACTATGATTCTTTGCAAAGATAAATGATTTACTCCTTTATTCTAAGAATTACATATTTTCTAATTATAAGGTAATTCATGTGATTCTTCTCAAGGGAGACATATAGTGGTACTAATTATGTAGCTCTTTATAATGAACCACATTCTTAGGAATCACCTACAATTGAATGGTGGTGAGAGTTGACTTTTGTAGAGGATAGCTGACATGGAATCAAAGATGGCGAGGTATATCAAAATAAGATTTTACATGAAAATACTACTTGGGGTTTCCCTTCATCCCCACTAGATCCTTCAATTTAGGAGTGAATAATAGTTAGTTTATTATGCAAAAATCCTCAAGCGAGTATCAATGAGTTAGGAGAATCTTTTATAGCTACTTAAAATATATTCTTAAAATTATTTATAAATCCATTGTAGGTATCTCCATAGCCCTATTATTATAAAAAATAATGCTTCTACATATCCAAATGTTAGTTCAAGCCTACTACCTAAAACTCTCTATCCTAAAAATTCCTTTAAGATTACACTTATATCTTCACATAACTAAGCAACATTTCTCAAAAATTATGTTGATAAAAGTGGGATTTCAGAAAGGAAAGGAATGTATATTTAAAAAATTAGATTATCCTTCTTTAGGGATCATTGCTACCTTTGACAAGGGAAACACATCTATATCCCCATCTTATCTCCAACCCATATATCAACCTCCATCTTTCTACGAGATTCTCATCATCTCCATCACTTCTCCAAATCATTTTTCCTCTTATCAAAAAATCCCTACATCTAATCCTCCATCTAGCACACGATCTAATAATAATACTCAACCTAATCCTACATCCAAATATTCCTCAAGGACTAAACCAAAATCCTACAATTTTGGAGTTATGCCACCCCACCAAATCACCTAAGTGTGTCACTAAAAAGGACATAATTCCCCCAAAACCTACTAACCTCCTCCAAAATCCTAACCCCATCCAACCCATCAAAACCATCCAATCCCAACCCCATGAATATATTGAATTGTCCATCTCTTCAAATACCTAATCTAAAGAGTCAACCCATGTTAAAAACCAATCCCCCATTATACCTTCCATGTAAATCCAACCATGTAACATTATTATTCCAAATTATGTTGAACCATCCCCCTTCTAAATTGATGTTTTACAATCCCATCTAATATCCATCATGATCCCTTACAACCTCCTATGAAAACAATCTCACAACCATCACCTTATCCTCTTGATTCACTAACCTTTAACTATAGTGATTCCCTCATCAAAAAGGAACATAAACTATCCATCACCCATTCCCCTCCACCTCAAAATGGAAAAACATATTGTTTCCAAAGAATCCAACATTTTTTCTCCAATTGAATCCTAAAAACCATGAAATGTCAAAGAAAATTATTAGGCCTTCATTAGAATTGCATCCTAGATCCCATCTATCTCAAACAAAATCCAATATTTCAAATTCTTGGCTATGTATTTGAAGGAACCTAATCAAAATATATTAGTAGACCCCTTGTTCCTCCTAATATTTTTTCTTCCAAACCTACAACAAAATATTACCATCACTCATTTAAGTTATTTATCAAATTTCCTGCTCCTTTAGATCAACCCAAAATTAAATACATCATCCCTCCTCAATATTCCAAATCCATTTTGGACACTTATATCCCAAAATCCACCTTTATATATGCCCCTCATCTTCCCTATCCATTTTGGGTCCCTATGTCATAAAATCCATTCTCCCAAATCCTAACAATCTATTCCTTGGAATCCCCAATTAGGATCAAGAAATATAGATACCAATGATCCATTTCCAGTTCATTCCCTCTATCCCTTCTTCAATACATTATCCAAACAACCCATCATAACATGCCCATTCTATTTTTTTCAAAAGGCACATAAAGCTACTTGAATCCAAAAAAATCCAAGGATCACAATGTTCCCTCAAAAAAATATGCAAATATAAATATAAATCTAATCCAGAATGAAAATAAATCCAAGTGGCCTCAAAGTTCCACTTAGAAAAATCAAAAGAAAAAACTATGTATATCTCAAATAAAAATAATGCAAAGCATACAAATGTAAAATCCAAAATGTAATCCAAATCCACCCTTTCAAAATATTCCTCCATCACTACACACCGTTGGCCTCCTACAGTGATCTCAATAACTAAGCCTTTGCAAACATGATTCAGAGATTGGAAATCTTACCTAAATAGCCATTTCAACCATCATGAAGGTGCATTTAACTTGTCAACCCAGGGACATGAACTTGAAATGGGTCAGCACATTATGTGCACTAGGAACTCAAAGTAGTCATTCTACTCTACAACTAAGGAACACACAATACTGAAAGTAAATTGCTTGAAAAGGAATCAAACAAATGTTGAAAATCAATCAATGACCATGCTAAGCAAAAATGCATAACATGAATGAAAATCTGAGCAACAGACAAGACACTACTTTGTCTGCTTTGGCTATAGGAATAGTCACAAAATGAAATTCTAGTGGCTACAGGAACAGTCGGTGCCAGATTTCCAACTAAGTACTAAATAGCAAGTAATACTAAACTAATGCTAAACTAAAAAGACAGATTACTCACCAAGTGGGACCCCTTGGATAAGTATCCTCTAAAACTAATGAAAACTCAGACGCTCGAACTTAGAAATTTATTTTATTCACTATGAATCATGCATACATGAGAGTAATGTATCTGTATTACTAGAGAATGAGAGTAAAATATCAAATCGTGTAACCTCCTGAAGAAGAAGCATCAAATCATTATTTATACTAATCAGCTAAATGTGGCAGTCAACTCCACAACTAGGAGGATGGCATTTAGGGAAAATAGGGAAAGTGGAGTGATGGCGGTTACACATGCATAAAATCTAGTCAGACATGCAGGTCCAAATGCAAATCCAGCATAGTAGTAATGCCCATGCTTGCTCGGTCATTAAAGTACACTATAAGGCAGTTACGTTTAGTTGCATGCAAAATCTTCTGATGTCGGTTGTCTTTGACTTGGAGCTATTCTTCAGCTATTCATTATGGTGCATGCCCAGCTAGCGGTGTCTTGCTCAACTTGGAATATTAAATTTGCATGGAAAGGTCAGTATGCATAATAACTGAACATTTATAACCACTCTAAGGAACATTCATTAACCACATGCAAAATTAATATAGATAACCCACATATTATGTGAAATGTCATTAAAGCTCAAATTTCAATGGTTTGAGGAAAACATTATGCCAATACCAACATTTAACATTAAATTCCATGACATCTATTAGCAAATAGACTATAGATTCTACCCAAAATTAGACCAAAAACTAGGCTCACCACTCCCCCCAACCTAACATTTTGTTGGTCCTCTATCAGGGGAAGAGTTGTTCTTCTGCTTGGTCAAAGCTATGAAGTTTGCAACTAATAGCTATCCAACATCAGTGGCTGCAATGCGTGAATCAGGATCCCAATAGAATCCTCCCAATCTGTCAAATCTGTTCCATCTCTACCTCTCTGCACCAATGTCAAGTTTGTAGAATCTAAAGTTTGGCATAGGCCACATGAGCATGGGTGGCTGGAAAGTTAGGGGAAGCCAAGACCGCCCCTGAGTTCTCCCAATCTGAATATACCTATCAATCCTCTTTAGTGTTGTAGCATAATTGTGGATAGAATGAGGCCCATCCTGCTTCAACTCATCAGATAGACTATTCCATCTCTATGATAAACATCTCCTCATGGTTTCCTCCTTTTCTATTGTCTTTACTTCATACTCACTGTAAACTACCTCAATCCAAGGCATAATCTTGTTGCCATAACTAGGTCTAAGTAGAATTTTGTGCCATTCCCTATAAATATCCCTTGGGTTACTTGATTCAACTCTAATAGGTAGAGGGATATCGGACTCCAACCACTTATAAGCTCCATGTTGTTGTCCCCAACTAATCTCATTTTGTACCCAAGACATAAATGCTCTCAATTGAACATCCCCAACATACAACAACAGATTCCAATCATGGTCTTTTGTAATAGCATAATTATGCAAATAAAATTCACATAGCAAATTCTTCATTTCAAGGGAGGCAATTCTATAAGCATTGAAAAATTCCATAGGGGTTTCAATAGAAGGATTCAAACCTAAGGCAATCCTTGACAACTAAAAAGAGAGATACTTCTCTTTTAGGAGCAGAGCATAGACCCTTGGAGGGGTCCTACATTCCAAAATCTATGGTGTTAAAGCTTCCATATCATCCACCCTCTATTTTAGGGTGGCAATTTCTACATCTTTATATTCTATCTACTCATCCTTCTTTTGAATTTCCTCCTTGAATTTCCATTTTTCCTTTCTCCATTCTTCCTCCCTTCTTTGTATTTCCTTCCATAAATTTAAAATTGCTACATGTACTATAAAACCAGGAGGATTATGGATGCCTACTAGTCTTTTTGTTGATTGTGGCTCTTCATATGACACTATCTATATGGACTCAGGCTATCTAGCTATCTCTGGTTGTAGGGGTATTGTTTCTTCTTTCACCCCTTGCTGTAGGGACTCTTATTATTGTTCTTGTCGTGGCTGTAGGAACTCCTAATCTAGTTCTAGCTATTTTTGTAAGACTTCTTGCTCATGTTGTAGGAAGTCTTGACTTTCCTCTAATTCTTCTACAATGTTAGCAAGATTAGCCAGTGTTATATTTTTTGCTCTCTTGGATATGTCTTTTTCTTCTTCAACATTCTCCTACTCCATTAGAGCTTCAAGGTCCCCATGTGAGGTCTCACTAGGTTTAGGGCTTTCTTGTGGAGGTGTACCAATCACATGCCTAGTTGGTCTTCATTTCCTGAGAGGTCTCTCACATTTTCCTTTGGCTACAAGATGAACAGTGTCAGCCTTTCTTTTTTGAGAACTTGGCACCTTTCTTTCTATAGGTTGTGTTTTGTCCTTTCCTTTTCTTGTTTCTATTTCTCTCTTTTGTGCCCTAGTTTTCATCAGGGTCTCAAGTGGAATGTCATCATCCAAATTGGAGGAAGAAATTTCTTTTATTGAGTGCTCTATTTAAGAAGAACTAATTTCTATGGTTCCTTTTGCTACAAGAGGATTCACACTAGAGCCAGCACCAAAGGTCGAAGCACTAGGAATGGCTTCATCCAACTTATTCTCCTACTAGACCTACAGGATTGAGGTAAAGCCCTAGGTTGCAAGTGCTCAGGTCTAATTTGATCAACATTTATAAATTCTTCCCATGTTATGATGGGAAGAAATGGTAGCTACAGTTATTGTCACTTCACACATGCAAGCCGTCCTCTCATTCGGATTTCAAATCAGCTCATTTTAAAGTTTTTGACGTAGCCTAGTATGAATTGAAACATGGGAAATAAATTCACAAAATATTTGCATCTTTTTCTTTCCCCTCCCCCCAACCTAAATTTGGACATGTGTCCACACATGCAAGATGGGAGTGGTGATTTGACAGGGGATAATGGAATTTATGTGAAGTTCTATACTAATGTATAGTGATTAAATGAACACACTTAAAATATGATTAAATATAGCAATTAATGTGCACATACCTAAATATGTGGAAGATTTGTTGCAAAAATCATGGAGAAAGTACCACTCACCTTGTGGGAATAAATTGAGCAATTAATGAAAATGAAATGGAGTGAGGTGAGGTGGAATGAAGTGATGGAAGAGAGAGAAAAGTGGCGATGGATGGGTGGATGGATAGATGGGTGAAGAAATGGACTTCTACGTAAGTGAAAGTCTTTATTATGAGAGAGTATGTACCTTAATTAGCCAGAAGGAGGGACGCTAGGTCCACTACATTCAACTGTAGGAAGCTTAGGTACTGAATGCTGGGTGAATTATTTTAGGAACTCTTCTTTAGAAGCTAGCTTGTGGTATAATCTGAGGCAATGACCATTGACAAGTAATTTGAACCTGACAGAGTCAATGGTGGTAAGTTGAACAACTCCATTAGGAAATACCTCAGCAACTTCATATGGTCCTAGCAATTTTCCTCCATTGTCCTGGTATCTCGAGTCATAAAGCAGGGCCCAATCTCCTGTTTTGAATTTCTTATCCTTGATAAATTTGTCATGCCACTTGATTCTCTGATTTTGCACCACTTCTGTATGTTGCAGGGCTTCTCTTCTTATTTCATCCAAAGCATTTAGCTACATGATTCTTTCTTTCTGTGCCTCAGAAATATCCATCCCCAAATCTACTACAGTCTATAGAGTCTTATATTCAAATTCAACTGGAATCATAGTTGTTTTTCCATACAATAACTCAAATGGGGTGAAGCCTGTAGTTTTTTTCCAAGTTTTCCTATAAGACCAAATAGCTTCTAGTAATCTATTTTCCTGATCCTTTCTATGAACAACTACTTTTTTAGTCATAATGGCTTCAATCTCTTTGTTGGTCACCTCAACTTGGCCATTAGCATGTGGGTGATAAGGAGTAGACTTCATGTGCCTTATGTTGTACTCATTAACCAATGTTGCAACAAGGGTTGATGTGAATTATGCTCCTTGATCAGTTACTATTTCTCTTGGGACTCCATATCTTGTGAAAATTTACTCATAAAGAAATTTTGCAAGCTTGTTATCTCTTGCATGTTTCATAGCCTTAACTTCTACCCATTTTGTCACATAATCAGTGCATACCAATATATAAGACTTACCATTTGATGGAGGATCAATTGGTCCCACAAAATCCAATCCCCATTTGTCAAAGGGAGTGATTACTACCTGAGGGCACAATGGCATCTCATCAGACTTGGTTGGTTTTCCCATTCTTTGACATCTATCACATTTTTTGGTATACCTTCCTACATCCTCATGGAGTGTTGGCCAGTAATATCCTATGTTCAAAACCTTCATTGTTATCCTCTTGGTTGCAAAGTGTCCTCCACATGGTTCATTGTGGCATGCATGAAAAATTTCATATGTCTCATCTTCTCTCACACACCTCCTCATGACATGGTTAGGTCGAGTATAAAACAAACATCTAGAAATCCAAGAGAAAGGAAAATATTTTTCAATGAGTTCCCTTTTCTCTTTTGGAGAGAAGTGAGAAGGAACTCTACCTGTGACCAAGAAACTGGCTATGTTAGCATACCAGGGTGTTTTTACACTAAGGGAGAATAGATGCTTATCAAGGAAAGAGTCATCTATGGGCTGATTATCTTCTAATGTAGTTAGCCTTGAAAGAAAATCTACAACAACATTGGCCCTCCCTAGCTTATCCACAATGGTTATATCAAATTCTTACATCAACAATAACCATCTTTCCAATCTATCTATGATCAAAGGTTTATTCATGAGATATCTAATGGCTACATGATCAGTGTGTACAAAGATTTGGTAGCCTGTTATGTAATTTCTAAATTTATTCAATGCATAGATGATTGCCATCATTTCTTCTTTTGTCACTGTATAATTGAATTTAGCTCCTTGTAAATTTTTGTTGATAAAGTAAATAGAATTTTCAATAGCTCCTTCTTTCTATCCTAAGACCACTCATATGGCATAATCTGATGCATCAGTATGGATGTGGAAAGGAAGCTCCCAATTAGGCCCTTTGAGTTTAGGAGCATGAGTCAAGGTTGCCTTCAAGTCAGAAAATGCCTTTTCACAATCTTCAGTCCACTGAAATTTAGCATCTGTAGTGAGAAGAGTGTACAATGGTGTTGATACCTTGCTGGAATCCTTGATGAAATGCCTATAATATCCTACATGACCCAAGAAACTCCTAACATCCTTTTGTTTTGCAGGTGTGGGCAGATTTGTGATTACCTCAATCTTTGTAGGATTTACTTGAATTCCTCTGTGGGAGATGTAGTGGCCAAGAAATACACCCTCTTGCATCATCATGAAGCACTTTTCACTATTTAAGGATAAGTTTTGGTCTTCACATCTCTATAGAACTCTCCTGACATTTACCAATGCTTGATTAAAATCAGCACCATAAGTGGTGAAGTCATCCATATAAATCTCCATGCAATCATGAGAAATATCTTAGAAGATGCTAATGAGTGCCCTTTGAAAAGTTGTAGGTCCATTACAAAAGCCAAATGGAAGTACAGAATAGGAATAGGTCCCCCATGGACACGTAAATGTAGTCTTCTCCTAGTCTTCTGGTGCAATTTGGATCTAGTTGTGGCCGCTGAACCCATCTAAAAAAGAGAAGTATTGCTTTCCTGCAAGTGTGTCCAAAACTTGGTCAATGAAGGGTAGAGGAAAGTGATCCTTCTTGGTGGCGGCATTCAATTCCCTATAATCAACAAAAACTTGCCATTTCCCTCCTTTCTTGGGCACAATCACCAATGGAGACACCCACTGACTATCTGAAATGGGGTAGATAAATCCTACATCTAGTAATTTCTATAGTTCTCCTTTCACAATCTCTCTTAGTGCAAGGTTAATTCTTCTTTGTGGCTATCTTATTGGGGTGCAATCATCTTCGATGTAAATTTTATGTGTACACAATTTAGGATCCAATCCCTTCATATCATGATAATCCCATGCAAATGCATGTTGATGGGTCCTTAATAGGTTTTCCAATAACAATTGTTGTTCTTCATTCAATTTACTATTAACATTCAAATATTTTCCTTCTGACACCTGGACTTGTGTAGTTAACTCTATCATGGTTGTTTCATTAACACTTGGTACCTTTAGTTCATATGGTAGCAATGTATAGGACATACTTGTTGCAGGAAATTTGTCTACAAGAATAGTGGCTACAAGAAGAGTGGTTGTGGGAAGTTTGTCTATAGGAACAGTGGCTACAGGAAGAGCATCTATAGGAAGAATGTCTGCAGGAATAGTGGTTGCAGGAAGGGTATGCAATAGTGTGTTGACTAGAGTAGTAGAATGAGAAGATGATGTATCCTCCACTTCATAATGGTTTTGAATGATGTTATCCAATACTCCATCCTCATCTTGGAGCTGCATGAAAGATTTTCTACCTAGCATCATAATTTGCACCACAAAGTTAACTTCCTCGGTCTCTTCACCAACATGTGGCCATACAGATTATCTTCATCATGAGATGGTTGAGCAGGTGGATAAAGAACAAAAATTTTAGTGTTCCTCCAATCTGAAATGGTCATGTCACCTGACCGACATCCAATATATGAATTTGTAGTTGCTAACCATGGCCTTCCAAAATAAATGGGATACCCGCCTAGTGTGGCTTTAGGAGAAAGAATCATAAAGTCTGTTGGGTACTCCCAGGAGTCTAAAATTACCACAAGATCCTCCACTACACCATCAGGCTTAACAATAGAGCTATCAACAAGCTGCGGGACAATAGGAGTGGACCTCATACTTGTGATATTTAGTTGTTGCAGGATGTCTTTGGTCATTATATTAATTGATGCTCCTAAGTCAATCAAAGCATTCTTCACTTGGATCCCAATTATGACAACTGCTACCACAAGACTGCCTGGGTCATTATACTTGGGAATAGTCACTTTTCCCAGCATGATGTCAGCTAGCTAGCCCACCACATGAACTATAGTTGGGTCTTTCTTTTTCCTACTTGGCTTCTTGAGACATGCTTCCTTGATTGCTTTGTCATAGATTGGAACATCTTTTATGGCCTGAAATAGAGGTATCTGGACACATACATGCTTCAGTTGGTCCAAGATATCAAAGGTTGTATCCTCATTTTCTTCCTTCTTCTTGGAAACTTCTAATCTCTAAGGAAATGGTGGCTCTTGTTCAATCTACTTGACTTGGACTGGTTAAGGATTTTTAGGTACACTGGGCTAAATGGGATCATTCAGAGGTTCCTCTTCCTCTTCCATAGGGAGCTCAGTGATAATGGGCTTGGAAGGGGCCGGCAGAGTAGTACCTAAATGCAAGTGGATATCACTTACACTCATAGCATATTCAGGAAATTGATTTGAATCAATAGAGTAGGAAGGTTGCTACTATGTTTTGATATTTGGATTGGGTGTGGGATGAGTTGGTAGTTGAGTAGGTTTAGGTGCATTTGAGCTGGGATTAGAAAGTGGAGGCATTATAGTAGGCTGTTGGGGTTGAGAAGGTGGCTCCATGTAACTAGTTGTCTGAGTAGGCCATTGTTTCCCTCCTTTCCATTTATTTGTTTGCTACCAATTTCCTGGAGGTGGCTTCCAATGTCCTTAAAATTTTTGCCAATTCCCTTGAGGTTGCTTCCACTAGGGTGGAGAACTCTAATCACTAGGCCAATCATTTGGAGGGGTACTCCAAGGATGTGGTGGATATCCTCCATAATTGGGTGGATATGGGGGCTACCATTGGTTACCAGAGGAATAGGAATTAAAATATGGCCCAACATAGGATAATGGACTCAGTGGCATACCTTGTCTTGGAGCCCAAGACTTCCTTTGTGTAACATAGTAGACTTGGTCTTCTTCAATCTGGATTGGCTTGAACTCAGGTGGAACTTGCTTGCTTTCAAGGTTAGCTACCATCTTGCATCTATAGTCCTTCTTTTATCTACAGTGGGGCAATACTCTATCAACATTGCCTCTGCCTCCTCTTGCTTCTTCTTGGCCTGAAGTGTATCTAGTTTATTGATAATGTCTTGCTTGAAGTCTTCTAGCAAATGAGTAACCTCTATTCTTGAGACTCCACTAGTAGTTGACTTACCCATGGAAGATTTCTAAGGTCTCCCTTTCTTTTAAGTTTCCCTAGAGTAGTTCTAGAATATTTCCTTGATATCTTCCCAAGGGACTTGGGAAATATCTCATCCTCCCATGAGGTCCACGGTTACACTGATTCCTCTTAAGAAAAGCAACTTATGTGAGCCTTCATTAAGTGTATGGTGTGGAGATTTTTGTAGGAAAAACAAAAACCTTACAATATAATCTTCTAGGCTCTCATCTTCCTTTTGTTGTATCCTGAAAATGTTGCCTCCTCTCATATCACTACCTCTACAATATTCCTTGTATTTCTCAAGGAATTTTATCTTCATGTCTTCCTAAGTTTCCGCAGTATCTCTACCTAGGCTCATGAACCATCTTAATGCAACCTCTTTCAAAGTGGTAGGAAATAGCTTAAGCCTATGGGCATTAGTGGTATAATCATAACTCATGCAGAGTATGTAAAACTCAAATAGAAAGGTATCTGGATCTTCTATGACAAGTCCATAAAAATTTGGGAGTGTTGAGGCAGGAATGTTCTTGATGTTTTCAACTTCATTCTGACGGGCAATGGGGAAAGGAAAAGTTGGCTGGTTTTGTCTGTTCCTATTTGCATTACCCATTCTTGTTTGATGTTGTTCCAAAACAAAGGGGTTCTCAAGTTGATTTTGATCTTCAAAGGAGACTTCAGAACTATTCAGATAAGGATATGCATTAGCAAAGGGGTGTCGATCTTCTTATTATTCTTCTTCTAGTAGATTCTGATAGTCAACTAGTTGGAATGGATTAGGATTGTTAGGAAAGAATCTCCCATAAGCATCCCTTCTCCTTCCTCTATGCATGTGGTATCACTCACTATCAGTCAACTCACACAAAGAATTGGTAAATAATGAGGGGGTTCATTACTTCCTAAATGAGAATATGCTAAGAACAACTTCCAGAAACACTATAGCAAGGAAAACTACCAATGACTCCAAAAGACTTCCTAGTTTGACACCATCCCCGACAATGGCGCCAAAAAATGTTGGCCTCCTACAATGATCTCAATAACTAAGCCTTTACAAACATGATTCAAAGATTGGACATCTAACCTAAATAGCTATTTCAACCATCATGAAGGTTCATTTAACTTTTCAACCCAAGGATATGAACTTGAAATGGGTCAGCATAGTATGTGCACTAGGAACTCAAAGTAGCCATTCTACTCTACAACTAAGGAACACAGTACTAAAAGTAAATTGCTTGAAAAGGAATGAAACAAATGTTGAACATCAATAAATGACTATGCTAAGTGGAAATGCATAATAGGAATGAAAATCCGAGCAACAGATAGGACACTACTCTATTTGCTTTAGCTACAAGAATAGTTGGTGTCATATTTCTAACTAAGTACTAAAAAACAAGTAATACTAAACTAATGCTAAACTAAAAAGACGGATTACTCACCAAGTGGGTCCCCTTGGATAAGTATCCTCTAAAACTAATGAAAAATTAGATGCTCGAACTCAGAACTTTATTTTTTTCACTATGAATCATGCATACATGAGAGTAATGTATCTGTATTACTGGAGAATCAGAGTACAATATCAAATCATGCAACCTCCTGAAGAAGGTGCATCAAATCATTATTTATACTAATTAGATAAACATGGCAATCAACTCCACAAATAAGAGGATGCCATTTAGGGGAAATAGGGAAAGTGGAGTGATGGCAGTTACACATGCATAGAATCTGGTCAAACATGCAGGTCCAAACACAGATCTAGCACAACAGTAATGCCCATGCATGCTTGGTCATTAAAGTCCACTATAAGAAGGTTACGTTTAGTTGCATGAAGAATCTTCTATTATTGGTTGTCTTTGACTTGGAGCGATTCCTCAGCTGGTTGTTATGGTGCATTCCCAACTGGCAGTGTCTTCCTCAACTTGGTGTATTAAATCTGCATGGAAAGGTCAATACGCATAATAACTGCACATCTATAACCACTCTAAGGAACATTCATTAACCACATGCAAAATTAATACAGATAACCCACATATTATGCCAAATGTCAATGGTTTGAGGGAAACATTATGCCAATACCAACATTTAACATTAAATTCCATGACATCTATTAGCAAATAGACTATAGATTCTACCCAAAATTAGACCGAAAACTAGGCTCATCACACACATCCCATCCCCTAATTCCATTTTGGGTACTTATATTCCAAATTTTTCTATTATACATCCTCCAACATCCCATAAATCTATCAAAAATCCTCATCCATCATGATGTGTTTAAATTTTGTTCTTGGTACCCTTAATACCATGGGCTTATGCCACCCCTCCATCTTCTCCCCCTTTCACTATCCTATCCATTATCTAACATATATTCCCCATCACATCCATTTAATGCCTATGTTTGCATAATTCACTTCTCACCATCCCCTCACCAAAGGAAACCTTGGACAAGCATATCTTTCAAAAAGAAAGGTTCTACCAACCTACATTGGTCATCTTCCATGGGCTTCCTTGCCTCAATATAGCAATAAGACACTTCATTCCTTCCTCGAATTTATCTACTATTCTTATGATCCACTTAATTCCTTATCCACCTTCATATCCTCCATCTACCTCTAATTTCTTACCCACATTCCTCCACCCTCTTCCATAAATCCAAAAAAAGCAACAAATTTTTTTTAATAGAAATAATCTAATCCAATAGTGTAAAATTTGTAAATAGTTGTGTTGGGAAAGTACCATGACAAAAACTTGGAAAACAAGAGTCATATAAATCCCCCACCCACTTGCACTCCTACACTTAGGGGAAAGTTTTATCCTATCCACTCCCCTCTATTTACTTCATCCTATATTCTTCATCCCATATACTTATCCCTTACATATCCATGTCTACCCTTTGTATCTCATCCCTCCCAATTACTCCATTCCTTCAATCTTGAAATGGATACGAAAAAACACACAAGCATACCTTCAATAATACAAGCCTTAGCTTCTCTATATTTCATCTATAGTTTGTATCATCCTTCCATATATCTTTTACTACTTTCAACCATCAAGATATCCCCCCAAACCACCATTCCATCCTACCATGTTCCATAAATTTGGTAGAATTTCCCAAAATTATTTTCACATCCCTTGCACTATATCTACCATGCACCATCTCCTTCCTATTGGCTCAAATCATTCAGTTCCCACCCTCCATTCCTATCAATGTATTCATATTTTCCATCCATACTTCTAATAGTCCCTATACTCACACTTCCTCCATTAAATTTCCCTTCCAAAAATTGTTATATCCCATATTCTACACCCACCATTATCATTCACACATTATCTAGACATATTATTTTTACATAAAGTTTATTCCATGGATATTTGACCCCCACATACACCCATCCATTATAAATCCCCCATATATCCCCATTATCTATCCATCATCCATTTATTTCCCATCATCCCTTCATTCCCATGAGATTTATCCTCCCTCATTCCTTATCCCTAGACTTGGTATTTCTCTTGTCATTTGTTTCCAAATTTAGGCTACCATCCACTCCATTCAACATAATCCACCATCATTCTAATGGTCCTCATAGTATATTACTCCAATAATCTGAGATCACAAGTTGATCTCTTAATCCATGCAATCTAGCTTAGAAATATAAAAAACTCATCTAGTCACATCCTTGGTCTTGTTCCCAACCTCACTGCATTCCCTGATAAAAATTATCATCATCATCATCATTCAGATGTATCCTTTACAATCCTTGCATTTTTTGAAGATATATCATTCCCACATTAACAAATCTTGTCCATTATCCTTCAATCAATCTTGGTTTCTCAACTTGACCATGGGAGCATCATTTTTACTATTGAATAATATTTTACATTTTTTTCCTTGTTTGTATGTGTAAGCACCTAAATTTGGACACTCCCATATGGTCAAATTTATCCTTTTATTCTTCTATCCTATTCGCATATCCATACTAATTAAATAATTCATTATTTGGTTAATATTTATCCTATTCCTAACAACTCCTAAAGTGTTTAATTATTTAATTAAATACTTTATCCCTTTCCTCTCTAAATTAAATAAATAGACCAATTTATGTAATTTAGTCACAAGAATTAAATTAATTTTTAATCCATTTCTCTCTGCAAATGTCACATCCTCCATAACCTTTTTCTAATCCTAATTAACTTACCTAATCCTTTCATTAGGATGTGCACACCCCTAATCTTGGAATTAGTGTCACATCCTCCATAAAAGTCTGTTTGCCTCTAATCCCATCATTAGTCTGCCTAATCACTTGCACAATCAATAATCATGATTAATTAATCCCTAGCCTAGGCCTCTTGGCAATTATGCTATGGGTACTTGGGTCAACCCTCCTAAATGCTTTCTCTTTTTGGAGAAGCTATCCCCATCTCCCAAGGAATTTTAATTCCATTTTATCTTCCCAACATTGTCCATGTGGAATTTTTAATTCCACTTATCCCACCAAGACATCCTATGTGGAATTTTTCATTCCACTATATTCTTCCTACAACTTGGGAGGAATTAAAAGGTAATTTTTAAATCACTTCCCACATTCCCATGTCCTTACAAGGGGAATTTTAAATTCCCCTTGTTCTTCCCAATGTTCTTGTCCAAACATCTAGAAGGATTTGAATTGTCACATCCTTCCATCATTTGAGGAAGGATAAGGCAAGTCAAGCCTTTCCTCTCCCCCAAGGTACTTGCAAGTACCTCCACCTATCACACACCTCATCTCCACATCACCATTCCCTTTCCACCTAGGTCTCCACATGTCTTCACCAAATGAGTTGAAATTCCTCAAGATATCTCAACCATTTATCTCTTAAACCTAAATTCAATCCAAACCTTTCATTTTATCCTCTCTAAATTGGATAAATAGCCAACTTTCATTCTCGCTAACACTTACACAATTTTCACTCACACTCTTGAATTCAAGCTCTCATACATCAATTATTGCAGCCATTATAGTCTTCATATTTCATCCAAAATAAACAAGTTCATTCATTTCATGCATCATATCCACACAATAATTTTCATTATAGTTGCATGCTATCATCTTGACAAAGGAGCACACAAATCTTTGATCTAAGGGCCAACCAAAGGAGCAATTTGAGCAAGGTAAAGGTATTATCTTTTATTTTTTAATTTGATTGAATTAAACTAGGGTAATCATTGAGGTGTTACTTGTGTTTTTCCTTTTGCATTTCATTGTTGTATTTGCATTCTATATGGGAATTTCACCTACACACATTTATGTGGGACCCACGTCATGGGTCTACTTTCACATTTGTTGTTTCTTTTATTTTGCAAGTTCATATTTTTGAGCTTCAAAGGTGAATCCTCTCAATGTGTGATTTTTCCACTTTCAGGGGTGATGTTGCTACATATAGGGGAAATTATGTGTTTAGCCCCTTCTAGCAAAATTTTAGAGGCAATTGTGCACTCACCCATCTACATCTAGTCCAAAGGGGTGAATATGAATTCTTCAGGGTTGATTTTACATTTGGTCCCCTCTAGAAAACTTTCAAAGGAAATTTGTGCACTCGCACATCTGCATCCAGTCTAGAGAGGCGAATACACATTCTTCAAGGGTGATTCTGTGACCACCTATAGAGGCAATTCTACACTCCCGAGGGGCAAATCTAAGGTAAAACCAAGAGTGAATTTTTTTTTTAGAGTTTTACTAACTATTTGGGTACGTTTCCTTTCATTTGATGAATATTGATGGAACCAAACTTCTAACATATTTGTTGTAGGATGAACAGTTGAAGAATTTAGAGTAGTAATTTCCCTAACTAGCTAGGCACACGTAGGTAAAGTAAAGGGTCAAATAATTGTTTTTTTTTTTTTGGAGTTACTATGGATGTATGCTCTCCCTTTGCACTATACAGTGAGCTTGGGGATAAAAAATCATAGTTAACTCAATTCCATTTGAGTCTACCTAGGAGGTGTTAGTTTTGTACATATGCTCTCCCCTTGCACTTTATGTGAGCTTGGGGATAAGAAAATCCTAACACTTTCTTCCCTTTAGGAGGCCTACTTGGGGATTTTATCACCCCAAGGGATGACCTCAACCATGTGAACCAATGGGGTATATAAAGGGGAGAGAACTAAAGTTGTACCCCAATCCAATCACATCGTGTTTGGTGAAGCACTGATACTGGGGTGATTCCTAGTTAGGTGTTCAAGATTGGTCTGAGTTTCTAGTACCTCAATAGGACTCTCAATCCATGCTTATGATGGGTTGGTGTTCACGTACGTGCCTCATGAACCCTCCTAGTCTTTTAAGGACTCCCCTAGTTGCTTGTTAAGCCTAGTTTAAGACTCGTTTTTAGCTATGGCTTGGTGTACCATAGTGCAGGGGATTCACACTATACCCCAAAGCGACTAACCATGTACTCCCTTAGGTTGAGATAGAAATCCTCATGGTGAACTATGATAGTTCTTGAGGAGAGAGAAAATATGTGCCTATGGCATCTATTGATGACCCTATGTCACTAGATCTTTACTTATCTTCCTTCAGGAGAAAGAGTGTTCCACCTAGCTATCATGGAGTATTAACCCCTCGGGGTGGTGGTGGGCCTACATCAAGATATACCAGTAATTTCTATATGAGTCTATCATTGGCACTATTTGATCTATCTCAGTCCTTTGCCAGAATTTTTTTGTAATTTTTATTCTCACATCGAATTTGTGCTTTGGACAGGAAATGCCTTTCACAAGCGGTCAAAAATCTAGTATTTTTTTCTACTGATAGGTAATTCCCCAAAGGCGATTATGCCTATCTATTTCTATACCTAGATAGCTTTTAGATGCAATCCTACCCAACACATCTCCATCATTAGAAGATTTTGTTTCCCTGAGTCGATCTAATAGGAAATTAAGCTTCCTTCAATCTTGCTCAGCTCATTTTTATAGTCCAGATTTATTTGAGAGTATGTATCAAGTCGATCCTTGATAGGTGATTTCACTTTCTTCAAAGGTGATCCCATACAACCCACCTGTATAGTCTAGTTTCATTATGAAATTCAATTTCCTTAATTCATTATTGAGTCAATCCCTAATAAGTGATTCTTCTTCATTTAGAGATCCTGCTTCACCCATCCGTACAGTCTATCTTCTATAGGAAATTTTTTCTTCTCGTTTTTTCAATAGTCAGTACCCCATAGGTGATTCAATGACAATGTCTGTATAGTCCAAATAAGCATGCCATTTATGTTAATAGGTGATCTCACATCATTGTCTATATATTCAATCGGTCACAAGAAATTGTGTAACCCATTTTTGTACTATGATTCTAGATAGGTGAATTTGTGTCACTCAAGGGAAATACTACTCATGAGTCTATACACCCAAATTCCATAGGAAAATTTGTGCTTGCAATTCTTACATTCCTAGTCAATTCTACATAGGCTATTTTGCTTCCTACAAAGGTGATTCTATGACATCCTAAAGAGGAAATTCCACTACCTACAGAGGCAATTTCGCTTCTCATAGAAATACCCAAGAGCGATTCCTCTTTACCATTGAAATCCAACATTGTTCCAAGGTTATTCCTATGATCAAAATATTTTTAGCATCCTCCAATCTCCTATAATTTTCATTTTTGTGCATTGAAAATTTCCAAAAGTCATCAAATCATCCATTTTATCACATAGCTTCATCTTAGGTCATCCTTAATCATCATATCGATCATCAAACATCCAATCTAAATCCCCTATATGCCTATTTGAGAGGTTTTATCCAATTTGGCTAGTTAATTAGCCTATATCATCATTATCCTTATTCACTTAGGAGCGTAATCCATCTTGAGTTATCGATTATCCGTGGCCTCATCAATTTTCTTCCATCTAGAGGTAAATTTGTGTCCTAGTAATCTAATATAATCCAATCATCATCATCATAGTTACCTTGTTTGCTTGAGATTGTTAGTTTATCTTGAGTAACAATCCTATAATCCAAACACCATCCAATCAACTCTCAATTCTAGTTGATCCAATTCAATCATCAACCATTCATCTTGGTAATCCTTTAATTAGTCATTCAATTGTCATCACCTAGTGACATCCTAGTGGTCCACATCATCATCATCCCTCGATTATCCACACATTCATGCCTGTTACCACTCGATCACAGGCTAAAAATCTCATGAAATTACAACAATCATAAATTGGTAAATCATAATATCCTCCCAATTCGCCCACTAATGGTGGATCTCAATAGGCCAACATAGAATTCAATCCTCAACAAACCATGGAGGAGGGAATGGTTAATCAACTTGAGCTCTGTATTGAGGAATACCTTAGAAATCCATTCAATTCATAAATGATTGATTGTATCCTTGTCGAATGATCAAATAAAATCCTTGCTACTTTGCTTATGATAGGTGCTAAGCTACCACCTGGGTTTGATATGACATAACATACTAACATAGGAGTGTCCTCCCAATCACAGGATCCCCATAGTTCCCAGGTTCATCCAAACGTATTGATCCCTCAAACCCCACAAGTTCCTCAAGTTACCCCATAGGACACTTTGTATTAGCCAAGATCTGGGAACGATGTGTGTTATCGAGTTCCATCTCCCACTATTCAAATTTTCATTAGAGGAAAAACACCCAAAGCCACCAATCCACAAGGTCCCATGTCCACTCCATCTATGCCACCTCTACAACAATATCAATCAAACCAGTCATTAGGAAATGTTGGGGGCACCATAACCAATCTGATAGCATCTTTCCCCCCTCATGTCCCCCTCATCTGAACATAACCATTGACACAATAACCACCACCATTTTCTCCTAGCCATTCTAGTCCTCAACAAATCCCTCAATAAGAATCCACACAATCTGGTCATCAACAAATCCCTCTACATCAATCCACACAATCCAGTCCTGAACACATCCCTCAACAACAATCCACACAATTTGGTCCTTAATAAGTGCATCAACAACAATCCACACAATCTAGTCCTCAACAAGTCATTTAGCAACAATACCAACCACAACCTCCATATACATATGTCAATCAACCCCCTCATTATTTTTCAAACTCGTTATCATCAACCTCCACCCTTTGTGGAGCGTCCTCCACAAAATACTTATTACCAACCACCTCCACCACCTAATATCTCGTGACAACAATACACCATTCTAAATCCCAATTACCAATATTCCCAACACCAAAACAAAAAATACACATATTATATTAACCCACAACAACCCACATATAAGACTTACCAACAACCATCTAATCTGCAACCACCTCCATATGTCCCTTCACAACAACCAAAATATAACTACCAACCCAATCCATCATACTATCAATAGGTTTTGTCTCAACAACAACAATTTGTGTCATCCTACCATCAACCATTTCCACCTCAACAAGAAATCTACGCCAACCAACAACAAATGTATACCAATCAATATCAATAGGTACCATCATAATATGTCAATCCATCCTCTGAACAATCACTTCCCCCCATCATACTAGCAATATGCTCCCTACTATCAATTTAATCTCACTGATCCATCCACATCTTCCCCTATAAATAAGGAGTGGGAGGAAATGAAAGTCGTCCCAAAAGATTTGCAAGTTGGCACATCATCCAAAAAGTCCTTCAAGTTTCAAGATATTTTTCCATACCCATTTAACCCATTAATTTCCACCATTTCATTCCCAAAGCACTTTGAATTTCCAAAATTTAATAAATATAAGGGGTATGTGCAAGATCATCATGGAAAAAATAGGCCCTTAAGTGGCGAAAAATTCAGAAAAATCAGAGTTTGGAAATTTGATGTAAAAAATTAAATAAGTTATCTATATTATTTCAAAAATATGTAAGAATAGAATATGTAGCAAATTGAATGTAGTTTCTAAACTACTAGTTTTAATTTTTTTTAAATCTATTTCATGAAAATTTGAAATTTCAATGTAGTAGCACTTAAATTTTAGGGAAAAAATAAGTAGGTGTCTATCTAACCACCCTAACCATAATAAAATGATAATATTTTTTATAATATTTTAGATATAAATAGAGGACTCATGTCCCAATGTGATGCATATTTTTTTTAATTATTTTCCAAGTAAATAATTAATTATGAATTTTATTACAACTTTTAAAAAATATAAAACTTGTATGTCGACCACCTTAACTTGGTAAAAACTTCATGAAATTCTTTTTTTTAAATCCTATAGTATGCAAAGCATAGAATGTGACACATGTTTTGGATTCAAAAAATGTGATACCGTTTCAAAGCTATAGATGTTTTTCAATCAACCTATCAATCAGACTTTAGTCAATTAAATAGAAAATGAATAATACTTATTTATTAAATTCAAAGTAAAGCATAATTTATATTGGTGGAAAGTTGAGAATCTCCTTTAAAAACCCTTTTGGTTTCATAAATTTTGGGTAAAAAAAAAATCGTCAGCCACATACCCTACACATACCCATCATATCGCCACTTTTTGGCCCATCATGATCCTACACATACCCTAAGGGAAAGGGAGAGCCACAAAATCACTTGCAAGAATTATACATGCATTGTTAAGAGGTCTTATACAACAAAAATTACCTCCTTTGGTTATTCCCTTGAAGCTTGACTGGGTACACCTTAGAGTGGTTCTTGTGTCTCCCACATCAATCAATTTCTACATTTTTTGATTTATTAGAAAATATGGTAACCCATTTCTCTTTTAACTTAGCTAAGGATATAGACACCATGGACCTTATGAAGGAAAAGCAATGTAAAAGTGAGACATTTTTTGAGCTACCTACAAAGGTGGTGAGCTTTAGCAAGCCATCTTAAATGTAGCCTTCTAGAAAAGGAATTAGTGGATATCTTTGTTGAAAACTCACATCCTGAGTTGGCCTATAATTTGTGCATCCATTATGCAACTACCTTTGTAGAAGTCATAAAAAATGGGACTACCATTGAGAAGGCATTGATCACTAAGGGACTCATTAAGATATTCAAGGAAGATAAAAAAAAACAATATGGTGATAAATCCCGCTACTGGAACAAGAATAAGAATGTGGTTAATGATTATGTCACTAATACCTTGAACATGTCCAAGTAGTTAACACTTCTCAAGATCCACAAACCATTCCCCAACAACCCATAGCTAATGTCATATCTATACTACAATGGGTACCACATCCTCCTAATCAGTCCAATTAGTTTGGTCAAGGGAATGCTAAATGAATGTTCACTCCCATAGATGAACCCTTAGAGGCTATTTTTAGAAGGTTGGTTCAATAGTTATGTATCCTATCACCAAACATTTTGATGAGTCTAAACCCAATCCAAAATGGTATAGAGAAGATGAATATTGTGATTACCATAAGATTGAAGGTCATGCCACCAATAAGTGTCAGGGTCTCAAGAGTTACATCTAGGATCTCATCGATTGAGGAGACATTGTAGTTGAGGGAAACCAGTCTCAATCATCTAATACTCAATTACAAATATTCCAGAATGCCTTCCCAAAGCACAATCAAAGTGAACTATCTCTACCAACACGAACACTAGATCCAACAATAGTGATCAAAACAATCAAACTAACAATATTACTTATACCAAGGTTCCTTTCAATATTTATGACAATATAGTTGATTGCATCACACAAGTAGACCCACATGTCTATGATTTGTGTCAAGGGCAAGGACCCTCAATGTTTTTTCACCACATGTCATACCATAATATTGGTTCCAAGGCAATCCATGTCATCCCAGCCAACTCTTGTAAGCTCACAGTATAACATCCTTGATCACCTAGGAAAGACTCCAACTCAAATATCTATCTTAGATTTGTTGAAGTCATCCTCAATGCATCAAGAAATCCTTACCAAATATTTGCAGGACACTCATGTCCCTAATTACATAGATCCCACTCAATTCCAAGCTCATACATGTATCAGTTGGGATTCAGTCAAAATGATATGCTACCCATTGATCCCGCACATAATCATGCTCTTTGCATAGAGGTCCTTGTTACTAATCACAAAGTCAAATGAGTCCTGATAGATAATGGATCTACCATCAACTTGTGTACATTGAAATTCATAAAATAGGTGGGGTACACTCGCATTGACTTGGATAATCAAGTGATCACAATCAAGGCTTATGACAATGTATACCAAGATTTAGAAGGTATTCTTTGTCTTACCATCTAAGTTGGCCCTATTGTATAGTATACGACTTGCCACATCCTTAATCTAGACCTTCTCTATAATCTCCTCCTCGGATTACCATGGCTTCATGCCATGCAAGTTGTTCCATCTACTTATCATCAATGCCTAAAATTTTTCCACAATGGAATTGAATTCAACATTCTTGATAAACAACATCCCTTCGAGTACTATTGTGCCCTTGAGGCTTCATTCCCTCATTCCTACCATTGCCTTGGAATTGAGGGGGGAACCTCTCATACCACACTAGCATCATCTCATAACAATCCTAACACTTCATCCACTCAATCCATCACTTCAAATTCCACCATTACCAAGGTTTGGATCATTGACGAGGGTTGTGGAGAATATGAGAAGCGAACTACACTCAATGTGGGAACAATTCCCTCCTCACCACAAAGTTATGACCGACCTACTATATTGCTTAACCTATGAATTTTCCCTATGCTACATCTGATGAACCTGACGTTAACTACTAACCCTCTTGATTGGTATTCTTTGTTTGGAAGTTTTTGGTGTTTTGTGTCTTGAAGGGTGTAGGTACTTTTGAATAATCTTGAAAATCACACTTTTGAGAGTCTTTTAAGGTCAAATAAATAGTATGGTTGCATCCGGAAGGGTCGAGAGATGATTTTTCATATATTATATTGCATATTTTGGTTAAGGGTAGCATTTTTTATAAGGAAAACACAATTTTTTGTGGCTGCAAGCTGAAGTGACGCATTTGCAAGCTAGAATGATGCATTTGTGGCTTCTTGTGATTGACTTTCTTTGACACATATGTGGCTTCCTGTGATGCATCTGACTTTCTGTGACACATATATGGCTTCTTGTGATGCATCTAGCTTCGTGTGATACATATGACTTTGTGCGATGCATCTATGGCTTCCTGCAATGCATTAGGCTGGTAAAAAACTAATTTCCTGATTTCTAAAATTCTGAATTTTTATTTTAATAATTACAGTTTTTCATTATGACTAATTCGGAGTTTACAACATGTGATCTTAGGGAGTTAATATAATTGTTGCAAGACGATTCATAGAAGACGAAAAACATAATAGCAGATTAATCCTATTTCAATTTTCCTAATAAGCCTTGACATGATGACATGTTGATTCTATGTTAGTTTGATTATTGTTCACTATATTGTCATAAATATTAAAAGGAACCTTGGTATAAGTAATATCAAGGAGTGCAATCAACTATATTTTTTATTTTTTATAAGTACTTGCATGAGGCCGGCAAGTATGTCGATTTGCTTCTTATGCTTCAGAGCCAATATAGTCTTCAAATGTATCTTGATCAAAACTAATTCTGGTAATTCTGATGAATGTTTCAATTTATGTAGTTGATTCAATAATTCATTAGGTAACTCTTGATAAACTCGAGCCCAATCATCTTTATCTTACCACTGTACAAACCCTTTTCATTCCATAGATGTACCTCTTAGGAAGACTATCTGACCACCTTAACTTGGTCAAAACTTCATGAATTTTTTATTTTTTTTGTTTAATCCTATAGTATGTGAAGCATAGAATGTGATGCATGTTTTGGATTCAAAAAATGTGATACCGTTTGAAAGCTATATATGTTTTTCAATCAGCCTATCAATCAGGACTTTAGTCCTAATTCTAATAGAATTACTTAAAGAAAGATCAGAAAGGAAAATTTACATATGATTACAAATAATCTGTACTTATGTACTTATAATCTATAATCTCATATGTAATATAAGTAATAATCTAACATATGTACTTATGAGATTATACATATATGATACATAAAGTAATCTCATTATTCTCATTATTACTCATTACCCTAATCATATATGCAAGCATATATTAATTATCATAATCTCATTATTAATAATGAGATTACTTATCTTCATATTTATCACTCCCTATAATAATGATCCTATAAGTAATAATGAGATTACTTATAGTCCCATTATTATTATATCCAAATATGGAAGGATATATGAGATTATCATAGGATCATCCTATGATAAATACTATCATCCGTATTATTTTGGAGCCAATTAAAACCTAACAGCAGCTCAATCTTCGAGAGATTTCTATGGCTGCAAATAGATCTTTCATCGGATCATTACATCATACTCTTGGACTTTATCTGCCTATTACTCTTGCAAGGGAGGGAATTCCACAACCTAGGCATCTATACCTCTACAAGTCTATTTGTTAGCTTCATTTTAGGTTTGTAATTTTCCTTTCTGATCTTTCTTTAAGTAATTCTATTAGAATTATGACTAAAGTCCTGATTGATAGGCTGATTGAAAAACATGTATAGCTTTCAAACGGTATCACATTTTTTGAATCCAAAACATGCATCACATTTTATGCTTCACATACTATAGGATTAAACAGAAAAAATAAAAAATTCATGAAGTTTTGACCAAGTTAAGGTGGTCCGATAGTCTTCCTAAGAGGTACATCTATGGAATGAAAAGGGTTTGTACAGTGGTAAGATAAAGATGATTGGGCTCGAGTTTATCAAGAGTTACCTAATGAATTATTGAATCAACTACATAAATTGAAACATTCATCTTATCAAGAGTCACATGCTAAGAACTCTGAAGCTCAGAGAAATTGGATGGCACAATGGATGATTTCTGCATAGGATAATATAGATGACATGGTAGTTGACATTAGATTTTTTGCTAATTTAGGATTAGAAGCTGTAAATAAAATTGGCATTGCTACAAAAGTTCAAGAAAAGATTTTTGCTTCTGCAATCAACTATATAGTGGTTTGTAATTTTCCTTTCTGATCTTTCTTTAAGTAATTCTATTAGAATTACGACTAAAGTCTTGATTGATAGGCTGATTGAAAAACATATATAGCTTTCAAATGGTATCACATTTTTTGAATCCAAAACATGCATCACATTCTATGCTTCACATACTATAGGATTAAACAAAAAAAATAAAAAATTCATGAAGTTTTGACCAAGTTAAGGTGGTCAGATAGTCTTCCTAAGAGGTACATCTATGGAATGAAAAGGGTTTGTACAGTGGTAAGATAAAGATGATTGGGCTCGAGTTTATCAAGAGTTACCTAATGAATTATTGAATCAACTACATAAATTGAAACATTCATCAGAATTATGAAAAGGAATACTATCCTTGATATTACTATGGCGGCCGCCTGGTGTCAGTACATAAATTGAAACATTCATCTTTATTACCCAGTAGAAAGAAAATGAGTACCTAGTTGATCAAAACAGGAATAGGGCGAATTAAAGATAAGACTTGATAAGCTTTGTATGGGTTTTTTTAAATTGAATGATAGAAATGATATGTAAATCTTATATTAGTATTCCTCATACATTATCTTTTAATTGATAATATATTTTACTTATATATAAATATATAAATATATATATACATGCATACATATATATATACATACATACATATATATTCGTATTTCACACTATAACTTGTTATGTTTACTTCGTTAATAATGTATGCAATTATATATAACTTTTTGCTTCAATTTTAATCAAATCTCATTGTTAATACTCAACCTACATGTTTTATGATGAAAGTACTTATGCGGGAATTAAAGAGGAGATGAGACTTCTGTATGCATACTTGTAGAGTGAAGTTGAGAATAAAAATTATCTAAGGCATGTGAGATCCTTATACAATTTTGGGTTATCTATAATTGTATAGTGACATGCCAATCCTAAGAAGTCAACAAAAAAAACGTGTTTAATAGATTACCTTGCTTTTCTAGATTTCACCCATGTGGCTGGAGACTTTTTTTTAACCCAAAATTGATGAAATGAAAAGGGTTTGTAAAGGAGATTCTCAACTTTCCACCAATATAACTTATTCTTTACTTTGAATTTAATAAATAATTATTATTTATTTTCTATTAGAATTATGACTAAAGTCCTGATTGATAGGCTGATTGAAAAACATATATAGCTTTCAAATGGTATCACATTTTTTGAATCCAAAACATTCATCACATTCTATGCTTCACATACTATAGGATTAAACAAAAAAAATAAAAAATTCATGAAGTTTTGACCAAGTTAAGGTGGTCAGATAGTCTTCCTAAAAGGTACATCTATGGATGGGAAACCAGTCTCAATCATCTAATACTCAATTACAAATATTCCAGAATGCCTTCCCAAAGCACAATCAAAGTGAACTATCTCTACCAACACGAACACTAGATCCAACAATAGTGATCAAAAAAATCAAACTAACAATATTACTTATACCAAGGTTCCTTTCAATATTTATGACAATATAGTTGATTGCATCACACAAGTAGACCCACATGTCTATGATTTGTGTCAAGGGAAAGGACCCTCAATGTTTTTTCACCACATGTCATACCATAATATTGGTTCCAAGGCAATCCATGTCATCCCAGCCAACTCTTGTAAGCTCGATGTATAACATCCTTGATCACCTAGGAAAGACTCCAACTCAAATATCTATCTTAGATTTGTTGAAGTCATCCTCAATGCATCAAGAAATCCTTACCAAATATTTGTAGGACACTCATGTCCCTAATTACATAGATCCCACTCAATTCCAAGCTCATACATGTATCAGTTGGGATTCAGTCAAAATGATATGCTACCCATTGATCCCGCACATAATCATGCTCTTTGCATAGAGGTCCTTGTTACTAATCACAAAGTCAAATGAGTCCTGATAGATAATGGATCTACCATCAACTTATGTACATTGAAATTCATAAAATAGGTGGGGTACACTCGCATTGACTTGGATAATCAAGTGATCACAATCAAGGCTTATGACAATGTATACCAAGATTTAGAAGGTATTATTTGTCTTACCATCTAAGTTGGCCCTATTGTATAGTATACGACTTGCCACATCCTTAATCTAGACCTTCCCTATAATCTCCTCCTCAGATTACCATGGCTTCATGCCATGCAAGTTGTTCCATCTACTTATCATCAATGCCTAAAATTTTTCCACAATGGAATTGAATTCAACATTCTTGATAAACAACATCCCTTGAGTACTGTTGTGCCCTTGAGGTTTCATTCCCTCATTCCTGCCATTGCCTTGGAATTGAGGGGGGAACCTCTCATACCACACTAGCATCATCTCATAACAATCCTAACACTTCATCCACTCAATCCATCACTTCAAATTCCACCATTACCAAGGTTTGGATCATTGACGAGGGTTGTGGAGAATATGAGATGTGAACTACACTCAATGTGGGAACAATTCCCTCCTCACCACAAAGTTATGACCGACCTACTAAGTCTCAAAAAAAAGGAGAGATGATCACCAAGACCCTAAGCTCAAAGAATGTGGGATCCACTGCATTTCATTCCACATGTACCTTACAAGATCAACTTGATGAGGATATTATCCAATGGGTGTACAGAGAGGAACCAAATCCTTCACCTGCTCTCAATGAATATTTCCAAGAAACGAATCCATAGGCTTCCAAGTTGGCTCAAAAATATAATTATCAAGGAGGAGGACTAGGGGTTGATTAACATGGAATGCATAATTCAATTGATACTCTTGTGCATCCTAAACACTTGGGTCTTGGTTATGACAAGAAGAAATAACAACCCGCAACATCTTCTAGTGCTTCGAATAATTCTAGTGTGATCGTTGGTGTCCTTGATGACATCCTTGAGGAGGAAACCATCATACTCTCTTATGATGATTTGGAAATATTCTCCCTATTCACCTTTCCCTCCACCATCCTAACCTCATAGATTGGGACCTAAAAGGAAGTGCACCTACTTACATCTTTTCATCCAAAGAGGCATATGTACACTACATGGGCTTAGAAGAAGACTATGGAACCTACCTTGGGGAAGATGAACACCTTAAACACAAAAATAAAAAAGAAACAAAGTACAAAAAGGTCTTCTGGTGAAAAAATCCTTGAGGCACTTTCAAACCAATCAAAATTAAAAAGAAAGGGTGTATCCTCTAATGAAAACCTCCTTGAGGCATTAGAGGATGGGTATGCTCATCTTCCTCTTATAGGTACCAACTTTTTAGAATGATCTTCCATTCTCATCGAAGACATAGGAGAGGTGAATTTGGGAATGAAAGCGTAGTCAAAGATCACATATGTGGCCAAATCCTTGACTGAAGAGGAATATTCTATAATTATCAATCTACTTTAGGAAGGGATCATTAATTTTACATGGACCTATTCAGATATGGCTAGGATAGATCTAACATTAGTTGTGCATCACTGTGATGTCCATCCCGATGCCAATCTAGTGAAATAAAAGCTCCAAAAGCTTCATCCACAAGTCACTCTTCTTGTCAAAGTAGAATTGGAAAAACTACTATTAGCTAGGTTTATTAAACCTATTGATTATTTAGATTGGATTTCCAACATTATCCCCATGGCCAAAGCAACTAGGGGCATTTGCATCTGCACAAATTTTAGAGACCTTAACAAGGAAAGTAATAAATATGATTTCCACTACCTAACATATGTATGCTCGTTGATTTGATAATAGGCCATGCCATGCTATCTCTTATGGATGGTTTTTCTGGGTATAATCAAGTCAAAATTTCCCTCAAAGATCAACATAAAACAACTTTCACCACACATTGGAGCACTTTTTTCCATAACGTCATTCCTTTTGGTCTCAAAAATGCAGGGGAAACATATCAATGTGCAATTATAGTCATCTTCCATGACTTGATCCACCTTATAATGGAAGACTATGTTGATGACCTATTGGAAAAATCCAAAACTTGAGAGGACCATCCGTAGATCCTGAAGCAAATTTTTGACAGGTTAGAGTAGTATAAGCTAAGGTTAAATCCCAAGAAATGTTTTTTTTAGAGTCACGTCAAGGAAGTTGTTGGGTTTCATTGTGTTTAGGAGGGGTATAGAGGTGGACTTGGCTAAAGTCAAAGAAATTATGGAAATTCCCCCACCTAAAAATATAAAAAAACTAAGGAGTCTACAGGGCAAGTTGCAATCAATCTAATGCTTCATAGCTCAACTTGTGGAATTTTTTTAGTGTTTCACACATCTTTTGTGCAAATATATTGTCTTCAAGTGGAACTTAGATTGTTATTAGGGCTTTGATAAAATCAAGGTGTATCTTTTCAACCCTCCTATCCTTATGCCCCCTATACCAAGAAAACCTTTGTTGCTTTATATTTCTAGTACAACAATTGCACTGGGGGCATTTACAGCTCAACATGATATTAATAGGAAGGAAAGCGAAATCTATTACATCAGCTACACATTGGTGGGGTATGAACTTAATTATATTCCTATGGAAAAAGTGTGTCTTGCAAATTTTTTCAGTTCTCAAAAGCTTCACCATTACATGCTTAGCCATTCAATTAAGTTGATTTCCAAGGTGGGTCCCCTCAAGTACCTATTGTCTAGAACAATTTGAATAGGTCATATAGCTAAATGGCTTATATTTCTCAGTGATTTTGACATTGGGTATATAGATCGTAAGGAAATTAAGGGAAAAATCATCATAGATCAATTGGATGGAGCTCCTCTAGTGGATGTGTACCCTTTAGTGGCAGAGTTTCTAGATGAGTTGGTGTTCACAGTTTCAGAAGTAGATGCATGGACACTTTATTTTGATGGATCATACACATAGAATGGGGTGGGTGATAGCATTCTCTTTATCACCCCTCAAGGTGATTACATACCCAATTCATTCAAGTTGGTGTTCCCATTCATGAATAACAATGTTGAATATGAAGCTTTAATCACAGGTCTTTGAATTGCCATCCAGTGGAACATTACCTATCTCCATGTCTATGGGGACTCACAGTTAATAATAAAAAAAGTTAATGATGAATACAAAACAAAGGATGATGAGCTTCTTCCTTGTAAATGTATGGTGGATGAATTTAAGTGGTATTTCAATCCTATCCAATTTGAACAGGTTCCTAGACTATAGAATAAGGTTGCAGATGTAATTTCTACTATTGGTTCTCTTATAGACATTCCAAAAGATTATAGTAATTGTGAGTTCCTAGTTGAACAGTTATTATTGCTTGCAGATGACATCCTAGATATAGAAATGGTGTGTGAAATTGTAGGTCCCCAATCTCTATGGTACCATGAGATTTACACTTTCCTTCATGATAATATCCTTCCACCCAATCTAAACCGCAACCAATGAAAATCCTTATACACTAAGCATCCCATTACACCCTCCTAAGAGACACCCTCTACCATAGAGGGTATGATGGAACTCTTCTTCAATGTTTGAATGAACCAAAATAAAAAATAGTGTTAGGCGAGGTGCACAATGGCATTTGTGGGGGCACATACTAATGGAATGGCCCTAGTAAATAAGCTTCTTCGAACTAGATACTATTGGCCCACTATGGAACATGACATATGTGAATTTATTAAAAAGTGTGTACCTTTCCAATAGCACATGGATTTGATCCTTTCTCCAACACAGTACCTACAACCAATTATGACACCATGGCCCTTTTCATAGTGGGGTATTTACATATCAAAAAATACTAACAAAAAACTAATAAAAATTCTAAAGAAAGTTGTTAATAACACTAGTTGAGATTGGAACCTCGATCTTAATCCCACCCTTTGAACCTATCATACATACATCCACATCCCTACTATTGCCACACCATACTCACTCATATATGGTGCTAATGCCATCTTGTCAATTGAAGTCGAGTTTCCCTCATTGTGTATTACTTTGAAGAACCTAATAAATGATGAGGAATATCATGTGGCATATCTCAACCAACTAGAGCTTCTGGATGAGAAGTGTCTCAATGCCTATAATCACCTATAGGCTTACCAACATCGACTCAAAATAAGTTATAACAAGAAAGTCTTACCTTGCTAGTTCTAGATTGGTGACCTTGTCCTTAAGGAAAATTTGAACCTAATAGGTTGGGTCGATATGTCATCATAGCTAAGTACAACTCTAAAGAATATCATCTTTCCACACCTGAGGGTGAACCCCTAGAAGAACCCATCAACATCATGCATCTGAAGTGGTTTTAAACCTTAGTTGGGTTACCCCAGCTACAAAATACAAAGAAAAAGTAAAAAATCCAAAAAAAATCCAAAAAAATGGAAAGTGTCAAAGAAATCAAATAATGATGTCTATAGTAAAGAGAAATAAATCATCCTATCGTGAAAGCCACCCTTGGTTGTGTTGTACACTTTTTGTACACATGCCCCACTAGAGGCGGGGACCCCTTTTTCTTTTCTTTGATTTCTTATTTTTTCTTTAGGTTTTTCCTTTTCCCCTTAAGGGATGGGTAACCTATTTTGATTCACTTCACTTGGTTGATATTAAAGGTTTTATCTACACTTCAAGTGTTTTGGTTTGCAACATTTCAATCTTTGGAGGCGTCTTGAACTTGGAGGTTTCACGAAAATTTCTCTAAGGCATTAAGTTGTGAAAGTTTGAGGAGTTTTGTGGAATTTTTCCCCTATCAGATTTTCTCGAAGGAATGATTTTTTGTGGAAATCCATCCCAGACATATTTTCTCAATAGACTAGACCTTTGATAAATTCTCCTCCTGGAAAATTCCCCAGGTGATTAGACTTTCGCTAAAATCCATGGTGCTCAGATTTCCTTGAGTCTGGCATGGCTCTGGATTTCCAAACTTTTGGGGAATCATTTCAATCCATTTATTACTCTGAGATCCAATGTGTGGGCTCTTTAATGCTATTTTTTGAGTCAATTTATATGCTTTGTGCTTTCATTATTTGTCATTTGTTCCCTACTTTTTATTTGGATGAGCTATCATGCATTTGCATCTGGAGAGGTATGAATTAATAGATTGGCACTTGGGCATTATCAGATGTTCAGCTTTGGTTTTCTGAAGTAAGCATTAAGGCATTGGTGTCTTCAATTTTCTAAGCTTAAAGGTAGGGTTTTCATGATTTCTTGTGGTTTCAATGAATTTTCTTGATCCCTCTTTGATGGTTTAATGGTGTGTTTTTTGACATTGCTTTCATTTGATATCACCATTTGGTTTCAAGTTTTCTTCATTAACTGTGTTAGATGCTATCAATGGTAGAATTATTTTGGTTTACATTTGGTTTTTCCCTCGAAGGCTTGTTGTAAACTGCTTTAATCTTCATTGTAAACTTAGGTGAATTAGGGAACACTTCCTAAACTAGGGTTCTTCAAATTTTGTGGTCAAGATTGAATTAGGGAACTTATGTTCTTGATGAGGTTAGGGTTCATATTCAAACTGTGTTATGTCATGTGCAATGTGCATCCATTTCTTAGATGTTTGATCTGGTGGTGCCTCAAACAAGGGGATCCAAATGATAAAACCCTAGCCACCATTTAACCCTAGTTCATGCCAAGAAATTTGATTGTTGTTTGACCATTCATAGTAAGCTTGGCATCGAATTCATTTTGCAACATAACAAGAATTCAAGTTGGAATCCCAATCTATGGGTAGGAGATCTTAAATTTAACTTGAATGGTGTGTTAAGAGTTTCACCAAGTTCATGATTTAAAGAAATAAGTGATAAGAAGAAACTTTGTGAAAAATCTTCCATCGACTAAAAAACTCAAGAGTTATTTCCTTTGCTAAATTTCATCCTCCATGGATTCCTTTGATCCTTGTGTCTTTCAAGGAATCCATCTAGGCATGGATTCCCCGAGATCTATTTCCTTTCTGAAAATTCATCATCCCCTAATTTCCCTAAATCCTTGGTTGTTGAAAATCCCTGAAAGTATGATGTGCATGATTTATATTTAAACATGTTCTTGGGATGATTAAGGGATAGATTTTATTTCATTCAAGGTCTTTTCCTTTAAAGTTTTGCACTAAGTATATGAGGTGTCACTAAAATCCACTTATGAGGCAAATCCTTGAACCTCCAGACCTTCACGGAATCCACCCAGGGGCAGATTCCTCGAAAATGTTTTCATTGCTAAAATTCGTGAGGGGTGGATAAACCCGAGGTTCTATTAAAGTGTATTTTTAAGGGTCCCATGCTTGTTTTTAATTATCTTGGTGTTGGTTAGAGAATGGTTTTATATTCCATAAGCATTTTTATGATTAATTCAATGATGCAATTAAGTTATAATGGTTAGTTTTCCCTGACATTGTTGTAATTATAGTCCCTTTCTTAATAGATGTAGGGTGAATCTAGCCAAAGTGAAAAGTCTAAAGCAAAATGAACTGAACCATTCAAGGAAGGACCTCTGACCAAAGCAGAAAATATGATGTATGATTTCAAGGGAATTAAGCTGGAATCAAATATTCATTTAGCATGGGGAAATATAGGTGACACCAACATGGGTCATGTGGACTATGATGACTTTAAGTAGAGAAAGGTTGGTGATGTAAAAACTCCTCTTGCCAAGGTTTTAACTCACACAGGATTACCTCAGGCTATTGGATTTCAACCTTCTATTCAATGCCCAAAGCTTGTTATGGAATGTGCCAAACACTATGATTCAAATGAGAGGGTTATTGTGGGCCCTCAATGAAGGATTATGGAAAATTTGACTGAGCAATTCATTACTAGAACATTCAATATTGGTTCCCATAAGAAGTTGGTGAAGATAAATATAAAGGAGGATGAGGAGTTTTATTAGAAATATCGTTCAAGAGCTTTGAAGATCATGAATGGTACTTGGACAGAAAATCCAAAGTCACATTACTCCAAGTTGCCCAAACAATTGTATATAGCTAATTTCAAGCAGGAGTCTAATGACATGATCACCTTCTTGGGAAGAGTAATCGGATTGGATGAGTCCTTCATGTTCAAAGAGTTTATTTTCTATTCATTTCGTAGATTGTAAAAGGAGTGCATTATCATTGGGTTGGCATCATAAGTGATAATATGGACATGTAACTAAGAAATGTACAAGACACAAAGAAATTTACAATGACTTCATATTTAGTGTACTTGCTTGTTGGGAAGAATAAGCACAAATGGTTGAGTTGCAAGGGAGTCCAAGGAAAGGACAATTTTTTTGATGTGTACCCTCAATTGCAATTTAGTACTTCCAAATATAGGAGGGTCAATGATGCTTTTCTAATGTATATTACAAGAATGATGCAAGATGATCTTCATATTAGAATTTCACCTGATGCTATGGATTTGATCAAGAAGTATGGTTATTTGTTTATCCAATTTCCAAATTTCTCATACATTAGAGTACATGGATCCTCATAGGTTCCTTTCATACTTCCAAGGTACCCAATCGATAAGCTCATATTATTGGAAGTAACAAGGCAGGTGGTTGCATTTGATACTGTCTTGAAGAAAATGCACAAAATAGGTTTTAGGGGTGAGTTTCCTCTAAGGATTGGAGGTACAGAGGCTTTTCTTTCTATTCAAATTCCCACTATTTAGAGAAAGAGGTCATAAATCTTCATTTGTACTCACATACAGATAGAGGGAAATTTGATCCCTATGGTGTTACACAGAAGATGGCTAGTAGATAAGTCAAGCATAAAGATCATATTGAAGATTATTGGGCTAACTATTGGGATGAATTTGAAGTAATCAAAAGGAAATGCTCTAGATTTTCTTTGAGACTAATCAAACTTCACAATATAGCCAATGTTCTAGACTAGGTGGATGGTGAAGAGGATCTTGTGAAACACCACGATTATGAGAAATATAAGGATAAGCCACTCTATGCTATTAATTGGTTAGAGGAGGAGGTATTTGATTTAAATTTACTTACTACTCCTATGTTGAAGTACTCTAAGTTGTGGGTGAAACATAAAATTTGGACTTAGAGGCAAGTGGCACCAAATTAATTTATGACTTAATGGTAGATCTTGAGTCTCATTTTGAAGAGGAAATAAAAAATACTAAGGATGATATTACTGAACCTCATGAGGAGGAGGACACAGAAGAAACCAAATTTTTAATTAAAAGGAGAACTCAAAGCCAGGCAAAAGGAAAAGAGGTTAAGAGGCAGCCCATTGCTAAAGTAAGGAAACCTTCCAAATAAATAGTTGAGGAGGGAACTGAAGAAGCATAGCCTTCTAAGAAGAGAATACTTGTCATCGAGGTCCAAAAGATGGCTAAGTATAAATCCAAAAGGGCCAAGGTTAGAGAAGAAGACATTGTTCATGCTAAAGTGGTTGATATTGAGAGCTTATGAGTGAAGCCCCTATCATATTTTGTGGAGCAATCAAATTGATCTCTATTTCATTATAAGAAACATATTTATACAATGGAATATGATGAACTTGGTTAACTATAGGTTCAATAAAAGAAATCCTAGTCATGCTATCAAACAATAACAGAATAACTATCATTATCAAAATAGATAACAAACTATAACAAACACACTTATACAAGAAAAGATGGAATATCCAACATTCCCCCCTTATTACATCATTTTTGTAAATTACTAATAAGAGAACGCTAAAATGTTTCAAACTTCATGTGGGCAAGAGGCTTGGTGAAGATATTAGCATGTTGATCCTATGTTGAGCAGTATTGGAGTTGAATGTTGTTTTGTTGGACATGTTCTCATATGAAGTGACAATCCACTTCAATATGCTTAGTCGGCTCATGAAACACTAGATTGCAAACAAGCTTGAGAACACTTTGATTGTCACAATAGAGGATAGTAGGTTGGTTTTGTGGTACCCCCAATCCTTCTAGTATGCAACATAGCCAAACTATTTCACAAATTGTTGCACTTGTTGCATGATATTCTGCCTATATTGAAGAATGAGCAATTGTAGCTTGCTTCTTACTTCCCCAAGAAATAGGACCTGAACCCACGAAGAAAACAAATCTAGATGTGGATTTCCTATCATCAACTGAACCTGCATAATTTGCATCTGTATACCTTGTCAAGAAGAATTGATCATTCCTTTTTATTCCAAACCATGATTCATTGTATCCTAGATGTACCTTAGTACTCATTTTACTACTTTCCAATGACACATTTTTGGTTCTGGCATAAATATTGATAGATAATTAACAACAAAACCAATATCTAGTCTAGTGTAAGTCAAGTAAATCAAACCTCCAATCATTTTTCGATAGAGAGTTGCATTCACCCGAGGAGATGAATCAGAAACAGATAGCTATAAACCTAATTCCATAGGTGTAGGCAAGGCTTTGAAATCCATCATTTTGAACTTCTCTAGTAGTTTCTTGGCATATTTTCTTTGAGATACAAAGATATGGTGATTTGTTTTCCATACCTCTAGGCCTAGACAATAGTGCAGCAAGATCTGTCATATCAAAGGCCTTCTTGAGATCATTCTTAGTTTTTTCAATCATTGCTTCTAAGCTTCCTATGATAACTAAGTCATAAACATACACAATAATGATCACAATATCCCCCCCTTGATCCTTTAGGTAGAGATTAGGATCATATGGATGCCTATTAAAACCATTTTTTAGCAAGTGTTCATCAATTTTGATATACCAAGCTCTTGGAGCTTGTTTGAGACCATATAGGTATTTAACAAGTTTGCATGCCTATTCCTCTTTACCGGGTGCAACATATCCCTTTGGTTTGGTCATATAGAGCTCTTCCTTAAGTTTCCCATTAATAAATGCACTTTTTACATCCTTTTGATACAAATTCCATCCAAATTGAGCAGCTAAAGCAAAAATCATTCTAATGGTTTTTATCTTTGCAGTGGGAGAAAATATTTCCTCACAGTTTATTCCTTCTTTCTAGGCATAACCCTTGGCTACAAGTCTAGCCTTATGTTTATGTATACTACCACCTGCTTTATACTTAGTCTTACAAATCCATTTACAACCAATTGCTTTCTTACCAGGTGGTAGATCAACAAGCTCCCAAGTTTTGATTTTCATCAGAGATTGATAATCTACATCCATAGCCTCTTTCCAAGGCTTTGAATCTTGTGCTTCTTGAACAATAGATGGTTCAAAATTTTCAACAACTGAAGTCATCAAGACTAGATTTACCTTATTGTGATTCATTTTGTGAGTCCTCGGTCCTAAAGTGGATGTGTTTGGAACTCCATCTAGCTTAGTATCACAAATGGTACTAGCATACCACTTAGGTCTTTTGATATTTGTGGGTGTTGATTGACTATCGATGTTCCCATCATTTTTCCCATCCATGTTAAAAATAGGAGCACTATCTAAAGTAGGTGTTGATGTGGGAGGATAAATTTCGTCATTATTCTCATCAAAAACTACATCCCTAATGATGTATATCTTCTTTGTATTAGGATCCATAAGGAAATATGCTTTGGATTCATTACTATATCCTATAAGAATAAATTTCATTGATTTTTCATCTAGCTTCTTCCTTTTCTGTTTAGGAATATGCATATAGGTAGTGTATTCAAACACATGAAGATGAGAGATAGAAGGCTTTACCCCTGTCCATGCTTCTTTTGGTGTGATGTCATCAAGGGCTTTGGTTGGTGCACGATTCAAAAGATAAAATACAGTGTGAACAACTTCATCCCAATATGCACACTCTAGTTGATAATATTTCAACATACTTCAGACCATCTCCATGATGATGTGATTTCTCCATTCAACAACTACATTTTGTTGAGGTGTGTATGCTACAGTCAGTTGATGCTAAATTCCATTTTCTTTGAAATATGTGGAGAATTCTATGTTGGTGTATTCCCCCCTTGATCTGAGTGGAGGACACAAATACAATGATTCGTATCTTTCTCCACAAGAGTGCGAAACTATTTGAAGTAGGAAAAAGCTTCATCTTTATGTTGCAAACAATAGACCCACATTTTCCTTGTATGATCATCAACAAATAGCTGAAAGTACATGTATCCTTTATTAGAAGGTGTCATAGGGCCGCACAGATCGGTATGCACTAGCTGTAAAGGTTAGTTGGCATGATGCTCACTGGGATAAAAGGGTGCTCTATGTTGTTTTCTAGAAAAACAACTAGAACAAACAACACTTGACTTCTCAAGTGATGGAAGCCCTTTGACCATGTGTTTTTGACTAAGTTTTAGCAAGTAACTATTGTTCAAATGACCAAATCTACAATGCCAAAGCATAGAAAGATCACTGTCCTTAGTCACTAAGGCCTGATAATTAGCAACTGTATCAAGCCTAAACATTCTACCAATCTCAATAGCACTAGCAACAATTTTTACATTTTTTTACTTATCTTTGATAAGATGGATCTTTTTATCTTGATTGCTATCAAACTCAATCCTAAGGTTGTGGTCAAGAAATTGATTAATAGAAAGGAGATTTTTGGTAAGTCCTGGCACATACAAGACATTAGTAAGCCTACAATGATTGATGCCAAACTTTAAAGAGATTTCACTAATACCTTTTATTTCATGGGTGGTATCATCTCCAAGAGTGACTATACTATGATGGGGTTTCAATGTGAGAAACCACTCCTTCTATCTATTCATGTGCTTTGTAGCACCCGAGTCCACAAACCATATTGAGGTTGATTGTGAACTGTCTTCTGAAGTGTGAGTTGAAAGCACGTATTCCTCATGTGGAGAATCCTCTGCTTCAACAACATTGCTTTGTTGTTTCTTCTTTTCCTTCTTCTCCCATTGTGGTTTGCCACTTTTAAATGGCTTCTTTGGAGGTGGTTTGTTGGATGATCCATCGAAGGAGTTGTACCAACAATTTTTTACATCATGTCCAACTTTGTCACATATTAGACATTTCATCTAAGGCTTGGATGAATTATTTGATTTGGGAGGCCCACTAGACTGCTTCATAGGCTTATTGGCTTTATTTCATGTGGTCATTGCATGATCATCCTCATGTTCTTTCCTTAGAGACTCTTCTTTCTACAATAGATTCACCAGCTTTCAAAACTAGGTGTTGTATCTATGACATTCAAAGTTGTCACAAAAACTTTATATCTGGAAGGTAGTACCCGTAGAACAATAGGCACGAATATTGCATCATCGATTGTTTCTCCCAATGCTTGGAGTGAGGCTCTGAACTTTGCTATCCTTTTGAGAAAGATTTCTAACTATTCTCCATTCTTCATTTTCAAGTTGTGTAACTGACTCTACAAATTCAGGATCTAATTTTCATTCTTCGCCTCATATATCATCTTGAGTTTGTCCCACACATCTTTGGTTGTGGAAAAGTCTTGGATGAAAGGATAAACTCCATTAGACACACTGAATGAAATGATCATTTTTTCCTTTCTGCTAGCTTGATCATTTTTTTTTTGTTCATTAGCATCTGTCTTATGTCGTGATGTGGTATGACTCACCACATCCCAAACTTCCTCAAACTCAAGCTGAGTTTTGAGTTTGGCTTTCCAGGCATAATAATTGTTTTTGTGTAGAAGCTAAGAATCTGGGAGAAGAAATTTTGGAGAACTACTTGACATTTTTGTTAACAATAATGTGGTTTTATGGAATATAGGCTTCAAAATGGATCTTTGGAAAAATGAATAATACTTACAAAATCACTGACATTGACAAAATAGAAGATAATAAAACCCCCCTTAAAATTGCAAAATGTATAGGCTCATACTTACTCATAAATTGACTCTCCAAATCAAAGACTTAAAACTTATTTCTACAAGATTATTGTATCAATCCATTTTTTTATAAAAAAATAGTGGTTTCTAGAGACCCACTACTGTTGAGCTCATTCAAACTCAATCAGCCATATTAGAACCACCTCATACTCAGAGACCAATTGCCATCACATAGAAAAAGAAAAGAAATGAGGTCCTTACGTGCTACGATTCCAATGTAGGTATATGGGACAAACTTAAATCGTATACTCCATGGACCTATAGTTTCTTGGGTTCTCTGACATGACGAAACTTGAGAAAGGGAGACAAAAAAATTTGAAATTAAGATGCACCATGACGGGCTCGTCAACTGTCATAATTCTCAGCACACGTGTACATTTACGGGTACTGAGGGGTGCACATGAAACTTAGAACCAAAGTTGAATTAGTGTCATCATCAGTCATATGCATATATAGGGACTAAGGGATACTGTTGTTTTTTCCATGGGTCCAATGACAAATCAAGGCTACAACGTGTCTAGAAAATTAGATGATCACAAGGAACAAAATGTTGATCAATATAGAGTGAAAATCATGAGCCTCCACAAATTTAAATCATAGCCTTCCCACTACCAAATTGTGATCCCTATGCAACCACATATCACATTTGTGCCATCGTTCAATCAAACTCCATTTACATGAAGCACTCACTCCAAATATCTCGTTCAATGATATCTCCTTGAAATTTACTTCTGAACTTAGATCTATGACTTCAACTTTTGTTGGGCAAGTTCTTTAGCTTGCAATAAACCAGTGAATCTTCAGTAAATTGGTGGCACTTTGACAACAATCCTTGATCACCATCAAAAGGCTGTGAAAATTTCTCCTTGTCCCATAGATGTGTGTGTTCGTCCTAAGGTACAAGAACAAACACAAAAATACAAGAAATTCATGTTGGGAGGAGAATTTGCTTTGGTTGCACAAATATTCCTGCTCACCATAGAGATTTCTGCCTCATCAAACTCAGCTCCTAGCTTAGCGGCTAAGTTGAAGGAGATTCCCAAGAAAATAAAAAATAAAAAGAAACACAAGTACAAACATAATATATTATATACTTATTACTAAATAATAGGCACTAAATCTATAATGCTCTAATACCATATCAAATTTTTTGGAGCAATCAAATTGATCTCTATTGCATTATAAGAAAAATATTTATACAATGGAATATGATAAACCCCGTGAATTACAGGTTCAACAAAAAAAATCCTAGTCATGCTATCAAACAATAAAAGAATAAAAATCATTATCAAAATAGATAAAAAACTATAAAAAAACACACTTATTCGAGAAAAGATAGAATATCCAACAGCCCCAAGTGTATGTGAGAAGAAATTCTCCAAAACAAAAAAATCCTCTTGTAGAAAATGCGAAAAATATAGTGGATGAGCATGAATATAGTGAAGAGGAACCTATTGATGATGCTCCAAAGGAAACAAAGAGAGCAACTATAGGAAATAATACTCTTCCAACCTATCCTTTCCAAAATGTGTTAATTGATAAAGAGGTTATTCATGAACAAGATCATATCTCAGGGAGTCCTAAAGAAGAGGAGGAAGATGAAGATGTTCCCACACCCAAGAGTGGAGAAATGAATTCCTGTAGGAAATAGTTGGAAGAAACTATTCCAGAGGTAAAAAGTAAAGATGCAACATCAGAAGTTATAGAAGGGATTCCTTCTCACTCTCCTACCAAAGATCATGTAAATGTATTAGATGTAGAGGATAAAGATGAGGGGAAACATAATGAGGATCAAGTTGATAAAGATCAAGAAGATGTTGAAGATAATCCTTCCAAGGATCAACTAGAATGGGAGGTTTCCTAGGAGAATGTAGAAACAAATTTTCCTGATTGGTTGAAGGATAGATTGAAACCCAAACCAGTCATTATAGAAGAAGATACTCCTAATTGGGACAAGTTCCTAACTATTTTGGGTCAGCCCAAAGAAAGGAAGAGGGATAGGATAGTCTCCAAACTTGCAAGGGATGAAATCAATAATAGGGTTGTCCACATTGCTACTCTTACTGATAACACATACAAGGATGAGGTCAAGCCTTCAAACTATAAGGTACAAATTATCAATCTTGGCCCCTCCACAAAAGAACAAGAGAAAGAAGACTTAAAATAATCTATGCAAGTATTCCTCAAGAGATTAACCAATGAAATGAAGGATAAGGAGGATTTGCAGAGGATATTAAGGGAAGTACATAAATATGTTCAACATCTGATTAATCCCTTGCAAGCTCATCCTAGAGAAGGAGGAACTCCATTTTTTGAAGGATTACTATCCAAGAATGTAGTTTTTGAAATTGAAAAATATGACAACGTCCTTGTAGGTTATTCAAGACTTGCTTGATAGTGTTAGTAAGAAGGGAGATGAGATGATTGAGAAAATATTGCACACATATGAGAAGGTTGAATCATCTCTTGAAGATATATTCCAATTCACAACAAATTTCCAAAAGATAGATGATACTACCATTGTTGAATTGAAGAAAATCATTGAGATTCCCAAAGAGGAGCTGGTCAAGAGGAATATCTTCACCTTAGAAGATATAGGTAAGTCTATGGAATGGATGGAGGCATGAAATTTTATAAAATAAATTATGATGAAATCTCTGCAGAAGATATCAAAGATCCAGAGCAAAGTAAAGGGAAATATTTGATAGTTGTGTTGCATTTCTAGAAATTGTCACTAGAAGAATAAAGTTTGGACAAAAGAATTTAAATGTTAATCAATTACAAAGATGTTGGCATGAGGTATATTTTCCAACTAACAATGGTACAATCATTAAGGATCAACTAGAGGATTCAGCTATCTATATCTCTAATATGGATAAATATTAAGGGTTACAAACAAAATGAGAGAAAGCTTTGACTAAATATGTAGAAGAATTAAAAATAATTAAGTTGAGAATAAAATTCATCCTAGTTCCAACTAGAAAACCTTGGTGAGATGCTTTCTAAAGTTGATGAGCTTTCTAGAAATGAAGAAGATAAGGATAAGAAGGATGACCCAACCTATCTTCCATGAAAAATGTGCTTTCTATATCAATTTTTCCAAAGACACAAGTCAATCATGCTTATATTTTTGTGCCAGGACTTTATTTAATTGTAAAAATTTCCTTTTGAGACTAACTTATGTATTATTTTATTGTAAAATTAAATTAGGGTGGTTAAAAGGTGTCGAGACTAACCTATCTGGCCGACCTATTGTAAAAACCTAATTTAATTCCCTCCTAGACTGACATGTCATGAAGAGTTCTATAAATAGAGGCATCTTCGTCATTTGTAAAGTTAATAGTGAATAGTTGATTGCTGCTAGAAGTCGATGTAGTACTTGAGAAACTAGAATTGTTGCAAATTATTAGTGAAGTGAATACAAGTGAAGACATTATCTTTTGGTGTTGTTCTTTGTGTTATTTCATTTGTGCATGGTTTTTGTGTCTCTCATCTATTATAAGTTCTTTTGAGTAAGTTTTTTATGGTAAATCTTAGAACTAGTTGTAATTCATTTGTGTTATGATAAAGTGTTTGAGGTGTTGGGGAATCTTCAATCCATACTTTTGGTCATCTACTGATTGTAGATTACTATGCAAAGTTAGCCTGAGCCTACTCTATATTGTACTCAAATTCAATTGTGAATGTTTGAATGTATGCTTGAGTATTTACAATTTGAAAATCTTTTGATTCCTTTGTAGATTGCACTATATTTGTGATATTGTGGATATAATCTTGCTTAAGCAAGGATTGGTTTTGGAAGATTGGTCCATCTTGAACACTCTATTGTTTGCATGATTGATCTTAGGTTTTAGAATACATACATCTCTTAAACCCTTCATCTTTTGCTATTTGTTTAAAATTATTGTTAGAGCAAGATTCACAAACCATCATTATTATTGTTACATTTGATGAATATTGAAGCTTCCAAAATTTGATTTGTAAGGCCCCTTGTGATTACTAACAAATCACATATTATCACTGAGTTGTTTGTTGCATTGTCAAGACCTGACATTAGATACCTTGGAGTTATTTCTTGAGGCTTACTAATAGAAATTTAACTTTCAAGAGAGATAGGATACTTGTATTTTGTCTAAGTTGTTGCAATGCTAAAAACACCATCAACATATTTGCACTAGAAGGAGGGTTGATTCAACAAATCTAGAGCATTTTCTATCATCCATATCTCCCCAAATATTTTCAAGGTAGACTAGATCTAGAACAAAAGGAGATTCACAAGAGTTAAGAGCCCCTACAAAGTGAAGAAGGACTAAGAAAGTGAAGGCATCGTCATCATCTTCACCCATCTTCTTCATCATGCTCTTCATCATCTAATTCTAAACCCACTCCTATTAAACCTACTCCCATCGAACCTACTCCCATTGAGCCTACTCCCATTGGACATACTCCTACCCCCATCCAACAATCCCAAGTAGTCCCTAATCAACCAATACCACCTCCACCACCACCAATGGGTTTTCTGGCTAACAACCCTTCACCCTTGTTGTTCAACAACTATAATGTTATTCCAAAGAATCCTAAGAACTTTTGCTCTAAGTTTCATGTTAATGAACCTAATAGAAATGTTGAAGAGCATATCAAGATTTTTCAATCTGCTTTAAAGGATAGACTAATCAATCATTAAGATGTGGCTTGTAGACTCTTCCCTTACTCACTAGGTGAGGAAGCCTTTTATTGGTACAATCATCTTCCAAATGGTTCTAGCACTAGTTGTAATCAATAAGAGAATATCTTCCTAAAAAAGTTCAGGATTCTTGTTAGTCCAAATGATTTTTACTTACAGTTCATATCAATCAAGAGGCAAGTAAATGAGCCAATAGGGTCATTTAACAATAGGTTTCATTGTGCCTACTCCTGATTACAACCACCATATGTTGTGGATGATGCATCAACCAAAGAAGTTTAGTATGAGGCCCTAGATAGCCTTACTTCTACATTCATTAAATGAAAGCATCAACCTCTAGCTTTACTAACAGATGCTTGTGCAGAGGTAGTTAAGGCTAACATAGATTTGAGGTAGCATTTTTCAAGGCCTTTTCCCTCACTAGGTTCAACTACTCACCCAAGACAAATCCATGGACTAATCCAAGCTCTAGCCAATCAGATTCCTATGTTGAAACCAGTCCCTCAGATGTCCTTGGTCCCACATCTTGGTCCTCCCTTAAACCAAGCCCAACCACCTTCCCCTCATGTGCAGAAGTCAAGTCAGCCCATATTCCCTCAACAGTAAGCTAACTTTTCAACCTTCATAGAACTCAAGATCAAATCTTGTCTACTTGCAAGATTCTGACTTCTATATTAGCACAAGGAAATGTAGATAAAGAAAGGTTGGATGAGTTGAAAAAGAAATTAAAGAATTTGTTTATGGAGGTCACTTATCTGAGAAATTAGAATAGTCAATTGTAGGAAGCACAAAGAGGTATACAATCCAACTACAACAGAGATAATATAGATTATCCACATAGTTAGGGACAAAGCTTCAAAAGAGGACAAAGTTCTAGATAGGGCTTTGAAAGGGGCCAGTCATCAAGGAATAATTTTGATAGGAGACAACCCCCAAGACAGAGCAAGGCATGGAATAATAAACCAAACAATGGAGGAGTCCCAACACCATTGGACCAACTTGTTAATCAAGAGAATTCAACAAGTATAGTCATTTTGGCTGAAGCTACATTAGTTGGATATTGTAGGCTCCATAAAATGACATAACATTCTGAATTTGACTATCCAAAATTCTAGACAACAGCTGCTATATTCTAGATGGAGGTCCATCACATTACTAGCAATGGTGCAAGTGGAGAAGAAATTGTTCCATCAAATCCTTATGACTCATTGATATTATTATTGAATCATGTTCCCTTCTTGCGAGGTGAAGAGAATAAACTTGAAGAAGAATCAGTTGAGCAAAGTGACATGTCTAAATAGGTGTGTAATGAGGAATCAGTATCTCAATTGTTTGGAGATAATGATACTATTGATAATGGCTCTTTAGATGAAGAAGAGCACAAAGTTGATGAAGTCTAGATGTTTCATCAAAGAACTAGGCCATATGATTTGAGAAATAGGCAGGTTGGTGGGCCTTTTACTACATCTACTCCTCCAAATAATTTTAGCACACCACCTGATCCAAATGCAAGTAACAACCCTTCCTATCCCCATGTGCCAAAGCAATAATTTTCAAAAGGAGGACCTTCTAATCCTTCCAAGGGAGGAAATATGGATGCTGCTAAGCACAAGCAAGTGGAACAACCTAGGAGTGCTCAGATTGATATGATTATGATCCAAATGGGAGAATATGAGGTTGAAGAACTCAAGAAGGTAAAAGTTAATCTTCTAGATTTTTATTTATTAAGAGTTCCAACCATTAGGAGTGTTTTATTTGGCTCCTTAAGTGATAATGTATCTTCTAAGCCCTCACAAGATGCTACTATGAGGAGAGTTGGTTTCACTAAACTGGTGGTTTAGGAAGTAGTTGGGAAAACACATAATTCATAGCCAACCAGGGAGCCAATTAATCAAGAAACCAAGGGTCATGTTCCAGGTTAGGCTAAGGATAAGAGTAAGGAGAAGGAAAAGAGTCAAGTAGCTCAAGTCGATTCTCCAGTAATTTTTTTCAAAGGTAAACCTAAGACTCCTTCCTTCTTGATCTCTATTCATTTTTTTGGTAAGAATCTAAATAATTTCTTGTTGGATTTTGGTGCATCCACCAATGTTATGCCATTCTTAGTCTATCAAGCATTGGGAATTACTCTTGCTTCTTCACAATGTAAGGTCACTCAGTTAGACAAAATGAAAGTAAGTGTGGTAGGTGAACTAAATACAATCCCAATGTAGATTGTGTCTGATCCGTGTGCTCAACATATCATAAATATTCAATTAGTTGACATACTAGATGCTTATTGGATGATTCTAGGAAGAGATTTTACTAGGACACTGAATGGATACATCTCCATAGATCATTCCCATATCTGGCTCCCTTAGAAAGGAATTCCTAACCAAATCAGGATTAAACGAGAACCACAACTGAAATATTTGATTATTGAGTACTAGAATACATCAAATGAAGTATTGGTTTTTGAGGCAAGTTCAAGAAATTATATCCTAGTAGTAGCTATTGGAGAAAAAAATAGAAGAAGTCTTGATGATGCATGATACACCAAGAGATCTAACTCAATGTTCTAGCAATACATAAGCAATTGTTGAGTCAGATGAAGATACTGAGCAAGATGATGGTAACCTTGGTTTGTTGGATAACTTTCAAGAATTTATTCAAAAGTGTATAGAGGACTAGATTAATTTAGGTAGGGAAATGAAATTTGAATATTTTTTATTACCTAATTGGTGTCGGGTTCATAATGCATCACATCTTGAGTTGGAGTATTGTCTTTGTCAAACTGTTGTGGAACAAGTTCAGAAATGTATCAATCCTCCTATGACAGTCAATATTGATATTTAGGAAATTCCAAATGATCAAAAGGGTAAACAATCAATTGTAGAAGAAGACCCTTCATCAAGAAAAAGTAAGAATACAGGGGGTTCAAAAGGTATGTCTTCTGCTAAATTCTATACTTTACAATTTGATGGCTCTAAGTCCAAATAAGGAGCTAGTGTAGGATTCAAATTAATAAGACCAATAGGTAAAACCGTCTTCACTACACATAGACTAAAATTCCAATGCACTAATAATGTTGTTGAATATGAGGCATTGATACACAAATTACTCATGGCGCTAAGAAAGAAGGTCAAATCTTTGCAAGTTTTTGGGGATTCTGAATTAGTGGTTAAGCAAGTTAGGAGACAATAATCATTTCATGACAAAAGGATGACCAATTATAGGAATAGAGTATGGGATTTGATAGAGGGAATTGACATATTTAATATAAAACTAATACCCTGAAGCAAGAATCATACTATAGATGCTCTGGCATAGGCAACAATACCTTGGAGCCACTTTCATTATCAAGATTGAAAAGGTTTATGGTTGAGCTTACCCTAGTCCCATATATACTAGATAATGTGAAGAATTTTCAAGTATTTGAAGATGACAAGAATATTTTAGATTTTATTACTAGCTCTAATGTATTTTCCTCTCAAATAATTTATGAAGTAGAACCTCAAGAAGCAAAGCTAGATATGGAAGGGGTCATCAACCTGAAGACTGATACAATTCCCAAAGGCATGGTATAGCTAGAAAGGATCTTTGACATGGAAAAAATAAGGTATCAAGGCCAACAAGAGAAGAAGGACTCAATAGCTAGTCAATGTGATACATACAATATGGGAACTCAAGATAATGTGAGTAATGTGTTCATTGGCAAGATATGTACTCCTGAAAAGAAAAGAGGTATAATTGATGCATTACATGCTTATCAAGAGGTTATAGCTTGGAGTTATGAAGATATTAAAACCTATGATACCTCGATAATTACACACACAATCCCTTTAAAAAAAAATGAAGAGCCTTTTATGTATAGGTAGAGGCCCATTAATGCTTTGTTGGAGCCCATTATCTAGAAAAAAGTATAGAAAATATTATCTGCATGTATCATTTTCTCAATCAAACATTCAACATGGGTGGCTAATTTGGTTCCAATCTACAAGAATGGTGAGATAAGGTTGTGTGTGGATTTTAGGAACCTTAATCATGCTTTGGAAAAGGACAACTATCTAGTACCCTCATTGGACAAAGTTTTACAGATTGTGAAAGGTTCTCAAATGATATCCTTCATGGATGGTTACTTAGAATACAATTAGATTATGGTGCAATATGAGGATAACTATAAGACTTCTTTCACAAATAAATAGGGCATGTTTGAGTATAGAAGAATTCCTTTTGGGATAATCAATGTAGGAGCCACTTTCCAAATAGATATGGACATTGCATTCAAGGATATAATTGGTAAGTGCATTATTATCTACATGGATGGCTTGACTATTTTCTCTAAGAATAGGGAAGATCATATTTCATATCTATGTAAGGTATTTCAAAGATGTTGGGAATTTGGTATCTCCCTCAATCCTAAGAAGTGTATATTCAAGGTAGTGGAAGGAAGGCTCTTGGGTCATGTAATCTCTTAACATGGAATTTCTATTTATCCTAAGTGAATTCAAGCAATCTTGAAGATATATCCCCCAACTAGCAAGAAGGAGATGAAGTCTTTCTATGGAAAGATCAATCTTGTTCATAAATTCATCATTGGTTTCATAGAAATAGTCAAGCCATTGAATGCAATGCTAAAGCAATATGCAAAGGTAGAGTGGATTGTTGAAGCAAAGTAGGCTTTTGACAAAATCAAGAAGGCCATAGCTACTGCCTCGATGCCGGTCAACCCAAATTATATAAAGCCCTTTTATATATATTCATTTTCCTTAGATCATTTATGTACAAGCATGTTGACACAAAGGTAAGATGAAGGAAATGAGAATCCAATAGCATTCATGAGTGTCCCTCTTAAGGATGCTAAATTGAAATACCCGGATGTAGAAAAAAAATCTTATGCACTAGTTTGTGGAGTGAAGAAATTTAGGCATTACCTTTTAAGGAACAAATTCTTCACAATTGTGTCTGACCTAGCAGTTAAGCTCTTATTAATGCAAAGTGAAATGGGTGAAAGGTGAGCTAAGTGGGTCACAATGTTACAAGAATATGACATTGAGATTCATCCAGTGAAATTAGTAAGAGGGAAAGCTTTGACAAGGAAAATGGTTGAAACAGGTCTCAAGATTATAGCAGAGTAGTACCATCTCGAGGATGTTTCACCTGATGAATGGTATGATAACTTATTTTATTACTTGTTGAATCAGAAATGTCCTGATCACTTGAATCCAGTGTCGTGGAGAGTGTTACACTTGAAGATTTTTAGCTACATCCTTAAGGGGGATATTCTATATAAAAAAAATCATGAGGGGGTATATCTCCAATGTCTTGGAAAGGAGGAAGTTCCCTAGGTTATGGAAGAATTTCATGACAGGTATGGGATAGGTCATGGATACAGTATGGAAACTACAACTAGAATCATTCGTGTTGGATACTATGTCCAACTATATTCAAAGATGCATATAGTAATGTAAGGGCCTATCATATTTGTTAAACCTCTGCCAGTAGAGAAATGAATTTTTCTTTTCCACTACAACCGATGATTGATGTAAGACCATTTGCATAGTGGGGACTAGAATTCATTGGTCCTATCAACCCACCATCTTCAATTGGACATAGGTATGTTTTAATTGCTACTGATTACTTTACCAGGTGGACTGCAACAATTCCTTGCAAGCAATGTATGATAGAGGTAGTGATAAATTTTCTTGAACCTTGGATTATTAATCATTTTGGTTGTCCCTTTGTTGTCGTATGTAATAATGGTCTTGCATTTTCATCGTTAAAATTATTTGGGTGTGTTGGAACTGTAAATTTCTGAATATTTTCACTAGTTTTCCATAACCCTAAGTTTCCATATGGGTCCTCATCATAAACACATGGGTCTGTTTTCATAACATTCTACCCATTTCTTGCCATGTGGTCTCATTGTTTCCATCGGGTTATGCATTTTTCATATTGCAGTTCCTATCGACATAAGTTCATTGTGGTCTCCCCGACCCATTGAGCAGTCTTGTTAATATGAGTCTGTGTTGCCTATCGGCAAGACTCATCTCATGTCACAACGATCACAAGTCATGTGCATTTACCATTTGGTAAGACATACATGTTTTTTCGGCGACAGAGAGAGAACATATCGGCATGAGTCATGATATTCGAGATAGGGTCTTAGTGAGACCTTATTGTCTCACCGACCGGCGATGGAAGGATTGTCTTATCGGCAAGAGTTAAATTCTTTGGTGAAATATCATAACGATTTCGTGGTGTCTCACCGACTTGTGCAAAAGGTTATTTCGATAGGAGTTGGTGATATTCCGAGTGATGTCTTAACGACTTTGTTGGCTCTTGCCGACATAAGGTTTTTATCAAAAGGTTATCGGGAGGTGTCTCACCAAATGGCATATGAGGATTCTCTTCGGCCAGACTAAGCGATATTGGTGTGAGGTCTCGGCGAGTGATCTTCGGTCTCGCCAACATTACACAAAAGGGATTTCTATCAGCATGAGATTGATGTTGTCTTGGTGACCTAATATGAGCTTGGGTTGTTTCGTTGAGACAAATATTTGGCCGATTTGATATCTCCTTGAGAGCAATAAGTCACGGCAACATATAGGTGGTAAGTGGTTCTCGTGAAACATAATGTAATCTATATGATATTTCTCTGAATCAGATAAGTCACAGCGAAAGCGAAGAGAACTAAGGGGCGATTGATAGTGATATAATTTCCTTCAGCATACTTACAAGGTCGACATGGGAGTTGCTCAAATACAGCTGCTAGCCAACTTGGAATATGAAGCGATGTGTCTGTTTGGATGCTTGTGTATAAATTCATTCTCGATTGTGAATGGAAATGGGGAGATCAGATTTACAATAGATACAGTAGGTAGATTAGGAATGAATATAGTAGAATAAAGTTCTCATTTCAGAGACTATGTTGCATGTTTTCAAATGGCGTTTTCAATGAAATTCAGTTGGTGTGGTAGTTTATTTCTGGTGTCAATTGTCTGTTGATTTTATTGAAAAGTATTGCTAAGTTGTCTCTAAGTTGATTCTTTCTGGTTGTTTGAATTGATATAACAAGTTTATTTTCAGTTTATCAGTGCACATTTTTGTATCTGTGTGATTAATTGATTGGTTCTTTCAAGGAGAGATTAAATCCTTTTGGTTGATCACAGTAATCAGGGAGATTCATTTGGATTATTAAAGTGGAGCTTAGTAGTCATAATCCTGCATGTTTATACAAGTTATAAACAGAACATATGCCGACGATTTGAATTTCTGCCAGAATAAGTTGCCCACTTTTGTTTCATTTGACTCTGCATACCCAATAAGGCACTTTTCTCTGCAATTTCATCATTAAGATTCATTCATTCTCTTTACATCTGTTAATTGAGCATAATAGGATTTAGATTAGAAGATTGCTATTGCGCTTGAATTCATTTGTTCACTTCCATCTGCCATTGTGGACAAATCATTGCAAGAAGGATAATCATAAGTCAAGTCTACCCAATTCAGATAGATACACCCGCCTAGGTCTGGCAGCACTTGAAGAGTAGAAGGTTTAATTCTTTTGACCTTGTTTGTTACCCTGAAATGTATCAAGAGATTGGCAGCCTCTTGAGGTGTCCCACCTGCGTTTTTGAGAGCTAACAAATTGGCGACTCTACTGGGGATTAAATTAGAAAATTTGGTTGAAGACCATCATATAGAGTCAGTTAAGAAAAGGTTGTAATTTGAGAAGATTCAGAAAGAGTGATTCCGCTGGGGAAAAGATAAAAAATAATCATTTTCCTACTTTTGGAAAAGTAGGTGGCGACTCTAAAAAAGTTTGATGAAGAATGGAATTTGTATATGGAACGAATGAATACACAAATGCAGGTAGGCATTGGACTCCTCAAATTCCTGATAGTACAATTGGAAATTTTCACAATGGAGGCAATGCATATCATGCACAACAGAATATATACTCAGCACAGCCACCTAATGGTCAGCAGTATGTGCCATATTATCATACACAATGCAATGGTCCACCGTACCAGTATCAGTACCCACCTGGCGCCCCCCCTTATCAACACACAACAATGATCAGACAGTTTGATTTGGAAAGGATTCAATTATCCCCTTATCCAATGGATGGTAGTTGGAGAAGTCTTGTTCTAAAGTTTACAAGGAGTGATGCAGTCACTACTGAAGAGCATTTAAGGAATTTCAATGCTTTCATCTAAGATTTGGATGTGCCATATGAATATTTACACATGAGGCTATTCATGATATCACTTATTGAAGTTGCTAGGGATTGGTTCAACAACCTACCAGCTATCTCTATTAATTCTCTCCAAGGATTTCAGGATCAATTCCTTGAGCAATTTGGGAATCTAGGTGCACTAGATGCTACTCTTCATGAATTAATACGGATTCAGAAAGATCAAAATGATACAATTTATGATTTTAATCAGAGATTCAATAAATTGCAGAATAAAATACCTCTTGGATCAAAGTTGCCAGATTTTGTAGCACTGAGTGTTTATTTGAATGCATTTGATCCTAAAATAGGGTATGAACTAAGAAATAGATTCCCAAGTGATTTGGCTGAAGCTCAGAAGATAGCACTAACAATTGAAAACAATAGGAGGGCTGTAGGGATAATTGATAAAAGAGGCAAGCCTAAGGTTCCTCAGCAAAGTAGCAATAATCAGTACAGACAGGAGAATACTTACAAAAATGAGAGGCCGAGGTTGCATGACATGCCTTATAATACAGACTGGAAGGACGGAAAACCTATAACAACTAGGCCTGGAAGCAAAGGAACTCTTAATCCATTAAGCAAGAGGGGAACCTATATGGTAAGTAACAATTACTTTTGTGAATTTTGTGATAAGCCACATTCCCCAAATTATTGTGTTGTAGCCCAAAGAATGCAAGAAGAGGGAATGTTGATGGGAAACAACGAAGAAGATCACACAGTGTATTTGACTTCAAATACTTTTCACCATGTTGAGGAGAGGTACTCATCTTCGGAGGATGAAGGTTATCAGTATGGTGTTTCAAATCAGAAGTATAATGTCCATATGGCTAAACAGCAGGTCCTTTCTAACTTTGAGGATGATTATACAGAGTCACACTCTGTTGAGGTGCCTACTCAATGCAGTATGGGGAGACTCACCGAAGAAGAGATAGAGAGACAAGTTGTTGCTGCAGTTGAAGAAGTGAAGAGTATATACTGGTTAAGAAATAAGACAGTAAATGAGAAGGAAGTTAAAAAGCTACGCAAAGAAATGTAAGAGACTGATCAGAAGGAAGAAAACAAAGGAGAAACATTGGAGCAGAAGAAAATGATTAAGGAAGATTTTTCCTCTTTTGACTTCATTCAAGCGTTATCCCAGGGGATGAGGTATGAAGACCTTGGTGATATCACGGATAAGCATCAGGACATTGATCAAATTATGCAGCTGATAGAAGATGAGATGTGTGCAAGTATGAATGACTCATATGATAGCTTGCATGATGAGGATGAAGGTACAAGAGATCTCTCTTGCATAATAGACTGTGACAAGGAAAGCAGTATATGTTATGAGGGATCCAGTGAATTTTTAGATTGTGAAGATGGATTTGTGGATTTTGATCTGCAGCAAGTTGAAAGCTATGAGGATACAGTTGATGAAAAATAGGTTTGTACATTTGATAATGGTTTCTGAACTTTTTCAAACCCATTGTATGATGAAGTGTTAAAAGAAGATCAGATGATATTTTGCGGAGGTATGCCCATGAATGAATTTCAGGTATTTTCAAATCCACTTTATGAAAGAGAGGAGATAATTTCAAAAAAGCAAAATGATGGAATAAATGACTGTGCTGATAATGTTTCTGATTTCTCATTCTCTGATGATCTTGGAATTATTTTTAATGATGACAAAAGTAAAGAATACAACTGTAGTGATGAAAATATAGAAACTTGTTCACTTGGCAGTGAACAGATTTCAGATTTGTTAACTCCTGAATGCCAGGGATGTGCACATGAAGGTGATCTTGAATTTTTGTGTCCATCTTACATTTGTTTTGACAGTGAAAGATCTTTGTGTAAAGATTTTTATGACTCCCAGTGCATTTCTTGGAATGATGGTGAAACCTTTGGTGTTGATCAAAAGTTTGTGTCCATTCAGGATGAGGTATGTGATTTTGAAGTTTCTAATTCATATGGAGAAGACGTTTATTTGCATGCCAAGGATGAAAGAATTCCAGCTTTGATTGGTTCACATATACATGATATTGAAGATATGAGTCATGATCCAGTGTTGTCTCCATATAGAGATACTGAAGAGGTGCAAAAGGTTTTAGATTTGTTTGTTTTAGACAATGTTGCTCTGACAGAATTTTTTGGTTCTCAAGAGAAGCACTTTGATGATGAATTTTTAATACAGCTGGGAGAGTGTTTCATAATACATAATAGTGAGAAAGATAATCAAAAATTTTGCATTGAATATGCATGTACTTTGTATGTTAAGGATAACAGAGATTTGCCCCATGATGATGAAGAATTTGAATTGTAGGATGGTGTAGGGAATTTGGGCCAAGTTGAGCATGATGATTTTCTAAAAACTTGCAATAACAGTGACATGAAAGATTGCATGAATATCTTCAAGAAGAATCTGATGAACTCAAGACAAAACCAGGTATTTGATAGGGGAAAGTATGGTTTGAGTTTCAAATCATAATAGCTCAGAGCAGGTGAAGTTGAAACACAGAGGATTAAGGGTTGCCAGTGCATGGACAACTTTTGCTTATCCTCTTTAAAATTATTTTCCATGCACAGTAGTTTAGGGTTTTTGGTTCGCCTCCATCTTGCATTCATTTTGCATTCTTTCCATCATGCTATTTGTCCTTTTCCATTTTTCTCATTGTGTCTAGTCTGCTCACCCAAAGATCTAGATCCTTGCAATGATCTGACTATCATTCATCCCCAGACAGAGCCACTGTTGGAACTATAAATTTCTAAATATTTTCACTAGTTTTCCCTAACCCTAAGTTTCCATATGGGTCCTCATCATAAACACATTGGTCTATTTTCATAACATTCTGCCCATTTCTTTCCATGTGGTCTCATTGTTTCCATTGAGTTATGCATTTTTCATATTGCAGTTCCTATCGGCATAGGTTCATTGTGGTCTCCCTGACCCATTGAGCAGTCTGGTTAATATGAGTCGGTGTTGCCTATCAGAAAGACTCATCTCATGTCACAGTGATCACAAGTCATGTGCATTTACCATTTGGTAGGACATACATGTTGTTTTGGCGACAGAGAGGGAACATATCGGCATGAGTCATGATATTTGGGATAGGGTCTTGGTGAGACCTTATTGTCTCACCAACCGGCGGTGGAAGGATTGTCTTATCGGCAAGAGTTAAATGCTTCGGTGAAATTTCATAACGATTCCGTGGTGTCTCACCAACTTGTGCAAAAGGTTATTTCGGTAGGAGTTGGTGATATTCGGAGTGATGTCTCAATGAATTTTTTGGGTCTTTCTGACATAAGGTTTTTATCAAAAGGTTATCGGGAGGTGTCTCACCGAACGACATATGAGGATTCCCTTCGGCCGGACTAAGCGATATCGGTGTGAGGTCACGGTGACTGACCTTCGGTCTCATCAACATTACTCAAAAGGGATTTCTATCGGTGTGAGATTGATGTTGTCTTGGTGACCTAATATGAGCTCGGGTTGTTTCGTTGAGACAAAGATTTGGCCGATATGATATCTCCCTGAGAGCGATAAGTCACGGCGACATGCAGGTGGTAAGTGGGCTCTCAATGAAACATAATGTAATCTGTATGATATTTCTTCGATTCAGATAAGTCACAGCGAAAGTGAAGAGAACTAAGGGGCGAATGATAGCGATATAATTGCCTTAGGCATACTTACAAGGCTAACATGGGAGTTGCTCTAATACAGCTGCTGGCTAACTTGGAATATGAAGCGATGTGTCTGTTCAGATGCTTGTGTATAAATTCATTCCCGATTGTGAATGGATATGGGGAGATTAGATTTAGAATAGATATAGTAGGTAGATTAGGAATGAATACAGTAGAATAAAGTTCTCATTTCAGAGACTATGTTGCATGTTTTCAAATGGCGTTTTCAATGAAATTCAGTTGGTGTGGCAGTTTATTTCTGGTGTCAATTGTCTGTTAAGTTTATTGAAAAGTATTGCTAAGCTGTCTCCAAGTTGATTCTTTATGGTTGTTTGAATTGATATAACAAGTTTATTTTTAGTTTATCAGTGCACATTTGTTGTATCTATGTGATTAATTGATTAGTTCTTTCAAGGACAGATTAAATCCTTTTGGTTGATCATAGTAATCAGGGAGATTCATCTGGATTATTAAAGTAGAGCTTAGTAGTCATAATCCTGCATGTTTATACAAGTTATAAATAGAATATATGCCGATGATTTGAATTTCTACCAGAATAAGTTGCCCACTTCTGTTTCATTCAACTCCACATACCCAATAAGGCACTGGTCTCTGCAATTTCATCATTAAGATTCATTCATTCTCTTTACATCTGTTAATTGAGCATAATAGGATTTAGATTAGAAGATTGCTATTGTGCTTGAATTCATTTGTTCACGTCCATCTGCCATTGTGGACAAATCATTGCAAGAAGGATAATCATAAGTCAAGTCTACCCAATTCAGATAGGTACACCCGCCTAGGTCTGGCAGCACCTGAAGAGTAGAAGGTTTAATTCTTTTGACCTTGTCTATTACCCTAAAACGTATCAAGAGATTGGCAGCCTCTTGACGTGTCCCGCACGCATTTTTGAGAGCTAACAGGGTGGGCATTTGATCATTGGATCGTTATTAAGTTTACATCCAACTACTATCCCCAGGGAAATGGTTTAGTAGAATCCACCAACAAGAACCTACTCATTATCAATTGTAAGTTAATTGATAAAAATCCAAGTGAATGGCATACATAGTTAAGATTTTCTTTGTGGATAGACCACACCTAACAAAAAGCTTCCCTAGGTACCTCTCCTTACCATCTATTTTATGGACTTGAGCTTTTGTTTCCTTTTCAATTGAGAATCTCTACTCTCCAATTTATAAATGAGTATTATGAGGAGGGAGAGCATTTAGAGGCTCACCTAGCTAAATTGTTACAACTGGAAGAGAAACGAGATGAAGCATTAGAAAACTTTGCTAAGCATCAGGGTATTGTCAAGAGATGGTTCGATTGTAGAGCTAAGGTCAAATCTTTCAAGATTTCTGACCTAGATATCTATTGGGACAAAGCACATGAAAAGAAAGGGGAACATGGTAAATTCGATAAGTTATGGCTTGGCCCTTTCCAAGTTTTTGAAATCCTAGGACATAATGCTTTCCATCTCAAAACTCTTGCTAGAGAAGATGTCCCATTGCTAGTTAATGGGCAATATTTAAAGCATTATTTCCTTTCCTGAGCTATTGCAGCTCATACTCGTACATAGTTAGCTTAGCTGCTTTCTTTCGTTTGGTTGTTTTGGTTTGGTTTGATTTGTTTTTTTTTTGGGTAGTAGGTTGCTTTGCTTTTCATTATTTTGTTTTTTAGGCCTTCTTGTCTTTTGGTTGGGGAAGTGTTTTATCTGCATAGCAATCATTTTATTTGGGAACTATTCTAAGTATTTCTTTAACAAACTCTAATCATTTTTCCATATGGAATGGTGAATTTCCTCTATTTGGTGTCACATGTGCTAAATGTTTAAAGGGGCTAAGTCATTGGATTAAGGTAGTTCTGAAATGTGCTCAAATCTTACATATTTACACATATCTTAAGAATCCAAAGTTTTATATTAGGTTCCTTGTGAGGTCTTGTTAAGTGAAAAATCTTAGATTTTTTCTTTAGTGCCACTATGGTTCTCAGCCCTAGGTGTGAGCTTCATTGCTTACAGGTTGAAATGAAAAGAAGTGAAAAGTAAATGAAATATTAGAAAGAAAAGAAAAGAAAATATTGAAAATCAAAAGAAAGAATTCAATTTATCAGGGGGATCTAAATATCTCTACCATGGCTATAGATGTCTGGCTGAGAGTAGAGCTATGTTTGAGAGAATCACAATGATAGCCTCGTCGGGGCTATGGACACCTACTTGGTAGCAAGGCTCTAGCCAAGTTGCTTTTGGACTTAGAATCATTCATGTAGCTTAACCTGACTAAACTTGGTTTTTGTAGTAGCTTAAGAAGGGAAATGAATGCATCTTTACACACTTGGATTCCCAACATAGGAAGGGCTTTCTTGTTAAGTGGTTTTGACCCTTTAGTTTATGGGTTGGCCTAATGTGAGGATCAAAACCAAAGATTTTGGGTTCTTGATTCTATTTTGTCGTTGAAATGATCTGGAACATTTCCCCAATAGATTTGTTTTTTGTTGTGCACTTTTTGCACACACACCCCACCGAAGGTAGGGACCCCCTTTTTCTTTTCTTTGCTTTCCTGTTTTTGCTTTAGGTTTTGTCTTTTCCCCTTAAGGGATGGGTCATCTATTTTGATTCACTTCACTTGGTTGATATTAAAGGTTTTATCTACACTTTAGGTGTTTTTTTTGTAGCATTTCAATCTTTGGAGGTGCCTTGAACTTGGAGGTTTCACAAAAATTTCTCTAAGGCAAAAAATTGTGAAAATTTGGGGAGTTTCGTGGAATTTTTCCCCTACCGGATTTTTCCAAAGGAATGAAAGTTCATGGAAATATGTACCAAATGGATTTTCTCGATGGGCTAGACCTTCACTAGATCCACCTCCTAGTAGATTCCTTGAGTGATTATACTTTTTCTTAAATCCTTGGTTCCCGGATTTCCTCGAGTCCATCATGGCTTTGAATTCCTGAACTTTTGGGTGTTGTGTCAATGCATTTATTACTCTAACTTCTGATATGTAGGCTCTTTAATGCTATTTTTGGAGTAAATTTATATGTTTTGTTCTTTCATTATTTATCATTTGTTCCCAGCTTTACATTTGGATGAGTTGCCATGTGTTTGCATCTAGAGAGGTACGAATTAATGGATTGGCGGTTGGGCATTATCAAATTTTCAGCTTGGGTTTTCTAAAGTAAGTATTAAGGAATTAGTGTCTTCAATTTTTTGAGCTTAAAGGTAGGGTTTGCATGATTTCTTGTGGTTTCAATGAAGTTTCTTGATCCCTCTTTTATGATTTAATGGTGCATTTTTCAGCATTGCTTTCATTTGATATCACCATTTGGTTTTGAGTTTGCTTCATTAATTGCATTTGATATTATCAATGGTGGATTTCTTTTGGTTAGTCAATGTTTGATTGTGCCCTCGAAGGCTTGTTGTAAATTTCTTTAATCTTCATTTTAAACTTAGGAAAATAAAGGTATTGTTCCTAAACTAGGGTTCTTCAAGTTTTGTAGTCAAGATTAGATTAGGGCATCTATATTTTTGACAAGGTTAGGGTTTAGATTCATACTAATTTATCCCATGTGCAATGTGAATCCATTCTTAGATGTTCAATCTGGTGGTCCCTCAAAGAAGGGGATCAAAATGATAAAACCCTAGCCACCATTTAACCTTAGTTCATTCTAAGAAATTTGATTGTGGTTTGAAAATTCATAGTAAGCTTGGCATTGGATTTTTTTTGCAACATAACAAGAATTCAAGTTGGAATCCCAATCTATGGGAATGAGATCTTAAATTTAAATTTAATGGTGTGTTATGAGTTTTACCAAGTTCATGATTCGAAGAAATAAGTGATAAGAAGAAACTTTGTGAAAATTTTCCATCGACAAAAAACCTGAGTTATTTCCTTCACTAAATTTCATCCTCATGGATTCCTCTGAGCCTTGTCTCTTTCACGGAATCCATCTAGGCGTAGACTCCTCGAGAGTTATTTCCTTAAATAAAATCCATCATCTAGGAATTTCCCTGAATCCTTGGTGGCTAAAAATCCCTAAAAGTATGATGTGAATGATTTATATTTAAACATGATCTTGGGATGATTAAGGGATAGGTTTTATTTTATTAAATGTCTTTGCATTTAAATTTTTGGGCTAAGTATTTGAGGTGTCACTAATATCTGCTTGTGAGGGAAATCCTCAAAGCTCTAGAGCTTCACAGAATCTTCTCGGGGTGGATTCCCCAAATATATTTTCATTGCTAAAATTCATGAGGGGTGGATAAACTCGAGGTTTGCTTAAAGTGTATTTTTAAGGGTCCCTTGCTTCTTTTTAATGATCTTGGAGTTGGTTAGAAAATGGTTTTATATTGCATAAGAATTTTTATGATTAATTCAATGATGCAATTAAGTTATAATGCTTAGTTTTCTTGACATTATGGTAATTATAGTTCCTTTCTTAATAGATGCAAGGTGAATCTAGCCAAGGTGAAGAGTCTAAAGAAAAATCAACTGAACCAGTCAAGGAAAGACCTCTGACCAGAGCAAAAAAGATGAAGTATGATTTCAAGGAAATTAAGATAAAATCAAAGATTCATTCAGCATTAGGAAAAATAGGTGACACCAACATGGGTCATGTGGACTATGATGACTTTAAGAAAAGAATGTTTGGTGATGCACAAACTCCTCTTGCAAAGGTTTTAACTCACACAATATTAGCTCAAACTATTGGATTTCCACCTTCTATTCAATTCTCAGAGCTTGTTATGGAATGTTCCAAACACTATGATTCAGATAAGAGGGTTATGGTGGGCCCTCAAGGAAGGATCATCCAACAAACTTGACTGAGGAATTCATTACTAGAATGTTCAATATTGGTTCACATTAGAAGTTGGTGAAGATAAATATAAAGGAGGATGAGTATTTTTATTAGGAAGATCCTTCAAGATCTTAGGAGATCATGAATGGTGCTTGGATAGAAAAGCCAAATTCACATTACTCCAAGTTGCCCAAATAATTGTATAGGGAAAATTTCAAGCAAGAGTATAATGACATGATCACCCTCTTGGGAAGAGTCATGGAATTGGATGAGTCCTTCATGTTTAAAGAGTGGATGATCTATGACATTTCACATATTGTAAAAGGAGTGCATTATCATTGGGCTGGCATCATGTGACAATCTGGACATACAATTGAGAAATGTATAAGACAGAAAGAAATTTACAATGACTTCATATTTAGTGTACTTACTTGTTGGGAAGAATAAGTACAAAGGGTTGAGTTGCAAGGGAGCCACAGGAAAGGACATAATTTGTGATGTGTACCCTCAATTGCAATTTAATACTTCCAATTATAGGAGGTTCAATGATACTTTTCTAATGTATATTACAAGAATGCTACAAGATGATCTTCATATTTGAATTTCACCCAATGTTATGGATTTGATCAAGAATTATGGTTATTGGTTTATCCAATTTCAAAATTTCTCATATACATTGGAGTACATGGATCCCCATAGGTGCCTTTTAGACTTCCAAGGTACCCCAACAATAAGCTCATATTATTGGAAGTAACAAGGTAGGTGGTTGCATTTGATACTGACTTGAAGAATATGCACAAAATAGGTTTCGGGGGTGAGTTTCCTCTAAGGATTGCAGGTATGGAGGCTTTTCCTTCTATTCAAAGTGCCCACCATTCAAAGAAATATATGGTCAATTTTCATTTGTACTCACATATATATAGAGGGAACTTTGATCCCTATGGTGTTTCACAAAAGAGGGCTAGCAAAGAATTCAAGCAAAAAGAACATATTGAAGATTATTGGGCTAATTGTCGAGATGAATTTGAGGTAATCAGAAGGAGATTCTCTAGATTGTCTTTGAAACTAATCAGACTTTACAAGATATTCAATGTTCCAGACTAGGTGGATGATGAAGAGGATCTTTTGTAGCACCATGATTACGAGCAATATAAGGATAAACCACTCCCTTCTGTTAATTGGTCAGAAGAGGAGGTAGTTGATTTAAAGTTACTTACTACTCCTATGTTAAAGTACTCTAAGTTATGGGTGAAGCATAAAATTCTAGACTTAGAGGCAAGTGGCACCAAATTCACTTATGACTTAATGGGAGATCTTGAGTCTCATTTTGAAGAGGAAACAAAAACTACTAAGGATGATATTATTGAACCTCATGAGGAGGAGGAAACAAAAGAAACCAATTTTTTAATTAAAAGGAGAAATCAAAGCTAGGTAAAAGGAAAAGAGGTTAAGAGGTAGTGTATTGCTAAAGTAAGGAAACCTTCAAAAGAAATAGTTGAGGAGGGAACTGAAGAAGCACATCCTTCTAAGAAGAGAAGACTTGTCACTCAGGGCCAAAAGATGGCTAAGTCTAAATCCAAAATGGCCAAGGTTAGTGAAGAAGACATTGTTCATACTAAAGTGCTTGATATTGAGAGCTCAAGAGAGAATCCCAAGTGTATGTAAGAAAAAAATCTCCAAAATAGAAAAATCCTCCTATAGAAAATGTGATAATATATTGGATGACAATGAAGTTACTAAAGAGGCACCTACTGATAGTGCTCTGAAGGAAACAAAGAGAGAATCTATAGGAAATAATACTCCTCCCACCTCTCCTTTCGAAAATGTGTTAATTGATGAAGAGGTTGTTCATGAAGAGGAGCATATCTTAGGGAGTCTTGAAGAAGAGGAGGAAGATGAAGATGTTCCCACACCCAAGAGTGGATAAAGAGCATGTAAATGTATCAAATGTAGATGATAAAGATGAGGCGTAGCATAATGAGGATCAAGTTGATAAAGATCAAGAAGATATTGAAGATAATCCTTCCAAAGATCAACCAGAATAGGAGGTTTCCCAGGAGAATGTAGAAACAGATGTTCGTGATTGGTCTAAGGAAATATTGAAACCTAAACCAATCATTATAGAAGAAGATACTCCTAATTGGGACAAGTTCCTAACTAGTTGGGGTCAGCCCAAAGAAAGTAAGAGGGCTAGGATAGTCTCTAAACTTGCAAGGGATGAATTAAATAATAGGGCCATCCACATTGTTATTCCTTCTGATAAAAAATACAAGGATGAAGTCAATCCTTCAGACTATAAGGTACAAACTATCAATCTTGGACCCTCCATAAAAGAACAAGACAAAGAATATTTACAAGCATCAATGCAAGTAATCCTTAAGAGATTAGACAATGAAACAAAGGCTAAGGAGGATTCATAGAGGAAATTAAGGGAAGTACAAAAATATGTTCAGCATATAATTAAGCCCTTGCAAGATCAACCTAGAGAAGGAGGAACTCCATTTTCTAAAGGATTACTATCCAAGGATGCAGTTTTTGAAATTGAAAAGATGAGAACATCCCTATAGGTTACTCAAGGCTGGCTTGACAGTGTTAGTAAGAAGGGAGATGAGATGATTGAGAAAATATTGCACAAATATGAGAAGGTGGAATCATCTCTTAAGGACATATCCCAATTCACAAAATATTTCCAGAAGATAGATGATACTACCATTGTTGAATTGAAGAAAATCATTGAGATTCCTAAAGAGGAGCTAGTCAAGAGGAGTGTGTTCACCTTAGAAGATATAGGTAAGTCTATGGAATGTATGGATGGATGGAATTTCATGAAAGAACTTATGATGAAAGCTTTGAATAATATATCAAAGATCCATAGCAAAGTAAAGGGAAATATTTGATAGCTATGTTGCATTTTTGGAACTTGTCCCTAGAAGAAGAAAATTTGGACAAAAGAATTTAAATATTAATCAATTGCAGAGATGGTGGAATGAGGTATATTCTCCAACTGATAATGGGCCAATCCTTAAGGATCAATAGGAGGATGCAGCTATCTATATCTCTAATCTGGATAAATATCAAGGGTTACAAATAGAAAGGGAGAAAGCCTTGACTAAATATGAAGAAGAGTTTAAAATAATTAAGTTGAGAATAAAATTTATCGTAGTTCTAAATCTAGTCGATGGTGAGGTGCTTTCTAAAGTTAAAGATATTTCTAGAAATGAAGAATATAAGGATAAGAAGGATGACCTAGCCTAGCTTCTTGAAAAATGTGCTTTCTACATCGAGTTTACCAAAGATACAAGTCGGCCATGCTTAGTTGTGAGAGGACTGCATTTAATTATAAAATTTCCTTTTGAGACCAACTTATGTATTATTTTATTGTAAAATTGAATTAGGGTGGTTAAAAGGTTTTGAGACTGACCTATCCAGCCGACCTATTGTAAAAACCTAATTTAATTCCCTCCTAGGCTAACATGTCATGAAGAGTTCTATAAATAGAGGCCTCTTTCTCATTTGTAAGGTTAATAGTGAATAGTTGATAGTTGCTAGAAGTTGATGTTGCACTACTTGAGAAACTAGAATTGTTGAAAATTATTGGTGAAGTGAATACAAGTGAAGACATTTTATTTTAGTGTTCTTCATTGTGTTATTTCATTTGTGTTTGGTTCTTGTGTCTCTCATATTTTATAAGTTCTTTTGAGTAAGTGTTTTATGGTTAATCTTAGAACTAGTTGTAGTTCACTTATGTTTATGATAAAGTGTTTGAGGTGTTGAGGAATCTTCGGTCCATAATTTTGTTGATCTGTTGATTGTACTTTACTATGTAAAGTTAGCCTAGGCCTACTGTATATTGTACTCAAGTTCAATTGTGAACGTTTGAATATTTAAAATATGATAAAAAAATTTATTCCTTTGGAGATTGGACTCTCTTTGTGATATTGTGGATATAATATTGGTTAAGCAAGGATTGGATTTGGAAGATTGGTCCATCTTGAACACTCTATTGTTTACACAATTGATCTTAGGTTTTAGATTAGATACATCTCTTAAACCCTTCATCTTTTCCTATTTCTTTAAAATTATTGTTAGAGCAAGATTCAAAAAGCATCACTATTATGTTATATTTGATTAATATTGAAGCTTCCATAATTTTATTTGTAATTCCCCTTGTGATTACCAGCAAATCACATATTATCACTGAGTTGTTTGTTACATTGTTAAGACCTGACATTAGAGACCTTGGGGTTATTTATTGAGATTTTCTGATAGAAATTTACCTTTCAAGAGAGATAGGATACCTATATTCTATCTGAGTTGTTGCAATGTTAAAAACACCATCATCAAGTTGCACCTTAGATAAGTACATTTGGTGAAAACCTAGTAATAGGTGCCATTTGTAGAGGGCTTAATAATTATCAACCTGGTATCCCATGTTCCTATAAGACTATGTATCTACCCCATCCCATCAACACATCCTATGTATCTATCTCATCTAGCCTATCATATATCCCACAGTATATTCTTATTGAGCATTAGATGGTTTGGATTCGCTATCCTAAATCCTTAGCTTCTATCGCTTGTTGGTGGTGAACCTCCATAAGTCTTGCTGGGTATCCTGATCTTGTATTATTATGCTAATTGGGATTTGGTTGGTTATCATTTCCTATATATAATATCCTATTGGTCTCACATCCTCATTTAGGATCCTTGCATCTTTTATCATTAGGTCCCATCCCTTTTCCTTCATCTTTCAATTTGAGTCTTTCTTTCAAACTACGTTTCCTCTGCACTTCCACATAGGCAAGGCCATCTTTGATGATCCCTCAAGGAATTAGTCCATCCCTTTGAGTCTTCATCGTCCTCTTTTTTATTTTTTTCCATCATTGGTTGTCAATATTTTTATCAAACTACGACGCCTCTACACTTTCACATAGGCAAGACCATCTTTGATGCACCCCCAAGGCTTAGTTATGTCCTTTATGGTGTGTCTTTTATTTTTTGTTGCATCACCAAGAGTGTCCTTATCTTACCCAAAATAACCAACAAAATTCACTAGTTCTTAGAAATCTTGATCTATTTCATTTATCCTAAGTTGTCTTGATCCTATGGTCTATCCCATCCATCTTCGATCTTAGCAAGATATATCTTTCCTCATATTAGACCGTGTTAATCGCATCCACCTATCATCCCTATGGAAAATGATATTTGAGATTTATTGTGATTTCTTGGTGCTTTTTCATTTTGTTTATCATTTGAGCTTCCTACTACACCTATTCAGGGTCGCCACAATCCAACATATCATGGTGCGCTTTAATAGGTAGACATAAGGGAATCTCTTGTTTTTTGGTGTGATCATTTCTACCCAGTTGTCCTACGTAGTACCCACCAAGACCTTTATGATCTTATGTTATGTTGGGGAAACCTCTTGTTCTTGTGGTTTTCTAGCATTAGTTCGACCAAATACCTTGTGACTTTGGAATGTTGGACTAACCTATTTGTTTGTTGTGTTAGTCCTATGTATTCAATGCTAATTTTCCTTGGTTCCTTGTACCCGAGCACTTGGTATCATACACTATATCAAAATACAATAATCCTAAGTGTGATAACATAGCATTGCATTGCATTTCATTCATCGTCCTATTAACTTTTTGACCCATCCCTCCACCTATCCTATAATCATGATTGTTGGTTGTGCAAATGGTTTTTCCCCCATTCTTCTTATCAGGTTGCTTCAATTTTAAAAGATGCACTACACCTACCATTTCATTATCCATTTAATTATCCATTTCCTTAATCATTTCATTATCCATTGTATTATCCATCTCATTATTCATTTCATTAATCATTTTACTAGCTTGCATTATCCATTTCATTATTCATTTCATTAATCATTTCATTATCTATTGCATTATCCATTTTATTATTCATTTCATTAATCAGTTCATTAGATTGCATTCTCCATTTCCATTATCAATTATTTGGTTGCATTATTAGGCTACATTAATTATTTCACTATCCATTTCACTTATGTTTCCATTATCAATTAAGTTGTTTAGGATAATATAGATTTTTTATTCTAATCATCTTAATTCATTTCATTTGGAATTTTCATTATCAGTTAATTTTTTAGGATAATAGCGATTTGTTATTCTAAATAGCTTAATTCATTTACCTTTTCATATATCATTATCATTCATAACATTAAGAATATTCCATACACCTACATTAGGAACATTACACATTCATTGCATATCATAATCAATCTCAATGACAACCACATAATAAATATAGATTAAATCACACATCACATGCCACATCATATGTCATCACATCCTACATCACATAGCATTAGTACTACCTCATACATCATCATCATAAACATAATGCATCACATCCTATATCACAAACATGTTAGTCACATACATCACAACATCATGCATACATATACATCACATCACTACATCCATAATGCATATATCCATAATAAATATAAATGAAATCACATACTCATCATGTAATATGCATTACCATAATCATCCATGACATATAAATATTAGTATAATAATGTATTACATATCCATATAGTCCATAATGTCCACCATATATACATATAGTTCATCATATCCATCAAATTCCATGACATAATACAAAGTACAATTTATGTCCATGCCCATGAAAGAATAAAATAATACATGTATAGAAGAATCTCATTTGAATGGATGAATACAAAGAATCACTGAATCAATCTAAATCTCTACATCTACTTTCTATCTATACACACTACCAGTGACATCTCTATCAAAACTAGGACACCTATCTCCATCCCTACCCCTTGTCATCTCCTATCACTATTGGATATGTTAGAGTGTTGAGGTGACTAGCACTCTCCAACCTCCTCCTAATGGTGTCTCCCTATACCAAATAGATTCCCTTGACTATGAGTATCTCGATTGTGATGGCCCCGCCCTCCTACCAAAAACTTGTGCATATAGTGCTACTCTCTATGCAGGATTAGGCATGACTATATAGTATGCCCCCATACAGTAACCTACCTCCCAAGTAGCATCATCATATCAGGATGTCGACACCTATTCTATATCCCTCTCCCTTTGGTATCTATGTTGGTACTTTTGCAACCTACCCCACTCTAACTCTCAGGCATTCTATGCTAGTCTCATGATAGCCAACTATCCCTTTTCCTACTCTACTTGTACCTAAGCCTCATCTTGCTCCCTCCACACCTCATCCCTCTCCCCTTGCAAGACATGCATAACCTCACTTGCCTGATTCACCACCCTCTAGGCTATGTCTCTCTACTAGTTCATATCATTGGGAGTGACCTATAGATGCCCTACCTCCCTCCTTAGCCCATCTACCTCTACCCTTTCTATCTCCTCCTCCCTTAGATGGACTCCCCATAGCCTCTCTACCTCAGCCTCCAATCTCCCCCTGTCATCCTCTACTTGTCTCAACCTCCTCTATAGGATGCTAATCTACATCTATGCTCCTACTAGTCTAGTGATCGTATCATCCTTTTGGTGGGGCCTGGTATATCACTAGGTCCCTCTCTCTTGGTGCTTCTTTCTCCCCCTCTCTCATCTCTACCTCTACCACCTAAAGCTCCTCCTCCTCCTCAATGATCACTCCCCTCTATTGGATAATCATCCATTGCACTCTCCTTAGGGGCCTCTCCTCCTCCTCCTCACCTCTTGCCTCAGGTGCCTATACTAGTGATTGCACCCTCTATGTTGTTGGTGTCACTCTCTCTGGTACCCTCTGCCTCCACCATGTGTCATATCTCTTCATCATCCCTGCTTCATTTGAATCCCCTATCCATGGCCATACTCCCTCATCTAGCTAATCCCATAGTTTCCTCACTTAGGCAGTATGTACACTCTACCCCCATCCCCTCTCCTAGCTAATCCATCAGTATCTATCCTTTAGCTCTGGGATATCCTACTTGACATCAAACTGTCACTTGACTCTATTTGGTCGATACATCTCAATAATGTGAGGATCCTTTCCAATCAAATAGAATTGAGGGAACATGAACTCTCTATATAATTGGTCCTCTACCCTCCATGACTAAAAAATTATGGTACACATATGGTCACTAGACAATCTGATCTACAATCAAGTCAACAAATATGGTGCCAGTAGGTAATACCTTGAACCTTGGCATAATGCAACTGACCCCCATACTCATATGAAACTAGTAGGCCCTCTAACCCCTCCTCTGCTACCACTATATTTGGCTGCATAATCCAGATATGCTCCCATGCCTGCACCTATAATAGTGTCATGTGTGTGATGTTGGCCGCTCCCTTGTAACAAACTACATGTGGGTCTTTGTATAACTGGATGAGTATGTAGGGCCCCCATGCAAAAACACCTCTTTGTGTCTCCATAATGTGTTGAACAACCTCAATTAGCTTGAGGATGAAGAAACACCCACTCCTACACAAGAGGAGGATCCCACTAATTAACCCAAATAGGAATAAGGGAAAATGTGGTGCAACCATAATACATGCATCTATATCTAGGTCCTTCCCTTGGCAGGGAAGGTCTACTATCCCAAAAATAGCTCACAAACTCTACTCTACTGGTCACCTTGCTGCCACTCACTAGATTTCCTCTAATGGGAAATTAGATGATCCTCTAGACGTCCTCCAAGTTCACTGTCATCTCCCCCATGGGGAGGAGGAATGTGCATGTCTCTGAGCTTCATCATTTGATAAGCACAACCAATAATGGTTGGTGTGCTTGAATCATCGAGTATGCCACCATGTGGAGAAGCCCCGATTGGTCTAGGGTCTCGTAATTGGTTGAGGTAAGTCCCTCTACCATTAGGGTGGTTGAGTGCCACTCCCTAGTCTGAAAACCATCTATCATCTGCATCCATGAAAATCACGTGTCAAATTTTCTTCTAGCTTCAGTCCTTTTCTTCCCAACTCTTGTTTCACAGATTCACCCCTATATGAGGTGTAATCGCCTATCCTCCCTTGGTACACACTCACTTCTATCCAAGTCACATTCACCCTTGTGTCCCCTCCTAGTGAATTTGCTTATCCTTAGGCAGATTTTCCCATCCCTCCTCAGGCAATTATTTAAATTGCCCTTGTCCCTCCTTGGGTGATTTTACAAATCACCCTTGTCTCCCATAGGTAATTTTGCAATTTCCCTTGTAACCCATGGGAAATTTTGTAATCGCCCTTATACCCCTTGGGTGATTTAGCACCCACCCATCCCCTTGAGGGGCGATCTCGCAATCAACCTTCCTATCTTGGGTTTTTCCCATTTCCCTTAGGGGCACTTTCACAATTTCCCTTGAGTAGGCAAGTTTGTGCAATCCCCTTTGGAGTAATTTTGCAATCACCCGTATTCTCGTGCATTCCTCCATTGCCATGCATTCTCAAACTTCCTAGCCCATGCAATCTCCCATGTTCTATAGGGGCAATTTTTCTTTCCCAGATAGGTGAATCTACCTCTTCATGGGAAAATTCAATGAACCCTAACCTAACCCTCTCAAACGATATAATAAACACATGCAAAATAAAATCACAAAGCTCAATTTTCAAGGTATACCTATTGTGGCACAATTCCTTCCATGTAGTACTCCCACATGATATCCCTATGATGCGTGATGCCTCCCTTTTCAGTTATGTCACTCTCAATCATTCTCAAATCATTCAGTCACATGTATGCACAAAAAGTCAAAAGGTAAAAAGTACTTTTTTAAATTACTATTTATTCATACCTTTTTGACCCCACTTAGCCTTGACCTTTTTACCCCTTTTAACCTAATTTCTTCATTTGGCTACCATTTTCACCCCATGTGTCTTTTTTTCTCTATTCAAAAGCCATTTGTCATGGTTTCTCATCATCGTACTCATAATACCATCCTTTTCTTCCTATCAAGATGTCACTTGGGGCCCCTTTTTCCCCATCCACCCTCTCGAGGGGGAATAATCCTCCATATTGCACTCACTTTCCTCTCCACCATTTTCCCTATAATACTATGGCATCCTATAGTCTTTTTCTTCCATTGAGTTTCCTACACTTTTTTTTTTTGAAATGCTATTATTTTAATGATATTTTGAAGAAGGGAAAAATGTAAGCACCTAAATTTGGCCACTCCCATATGGTCAAATTTATCCTTTTATTCTTCTATCCCATTCACATATCCATATTAATTAAATAATTCATTATTTGGTTAATATTTATCCTATTCCTAACAAATCCTCAAGTGTTTAATCATTTAATTAAATACATTATCCCTTTCCTCTCTAAATTAAATAAATTGGATGAATATTTATCCAGTTCCTAAAAACTCCTAAAGTGTTTAAGTATTTAATTAAATAATTTATCCCTTTCCTTTCTAAATTAAATAAATAGACCAATTTATTTAATTTAATCACAAGAATTAAATTAATTTTTAATCCATTTCTCTCTCCAAATGTCACATCCTCCATAACCTTCTTCTAATCTCGATTAACTTGCCTAATCCTTTCATTAGGATGTGCACACCCCTAATCTTGGAATTAGTTTCACATCCTCCACAAAATTCCACTTACCTCTAATCCCATCATTAGTCTACCTAATCACTTGCACTATCAATAATCATGATTAATTAATCCCTAGCCTAGGCCTCTTTCCAATTATGGTATGGGTACTTGGGTCAACCCTCTTAAATGATTTCTCCTTTTAGAGAAGCTATGCCCATCTCTCGAGGAATTTCAATTTATTTTTATCTTCCCAACATGCCCATGTGGAATTTTTAATTCCACTTATCCCCCCAAGACATCCTATGTAGAATTTTTAATTCCACTATATTCTTCCTACAACTTGGGAGGAATTAGAAGGTAATTTTTAATTCACTTCCCACATCCCCATGTCCTTACAAGGGGAATTTTAAATTCCCCTTGTTCTTTCCAATGTCCTTGTCCAAAAATATAGAAGGATTTGACTTGTCACATCCTTCCATCATTTGAGGAAGGATAGGACAAGTCAAGCCTTTTCCTCTCCCCCACATCTCCACATCACCATTCCATTTCCACCGATGCCTCCACATGAGTTGATATGCCTCAAGACATCTCAACCATTGATCTCTTAAACCTAAATTCAATCCCAAGCCTTCATTTTATCCTCTCTAAATTGGCTAAATACTTAGCCAATTTTCATTCTCACTAACACTTACACAATTTTCACACACTCTTACATTTAAGCTCTCATCTCTCCATTGGTGCAGCCATTATAGTCTTCATATTGCATCCAAAATCAACAACAATTTTATCCATTGCATGCATCATATCCACACAATCATTTTCATTATAGTTGCATGATATCATCTTGACAAAGGAGCACACAAATATTTGATCTAAGGGCCAACCAAAAGAGCAATTTAAGAAAGGTAAAGGTATTATCTTTAGTTCTTTATTTTTCTTGAATTAAACTAGGCTAATCATTGAGGTGTTACATGCATTTTTCCTTTTGTATTTCATTGTTGTATTTACATTCTAGATAGTAATTTCACTTGCACACAATATGCACGTTATATTTTTCCTTCATGTGTATCAATCCTTGTAACCTACCTATCACATCAGTGTCATGGTTTCCCATATGATGGTTTTATATGGAAAATGGTTGTAGGCAACCTCTTTTTCTTATGCTTGGACACATTACCACTCTAGTTCCTTATACCTTGGTGCATAGTTTTTCATGCAATATCAAATAAAGATTGTTTACTCCAATCCAACTTAACTAGTAATTTCATCCTCCCTCCACTATTCCTTCATCCCTTTCATCATCTATCTTGCATATTTTCATCCTTCAAAAATCACACCCATGCTCTCTAAACTGTCCTATCCTCTAAAGGGGGCACCATTTTCATCTTTCCTCCTAGTGACTTTTTTGACTGACGGGCATTTTTTGTAGCCTAACCATTTTCTTTCAATTAATTTTATTGTTCTTTAAAATAATGTTAGTTCATAACACGACTTGAAAGAAGGGTAAATTGTAGACACCTTAAATTGACACATCATCAATTACTTAATAACCTATTTCCTATATAATTGGTTGAATAAATCCCTTTTTATCCAATTTTTATCCCCTTATTAATTAATATTTTATTACTCAATTAATAAATCTATTATTTAGAGTAGAAGGAAATAAATAGGTAGCCAACTCCCCCCTTCCCAACCTAGTTGCAAGACAAGCTATAGAGAGTCAATCCAATGATGAGATTCATTGATCGATATAGAAAATTTCCTATCACCACATTCCTTTATTTATCTATGTTCCCCCTCTTTTCCATTTTTTTTGTATTCATTATAATATACAAAATTGGTCCAAAGGACCAAATTACAAGATCGTATTAGATTAAAAAATTTCTTATTGCATTTAACAATAATTTCTAGCATTCATTTTTCTGCCTCACAAGGCAATTATTTAAGATATTTCCCCTCTATTTAGGCTATTACATGAGTATTTCTACTGTTGTAATCATCATTTACAATCTATTATTCATTCTTTAGTTTTTATTTGGCCTTCATGAAGTCCCTATCATATCTTTTCTCTATGAACTTCAATAAGTCTGGTTTGAAGTAGATCCACTAGTTAGCATATAGGAGCTCCTCTTTGGTTATTTCTATTTTACCTTTCTTTATGAGGTTATGAAATTTTTCTTTAGTTACTTCCACTATAATGGAGACCTACATGAAAACATTATGGATAGCGATTCATCGATTGAACTCAGTAAGTTCCCTCCTAATACCTTGGTACTTTTCACGTTTTCTATCTTTCCAAGAAACCATAGAATTTCAATAGTAAGGATTATCCAATATAAATTATTTCATTTTCCTAGTTGTGCAACTTTACCAATAAGGATTTATTGTTTCCTTTTAACTATTTATAAGTCAATTAGAAAAATATTTTATATTTCTTTAGCAAAGTAGCAATAAAAAAAGAGACAAAATAGATTTAGATTTCTTATAGTTTTCACAAACATTGGTATTTCCTTTTGGATCAAAGTTAGGAATTTTCTGAAGAAGCATCATCCATTTAAAACCTTCTTTTTTAGGTTCAATCACTTTACTCCATAGGTTAGTGAAGGCCTTTTTCCACCCTCTTTACTCTAATTAGTATTCCAAATTTTCTTAAGTTGTTGAGAAAGATTAATGGGGGGCCACCAACTAGTAAACTTCTTTAGCTTTTATCTTGACTAGATTCTCGTTATTGAGCCACTCAAAGTGATTTGTTTTACTAGTGGTTAGATTTTTATCTTTTTGAACATTATTTTTTTGTGTTTTTATTCTTTCATAAGTCCTTTTCTATGTGGGGATGATATAGAACTCTTGGCTGAGCTAGTCACAATAGTTTAACTTATCATTCCTTCTTAAATTCAAAAACATTGAAACCCCTTTTCTATTCCACTCCCTTGTAGAACATCCTTGAAGAAGAGAAAGGGGTTTCCCATTGTGGTATGTATTCCACCAAATGGATTTAAGCAAGAAAATATTATTAAGATCCTTTTCCACTGGGCATTTATTTAGAATGACCTCTTTGCTACACTCCTAGGCCTTCCAAAGGCTTTTAAAAATATTAGATCCAACAAGGGATATAGTGAAGTTTCTGAAAACTAAATCATAGAGTGGAAATTTTATCTTGGCTTTAGCATGTTTAGGAACAACATTTTCAATATTATTTTTGATCAAGACCTTCCATGATTCATATCCTTTGAGAATTTTGTAGATGCATTTCATGAAAAGGGCTATGCCTTACAGCTTGAGATCCTTTAGGTCTAAACCCCCTTTTTTCTTCTCATTAAAGAAATTCTCCCATTTCAAAGTATGCTTTTTGTTTTTTCCTTTACCATCTAACCATAGAAATTGCCTTATTTTCTTTTGAATAGCTTGGATTTGGTAATTGTTGAATATATAGATCGATGCATAGTATATATTATAAGAAGAGAGGATTTTTTGACACAATTGGGCTCTCCTTACAATAGAGATATATTGTTTATTCCAAGCATTAAGCTTGTTTTCTATTTTCTTTTCAAGCTAGTTACACATATATTTTAGGTTGAGGTCCATTGCAAATGAGATCCAAAAGTATCTGACAATCTTGTTGGGACCTCCCCATTGGAACTCATAATCTTTTTTTTCTAAGCTGGCATTATTGAGTTTACCTTACATATTTTAGCCCCAATTTCTTGGTTGAAGATCTCCATTTTCCTCATTAGATGCTCCAAGTTATCTTGATCCAATTTTACAAATATGGTTGTATCATCAATAAATTGGATATTTATAAGTTCTCTATTTGGAAGTGTGAGCCCCTGTACTCTTAGGAGTCTCTTAGGATATAATCTGGAGCATAATATTCTATTACAAATAGGGAATGGGCAAGTGAGCACCCTTGTCTAATAGATATTTGTAGTTGGAATTCATTGGTTAACTCTCCATTAACTTCCACTTGTTCTATGCCATCCTTTAATAGAACTTTAATCATCTTACAGAAGAGATCTTAGAACCCTAAGTCCTCCAATACCATTAGAATGAATGGCCATTCAATTCTATAATAGGCTTTCTTGAAATCCAAGAGCAACATCTCGACATCTTGAGTAAATGCTCTTGCCCAATCCATAGCCTCCCAATTGGCAATTAGGATTTCCAAAATGTATCTCCTATTTATGAATCCTTTTTTAGTGTTGTTGATTACATAGGGAGAAAGTTGGCTATTCTTCTAGCAATGGCCTTGGCTATAATTTTATAGGATACATTTAAAAGATTGATGGGTCTCCAATTCTCATTAGGGACTTATGACTTTCTTTAGGAACCCACTTGATGATGCCATGGTTTATATTCTTTCCCATTGAACCATTCTCAATGGCCTCCAAATATACTTGTAGTATTTTCTCGCTTATACAACTAATGTTATTTTTTATAAAATTCCATTTGTAGTCCATCAACTCCTGGTGATTTATCATTTTTGAGAGAAAGCATTGCATTGGAAAAAATTTCTTTTGTTATTTGTTGGCTAAGGTATACAACCATCTCATTGGAGACCTTTCTCAAGATTATCTCCCTACACCTATTTCTTGCTTTATCCCCCAAAGGGCCATGACACTCAAAGGTGAAGATTTTTTCATAGAATTGGTAGAATTTATCTTTTATCACTTTGGCATCTTTGATTAAGCCTTCCTCATCCTAGATTGCACCCACTACTTCTTTTTTCTATTTGGGTTTTAGACATCTAAAGAAGAATTTTGAGCACCTATCACCTTGAGAAATCTAGTTTATTCTTGCTATTTTCTAGATACCTTTTTCCTTGTAATTTTGAATCTTCCTCAATTGAACTTTTGTGGAAATTAATTATTTGTTTACTTCCAATTTTTGAGGGTCCCTTTTTAGGATATTCCAAATCTAGTAGAGCCTTCTGCAATTCATTTCCAGCTTTCCTAAAGTTCTTGGCTCTTTGTCACCAATAGTTTGGAAGATCCTTTGCCAACTTTTAACATTTTTATTCCATCTTTCTATTGTAGATAAGTTGGATGAGACCCATTTTTTTATCTCCCTTAGAGTAAAGATAGCATTATTGCAGTCTTCCATTTTTGGGAGACTTGAGTTTAAGATGAATTTCTCAAATTTATTTCCCATAATGACTTTGACCATAATGGGATGGTGTTTTGAGAGTGTCCAGGGTTTGGCCTTGACCTTTTTGTTTGTTTTCTCAACTTGACCAAATTGGAAGCAATCCCTTTTCACATAGAATATATCTAATCTACAATAGTTTCTCTTATTACCTTGCTGAGAGTTGCACCAAGTGTACCATATGGCTTACTCTCTTTCTTGGTGCCATCTAAGGGGTCAAAAAGTTTCATTCTATTTTTCAACTTGTACCAAAAGAATTTTTTGTTCCCTTTCCAACCCATATCTATTCCTCCAGCCTTGTCTTATGTATTTTCCACCATATTAAAGTCTCCCCCAATGATCTAGGGGGCATCTTATAGTTTACAAAGCCATTCCCATAGCTCACACCTTTGTTTGTACTCGTTAGTGGCATATAAGGTGTATATCCAAACTTAAGGTTGTATTTTTCAAAGAAAACCCACATAGCCCTGTTATAGGGGGTTCCATGAGAAATAATCCATTTTCTCCATTTATTGGAGACAAGTACTACAACACCTCCTTTACCTCTTTCATGATTCATAGTGAAGGACATGAACCAACAATTTTGATATGTTCTATGTACTTCTCTTGCACTCTTAAGATCTTTCACCTAAAAGGAGAGAGATGGAACCCCAAAATTGTGGTGGTTCACTCAAATAAAGGTTGTATGATGGAAATATGACTAAATTAAATTATCTAAATGCAACTAAGTGATCTAATTGACTAATTATGAAATATGCAATGTTTGAAAACACAATGAGGTATGCAAGAATGAACTAAAACATGAATAAACATAAATAGAATTGAAGAAGGTTGAATAGAGTGCACCTAGGCAATGAATGTTGAATCTGGAAGGATCCCAATGCTGGAAAAAATTAGTGTAAATCACTAGTGAGATCATTTGCCATTGATGACGAATTAGTCTTGCTACTAACAAAAACACCTGAAAACTACTTTCCAACTATTGGAAATTGGAATCTAATAGAATCAACATTTTCAGCCCTAAGGTGGGACTCATTCACCACTGATGGAAAATAATTCCTTCTCCAAAATTATGTGAAATGAAAGGTCAATTCTATAGCTCCAGATTTGCACTTGTCTTCTTGTCGGGTTGACAGAGTCAAATATGCAGAAAACGGACTGTAGGTTGTCTCCTAGCTTGAAATAGGGTTTAGTTGACTTGAAGCACTTTGTTGACTTCTTGACCACCTTTCAACACCTATTTTCTTGCCAACTCTACATACAAAAGTCTACAAACATGCATGCAAAAGGGGAAAATTGGTTAAGGGTTAGAGTATAGGGATTTTTCTTTATCAAATCCCACTTTGGTAATCAATCCCTTAATGAAGAAATGAAATGAAATAATCAAGGAATGATCAATAAATAACGTGAAAATTTCCTAAACTCACCACAACCTTATTGAAGAAATCTGAAGATATGTCAACGGCTACTCCAAGATGCTTGATGAATGCTTGATTGAATGATGCCAAATCCTTGAATGCTAATTGATGTTGAATGAATGAATGCAAGTAAACTTGATGAATGGAGGTTAAAATGAGAAGAAAAAAAATTATTTATACACACTTATGGCCTAATAACCCAATAATACAAAATCACAAGATGACATAAGGTATTTTTGAATAAAAACCTGAAAGAAAATTTGAATTATTTTGAATTTTCAGCCAAGAGGGACTCATTCGCCACACATGGTGAATGGGTCCCACCTTGTGTTTGTAAGTGGGTGTCAATAATTAAGTCACATTTAATGTTGTTTGTCAGGTTTACATTCAAAAATACACTTAATTAAGTCTTATGAGTACATAAAGGGGTCATATAAAGCATAAGAAAGGTGTAAATAGTGATAACAAGCCTAGAAAAGCATGAAATCTTATTACAAGACTTTACAACACTTTAGAATAGGACTTGATAAGTGATAAAAAGGTGATTTTTAGGTGAATTGTAATGAGAAGAGTCTAGAAAAGTGTAGAAATGTGTTACAACACTTCACAACACCTTCACAAGACACCATAATTTGAATTTTTAGGACCTAATATGAATACAAAAGTTACATTGCAACATTAAATCAAAGAAAAATAGACCAAGCATCATAAGAGAAATACCTAAAAGACCATGAAAATGTCAAAGATCCATTTTTCTATGGTACATTTAACCCCCATTTTAGTGATAGGATGAACTTGCTTCAAACTCACACTAAAGTAGTCATTATATCGAGAGGAATCCAAATGCAGGGTATGTGCAGGATCATCATAGAAAAAATAGGCCCTTAAGTGGCGACAAATTTAGAAAAAATAGAGTTAGGAAACTTGACATAAAAATTTGAATAAGTTATCTATATTATTTCAAAAATATGTAAGAATAGAATCTATATCAAATTGAATGTAGTTTCTAAACTAATAGGTTTATTAAAAAAAAAAAAAACTATTTGGTGAAAATTTGAAATTTCAATGTAGTAGCACTTAAATTTCAGGAAAAAATAAGAAGTAGGTGTCTGTCTGAACCCTAACCACACTAAAATGATAATATTTTTTTATAATATTTTAGATATGAGTAGGGGACTCATGTCCCAATCTAATGCATATTTTTTTGTAATTTTTTTCCAAGTAAATAATTAATTATGAATTTTTTATTAGAACTTTTAAAAAATATTGATGGTACAAATAGAAAATGAGTACTAATTATTTATTAAATTCAAAGTAAAGCATAATTTATATTGATGGAAATCTGAGAATCTCCTTTAAAAATCCTTTTCGTTTCATCAATTTTGTGTAAAAGAAAAGTCGTCTACCACATACCCTACACATACCCATCATATCGCCACTTTTTGGCCCATCATGATCCTACACATACCCTACACTTATGTTAGCAAGATGGAATAACAATGATCAAGAGGGATGATCGAGCCCCCAGGATGAAGATCCCATGGAAAACTAAACATAAGAACAAAGGAACACACATGTGAAATAGAAGAAGAAAAGGGAGAATCGTATCAAGCTTCGATCATTTGTCCAACTAGTTGTGGATTAGATGTAGGCTATTTGTGAGAAAAAGAGAATGCATACTCACTCTAGGGTGACAAAACTCATGACAATCCATCGGGTGAGAAGGCCCAAAAGGTGAAAAAATGGGTATGTGCAAGATCATCATGGAAAAAATAGGCCCTTAAATGGCAAAAAATTCAGAAAAATCAGAGTTAGGCAACTTGACGTAAAAATTTGAATAAGTTATCTATATTATTTCAAAATTATGTAAGAATAGAATTTCTAGAAAATTGAATGTAGTTTCTAAACTACTAGGTTTATTTAAAAAAAAAAATCTATTTCGTGAAAATTTGAAATTTCAATGAGTAGTACTTAAATTTCAAGGAAAAAATAAGAAGTAGGTGTCTTTTTTACCACCCTAACCACAATAAAATGATAATATTTTTTATAAGATTTTAGATATAAGTAAAGGACTCATGTCCCGATGTGATGCATATTTTTTTGTAATTTTTTTCCAATTAAATAATTAATTATGAATTTTTTATTACAACTTTTAAAAAAATAAAAAAGTTGTATGTCTAACCACCTTAACTTGGTCAAAACTTCATGAAATTCATTTCTTTTTTTTTAATTATATAGTATGTGAAGCATAAAATGTGACTCGTGTTTTGGATTCAAAAAATATAATACCGTTTGAAAGCTATAGATGTTTTTCAATCAGCCTATCAATCAGGACTTTAGTTGTAATTCAAATAGAAAATAAATAATAATTATTTATTAAATTCAAAGTAAAGTATAATTTATATTGGTGGAAATCTGAGAATCTCATTTAAAAACCCTTTTTGTTTCACCAATTTTGGGTAAAAAATAAGTTGTCAGCCACATACCCTACAAAAACCCATCATATCGCCACTTTTTGGCCCATCATGATCCTGCACATATCCAAACATACACTAGTTGGTATGCACTCACAAGCACATAGGTGGCTATGGGGAAAGTCATGCTGCTGAATGGGCTTCCCACTCAACCATATCAAAGTGATACCTCCTAATAACTTTAACAAGGTGCCACAAGGGAAAATGTTGGTTCATGCTTCATGAGACAAGCAAAGCTTCATATTCTTAGAACTCATGAACAAAGAGGATAGTACCACAAGCATGCAAGTTGTGTTATGAAAGGTGGAAAAGATGTAAAATGTAAAGTGCAAAAGATGTGCAAAGGAATCTTGTTAAGTTCATGTAAGGTCTATCACTTAGGGAACATTGTGTCTAATGTCTCTAGGAGAGGACCAATCAAAGAATAGAATATTCACATCTTAGGGAATGCAGTGTGTCGCATCAGGCCACTAAGAGGAATGTAATATGCTTATGAAGGAAATCACACCCAATGTCATCCACAAAGTGACAAATGCATCATATGAAGTGACAAGGTTGCACTAAGAACTAAGAATGCAAATGAATTATGCCAATGCATGCCCCCCACTTTAAAGTAATTGCTACACACCAGTCTATGACCAATTACTTCAAAGTATCAAAGGAAAGATGCAAAAAGAAAACAAGACATGAGAGAAAACTTGGAAATCCCCTATTCCAAGTCATATGTTTCTAAGTTAGGTTGTGTTATGTAAACGGAAGAGAAAACAAAAGAAAAGAGGAGTTTCCCCCCATAAAGGAACACACCAAACACATAAGGGATCTATGGATTTGAGTTCAATATGTTCGTTGCTGCAATTTTTTGAATAAAGAGCTAAGAATTGTCATCATTCCCCAAAGCACATAGAATTAGAAGAATGACATAGAGAGAGTGAAAAAAGAAGAAAAAAAAAGTCTATTTTGAGTCAACATGGAAGAGACATTGCAGTCTCAATTCTTTGCATCATCCCCAAAAGGAAAACACAAGCGAAAAGAAAATGAAAAGGAAAAAGAAAAGGAAAAGATTTTGGGTCAACATGAAGGGGACATTTCGGTCTTGATGTCTTGCATCATCCCCAAAAGGAAAACACAAAAAAAAGAGAAAAAGAAAGGACCTTTTGGGTCACAATGGAAGAGATGTAGGGCGTCTCTATGCTTTGAGTCATCCCAAAAAGGAAAACACAAAAAAAAAGTGAAAAAGAAAGGACCTTTTGGGTCAACATGGAAGAGAAATTGTGGTCTCAATTCTTTGCATCATCCCCAAAATGAAAACACAAAACAAAAAAGGGACAAAGATAAAGTACAACATATAGAAGAATAGAGGGACAAATAGAGGAAGTGCACAAAGAGAGAGAGAGAGAACATCAAACACACATTAGAGGGGAATACAATACACACATAAAATTACAAAAGAAAGAGAAAATAAAAGAAAAATACAAAAGGTGAGCAAGGTGAATGCAAGTCAACAATCTAACAAGTAATCCACCTCACAATCATGTTCAGTGTATTGCGAGGGTAGTTGAATGTCCAAAGGAAGAATTGCAAGTGCCAAACTAGAAGATGTACCAGGTTCTTCACTTGGTGTAGAAGATTTATCATTTAAGCTCATGGTAGATGAAAATAAAGAGTTTAGATCATTACACACTTCTTCATCTATTTTAGTTATCTCCTCCTCATCATCATCATTATCAAGATTAATTCCAATGGGAGGACGAAGGGTAATTTCCAAGGAAGGATGTATCAAGAGTTGTGGCTATTGGATTGGATCATTTTATTGTGAGGGTTGGATTGTACTATCGTGTGGTGGGTTAGGACAAGGAGGGTGATCATTTATTGATTTTTTCAAAGGCAGAGGTTGATTTTCCTTATTTTCTTCCATTCATGACTAATGATCAAGGAGACGATGATGATGCCTACACTCCCTAGCACCATAGTTTCATTTAATTTTATTTTGAATTTGTTGAGGTGTAAGAGTGGGTTCATCCACCATAGGTTACTTTTCTTCTAGAGGGGGGAGAATGGAAGAAACTGAAGAAGATGGGTAAATCACTTTCTCTTTAGCTTTATACACTTGTTTAATGTGAGGAGGCATAACAGTATTAGTTTCATTAGCACAGGGACATTTAAACAATGAAGAGGAAGTGTTTGTTGTTGGTTTCTTGTGAGGTTGTATTGTTTGTCCAAGTTTAGACTTAGGTTGAATCATTATCTCATCAATGATGGGAGGAGTGGAAGTGGATGGGGACATCGGACGAAGAGACAAGTTGGCTATTCATTTGGCTTTGAACTTTTGATAGGTTCTAAAAAATAAGTCCTTTCGATGGGTGATGGGCTCTATAGGTTTAGGCCAAAAGGCTTCTAAGGAGAAATTACCTTTAGAAGACAATGGATGAAAACCACTATGATGTATGGTAAATATTTCATTGCCATGTAGAAACTTCAAACATTTGTGAACAACTGAAGGGACTGCTTTCATCAAGTGAAGCCAAGGGTGACTTAGCTACAAATGAAATTGATCTAATTGTGGAATAATAGAAAATGTTACATCCAAATTTTTAGGTCCTATTTGTAATGGGAGTACAATCGATTTGATCATAGGGCATGCAAAACTAGTATGTGTTTTAATCCATATGTTTGGTTTATCATAATATTCTTGATAAAGTTCATGTAATACTAAAAATTCTTTTGTGATCACATCCACAGGAAGGATCTATTAATATCCCATTGGTGGGCTTATCATAGATTTGGCTGGCTATGTAAAGAGGACCATCAAGAAGATTTTTAAGTATATTATGAGAAGAAAAGGTAATATCAATAGATTTTTTGGTTGGGTCCTTATGAGGGACAACATCTATCGTACCCACAAGTTCATCCATAGGATTAACTTGGGTAACAATTGGAGCAATATCATGTTGTTCATTATTTGTATCAATGTTCATCACATGAGTGTTTGAAGGTTCACTAGCCTTGACAAATGAAACATTGTGTTTAGGAATAGGGTTGGTAAAGATTTGTAAATTTTGATTAGGTGGTGCAAAGAACTTATTGCCTTGATCATTGACACATGCAATGGACAAACAGCCAGAATCAATTAGGTCTTGAACTAAGTTTTTGAGATGCTTACATTGTTCGGTGTCATGTCCATTTTGGCAATGAAAATGACAATAAGAATTTGGTTTAAAGGTAGGTGGTAAAGGCTTGGTAGTATCAAGGGGTTTAATGGTAGGCAAAGTGATCATCTATTGTTGGAGCAATTGATTCATTGTGTTATAGAGAGTATTGGGCAAGGGAGTAAATTTCCTCTTTGGGTCCCTATGGGTAAAGGGAACCAATACTTTAACAACTACCACTTGACTTGGAACAGGTTGAGTTTTTTGTTGAGGAGGTGGATTGAACTGTAAAAAGCCTTTGTTTGGTTTTTAAAAGTTTTGTGTATTTTTTTAGTTGTTTTGTTCAGACTTCTCAGCTCAGTTAGAAGTGGACTTTGAATCATGACTAGAAACTGAGTTATGATAGTCACAAAGGGTTGTGCATAAATGCATGAACAAAGGAAATTTCATCATAGTCAACTTATCTTGAAGGTGAGTGTGCAAGTTTTTGATAAACATATTTTAAATATGTGAATCAAGAATCTTAGCATCTACTTGAGCACACAATGACTCATAATGTGAAATGAAATTAGTTACTTTTTCATTTTCATTTTGTTTACATTCTCATTAAATCAACCATTGTATTTTTGGGATTCATATGACTTGGAAGTGGCTTATAAAGGAATCCACAAGTTCATTAAATGATTAGATTGAATGACTGGGTAAGTTTGAAAACCACTCCAATGTAGTGTCCTTTAAGGTCCTAGGAAATTTTTTGGCTAATAGCTTATCATCAAGGACAAAATCATTGCACAAGTATGTATAGGCATCAACATGATTAGTAGGGTCTCCTTTACCTCCGTACTTCTCAAACCTAGTAATTTCAATCCCTTATGGCATTAGGGTTCTTAAGATGTCTAAAGATAAGGGGCTACTACGAACATGATATGTGGGTGGAGCATTTTTACTTTGGCTTATGGTAGAAATATGTTGTTGCATAGATGAAACAGTGTTAAAGAGTTGTGTAATGATGGGATCGTTGTAAGTGGTGTGAGGTGGAAGGGAAAATGGTGATGGAGCATATGTGATGCTAGGGGAAGTGAAGGGGACACTAAGAGGGGTGAAGGTGGAAGATGGAACATTCGATGCCACAAAAGAACTAGGAATGATAGTTGGAATAATGAAAGGAGTCACATGACTAACTTGTTGCATTTTTGTTGTGACTTGAGGAGTGGTTTAAGTTGGTATGGATGTTATGGTTGAAGGGGGAGGAATGTGAAGTTCTCCTATAGCAATGTTTGTGGATTGGGAAGTGGAAGGAACATGTTTATTGTATATCTCAGCAATTCTTTTCATAACCTGTAAGCCATCATCACTTTCAATCAAACGATGAAGGTTTTCTATGGCAGGAAGGGTAGTGGTAGAAATGTTTTAAAGGGATAAATCTTGTTGTAAATGTGCAAAATCCTCATGAATACTAATGACTTTATCTTGTGAAATGGAACTAGTTTGTGTGCCAACATGCATTGGATGGCAAGGTGAAGGCATAGTAGTGGTAGTAGAGTAGGAGCTCTTGAGATCCCAAGGTCCACAATGAAATTGCTATCATGGGAAGCCATGAGTCTAGAACTTCATCTCACTAAAGTATTATCAATGGGGCACCAAACACTCATATAAGTACCACAAAGGAGGGGGTGGGTGAAAATGCAATTGATGCAATCTAGGAGTTTAAAATGCAAATAATAGGAGTTCTGTAAACTAAAATAGAAAAATAACAACATAAAATTGAAATATAGTAAATTCCCAAAAAATACCTTAAAATGTAGTTTAAAATGTGCAAGTGGACTGATTTTCCCATGGTGGAAAATGAGTCCAGGTATGAGATTTTTTTTGTGCTTTTCAGAAAATTTAAAGTGATTCAAATTCTTTTTAGATGCAAATGTAGATGTTTAGTCTTTGAATGATTTGATATGCAAAAATGAAGTCTAAATGAATCTTTCACTAATGCAATTTTGGAAGCCATGGGATGCAAAAACAAAAATAAACCTAATTGAATGTTGATGTAATTAAAATCAGAAAGATAAAGTGTTCAATATGCAAGTTCACCAAAATGAACCAACAATTTTGATATGTTCTATGTGCTTCTCTTGCACTCTTAGGATCTTCGACCTAAAAGGAGAGAGATAGAACCCCAAAATTGTGGTGGTTCACTCAAATAAAGGATTGTATGATGGAAATATGACTAAATGAAATGATCTAAATGAAACTAAGTGATGTAATTGACTGATTATGAATGAAAAGCTTATGAAATATACAATGTTTGAAAACACAATGAGTTATGCATGAATGAACTAAAACATGAATAAACATAAATAGAATTGAAGAAGGTTGAACAGAGTGCACCTGGGAAATGAATGATGAATCTAGAAGGATCTGAATGCTAGCAGAAATCAATGTAAATCACTAGTGGGACTCATTTTCCATTGATGGTGAATTAGTCCTGCTACTAACAAAAACACCTAAAAACTACTTTCCGACTGTCAGGAACTAGAATCTAACAAAATCAACTTTTTCATCCCTAAGGTGGGACTCATTCGCCACTGATGGAAAATCAATCCTCCTCTAGAATTCTTTGAAATCAAAGCTCAATCCTATAGCTCTAGATCTGCACTTGTCTTCTTGTTAGGTTGACAGAGTCAAATTTGTAGAAAATGGACTATAGGTTGTCTCCAAGCTTGAAATAGGGTTTAGTTGACTTGAAACACATTATTGACTTCTTGACCACATTTCAACACCCATTTTCTTGATAAATTTGCATACAAAGTCTACAAACACACATGCAAAAGGGGAAACAATGGTTAAGGGTTAGAGTATAGGGATTTTCCTTGGTCAAATCTCACTTTGGTAATCAAACCCTTAATGAAGAAATGAAATGAAATAAGATTCAAGGAATGATGAATAAATAACATGTAAATGTCTTAAACTCACCACAACCTTGTTGAAGAAATCTAAAGATATGTCAATGGCTGCTCGAAGATGCTTGATGAATGCTTGATTGAATGATGTTAAATGCTTGAATGCTAATTGATGTTGAATGAATGAATGCAAGTGAACTTAATGAATTGGGGTTAAAATGAGAAGAAAAAAACTTATTTATACACACTTATGGCCTAATAACCGAATAATACAACATTATAGGCCAACATAAGGTAATTTTGAATAAAAACTTGAAAGAAAATTTGAATTATTTTAAATTTGGAGCCAAGAGGGACTCATTCACCACCCATGGCCAATGGGTCCCACCTTGGGTTTATAAGTGGGTGTCGATAATTAAGTCACATTTAATGTTGTTTGTCAAGTTTACATTCAAAAATACACTTAATTAAGTCTTTTGAGTGCATAAAGGGCTCATATAAAGCATAAGAAAGGTGTAAATAGTGATAACAAGCCTAGAAAAGCATGAAAGCTTGTTACAAGACTTTACAAAACTTTAGAAGAGGACTTGATAAGTGATAAAAAGGTTATTTTTAGGTGAATTGTAATGAGAAGAGTCTAGAAAAGTGTAGAAATGTGTTACAACACTTCACAAAACCTTCACAAGACAGCATAATTTAAATGTTTAGGACCTATTGTGAATGCAGGAGTTACATGGAAACATTAAATCAAAGCAAAATAGACCAAGCATCATAAGAGAAAGACCTAAAATACCATGAAAATGTCAAAGATCCATTTTTTCTATGGCACACTTTTCCACCCAATTATATTCCTCTAGCCTTGTCTTATGTATTTTCACCCATGTTAAAGTCTCCCCCAATGATCTAGGGTGCATCTTGTAGTTTAGAAAGTCATTCCCATAGCCCCCACCTTTGTTTGTACTCATTAGTGGAATATAAGGTGTATATCCAAACTTAAGGTTGTCTTTTTCAAAGAAAACCCACATAGCCCTATTACAGGGGGTTCTGTGAGCAATAATCCATTTGCTCCATTTATTGGAGACAAGTACTACAACACCTTCTTTACCTTTTGAATGATTCATAGTGAAGCTAAATAAATTTTATATTATCTTTTAGGGTGTATCCAAATGCTTCAACCTCAATATCTTTATATTTCTCCTAATTGAGGATACTTTTAATACTATATTTCCTATCAAGAGATTCCATACTCTTAATGTTCCAAGAGATGAAATTAATATTTATCTACATCCATATCCTCTCCACCTTCTTCTATGCTCCTAAATAAATAAATTCGTGTAGGAAGCTTCTTCTTTCTATTGCTACTTCTTAGATATGAGGTAGCTATCTCTTTTTATTTTTGTCTTCTTTTCCTCTTCTTCTAATTTATCAAATTAATTACACATGAGCTTTTGTTTTCCTTATTTATAAGGCTAGTTAAGTCTTGAGGAGTGTGATCCACTATTATTTATATTTTGTTCGCTTCCCTTTTATCCGATGTCGTGTTCCAACATTCCTTAAAGACTTCTATTTCCTATTCATAGTTAATATTAATGTTATCAATTTTTCACCACAACTCAAATTGACAGAGTTGGTTATTTAGATTCATTTTAAGGTGAAATTTTTTAGTTATTTCTACTATTGTTTAAACCATTGAATGTTTTGAGTATTGAGTTTAGAAGGAAGTGCAATGTGTTTCATTTTTCCATTCATCATTTGTAGCATTTAATATTACATGAAGTGTAAAAGAAAGTACTTCATTATGTATTAAGTTGTTTATTACACATTGTTTCATACATTTGTTGCAAAAGAGAAGTAAAAAATTGAACAAGAATTGCACAAAATGTTGCTTTGTATTCATTGGGATAAAAGAGAATCAAGTGTCCCACACAAGCCCTGGGAGTAGCTAAAACAATGGACCATAAAGAGTACACTATGCTACTGAAGATTAAAAGAGAAAAGAGCACATAAGAGGGAACATAGCCGTCATTACCTAAACTTTTCCTCAGTTTCCTTCAGTGTTGAGCATTCCTCTCTGCCCCCTTTCTCCATATGAACATGCAAGTCGATAAAAATGTTTGTTAGAGCTTAGTTTATGAATCCTCCTACGTGACCTATCAACAGTAATGTAGAATATTGTTTATGATGCATTGAATCAATTGAGAAAAGACAATAGGGGTGCAAGAGAATACCAAGGAGGAAACATCATAAGAAACTTCTAAATTTATTGTTTTAATCTAACACTATTTTTTTCTTGTGCGGGTATAGGAAAAACCATGTTGCTGATCTGTTTTGAAGATTTTATAGCATGTGGTGTAAAATAGGCTCCCACAAGGGTTGAGCTCAACATGTTTGTCCCTCAACATTCCATAGAGGGGTTGAGAAAAAAAAAATTGTATTTTCTCAAAAGAGATATGCATCTGAAGGAGTACATCAAGTGTCGTAAGAGCTCAAGTAGGTGATCAACTAGGACAATCAAGTTTGAAAGTGCAATGAATTGAAGATCATAGAGGATCAATTGCTTAAGTGAATCATCACTAAGTGCATCATCATAGAATTAGATAGTGAACAAAAATACATAATTCCTTGTTTACAAATCAAAAATAGGAACTAAAGTAATTTGAGAAGATTCAGAACAACCTCATCATGGTATTGTATTTCAAAATATTCTATGCATAAATCAAAATTTCATATCAAAATTTGTTGTTTGAGAGAGATAAAATTTCATGAAGAGTACAAAAGAGAGATTTCCTTCATCTAGAAACAAAATTATAAGTGTTTGCAAATGAAACTGAAGGTCATAAGTGAAGGAAAAGAAGCACTGTTGAACTAAAAATGCAATGCACTAAATGTTTGAGTTGAGTGTAAGATGAAACAACATTATTGAGGTTAATGGAATACAATAAATTAAAGGTTGGTTACAAAATAATTGATGCTACAAGAGCCATCTCTTTGCATTGTCACATGAAGTTGTGATGAAGGTGGAATTAGAAGTGCATTTCTGAAGTATTGAAGTGCACGAAATAAGTGACAAGCAAAAAGTAACCTGCAAAAAATACCATGTTGGCTGAAAGAAACTTTACAAATCAAGTAATTGAAATAGAAACATTCATATACAATGAATTTGAGAGAAAAATGGGCTTCTATGTGTTTCATTTAGCAAGAATGTGTGCAAATTTCATTGTCAAAATCATGCTAAACATTGAAATTGCATGGAATAGAAATCTTGTTTTGATAAGTAACTGGAAAGCATCAATTATGTTGAGCTTCATTATATCTACACACTTCAAGCAAGAATGAAAGGAAAGTAATTGCTAACAGTACATGTGCATCATGTTGGAGAGATACAAACAGTGCAGAGAGGACAACAACTTGTTCCATTAAAAAATATCTTTGAGTTAAGAAAATTTGCATTGTGAGAGTGTTAGAATTTTTGATTGCATAGAAATCATACAAAGTTGTTGCTTTGTTTCCTAACCCAGAGGAATAAAAATGCAAAAGAAACTTGGAGACATGCAACTTTTCTTTCTATTCAATAAGTTGGAATTGGAAATACATTTAAACATAAATCTAAAAAACTAAACTCAAACTATAAACTACTAATTTTTGGGAGCTTCATGAGCTACTCAACCAGACATACAACAAACTTCAGGAGCTGCTAGGAGCTCAACTGACATGACCTACACAGAGCTCTTTAGGAGCAATCACTGCTCACTCACAAAAACAAATAGTTGTTGCTATTTAGGAGCTTTCAAAAGCTCAAACAAAACATTCCCTTTAGACTATTGTTGCTCAGGAATTCAACTTCTCCAGATTTTCAACTAACTAAATAAAACTGCCTTCATTCCTTTTGTCTTTCAACTCATTCCCCTTCAATTTTGAAATCACCTACCAGCATTGAATTTGAATTCAAAAATTCCTAACTTCATTAATTCCTTCTGTAGTCTTTAGGTGCACGTCAAGAGCAATTGGGGAAGGCAATCCCCAAAACAATCTTTCAGCTACAAGCATCGAATGCCCCTGACAGGTAGGTGCCAACGAGAAGAGGCTTCATGATTATTCAATTTTCCAACACTCCCCCTTGGTCCTGAGCCGAAAAACAAGATCAATCCTAATCCAAATCAACAATGCCCAATCTAGTTCTCAGGCGCTTGAAACTATCCTTGCTCAAAGGCTTGGTGAATATGTCTACTAGCTACTGCTCAGACCTGCAAAATTCCATTTTAATTTCACCATTCTCAACTAATTCTCAAATAAAATGATACCTGATTTCAATGTGCTTGCTTCTTCCATGAAACACAGGATTTTTTCGTCAAAGCTATTGATGAAACATTGTCATAGAAGATTATTGTTCCATCTTCTTGTTCTTCTCTTAAATCTGCCAAGATTCTTCTCAGCCAAATAGCTTGACATGTTGTTGCATTTGCTACTATATACTCAGCCTCTGTTGTACATAGGGAAATGATGGGTTGCTTCTTGGAAGCCCATGAGATGACTCCCGAACCCAAATGAAGCACATAGCCCGATGTGCTTTTCCTATCATCCAAACTTCCTACCCAATCATTGTCTATTTATCCAACCAACCCAAACTCATTTGTTGTTGTGTACAGAATGCCATATCCTTTGGTGCCATTCACATACCTCAGGATTCTTATACCCTCTTTCCAATAGGTGTCACATGGAGTCTCCATAAACTTGGAAATAAGACTCACACTGTGCATTATATCAAGCCTAGTTGTTGTTAAATACATTAAGCTTCCAACCAAACTCTTAAACATGGTCAGATCCACATTGCTGCTACAACCTTCCTTGCACAAATTTAGACCTATGGTTGTTGGTATTGGGGCAGGCTTTCTTTCAAGCATCCTAAATCTCTTCAAGATCTCATTTGCATATTTTTCTTGAGAGATAAATATGCCATCATGCATTTTTTTTACTTCTATTCCTAGAAAATATCTCAAAAGACTTAAATCTATCATTTCAAACTCTCTTTTCATGGCCTCTTTAAAATCAGCAATGAGGAAATCATCATCCCCAGTGAAAACTAAATCGTCAACATACAAGACAACAATCAAAACCTTACCATTTGCTGCCTTGATGTAAAGAGTGGGCTCACCATCACTTTTGCTAAAGCCATTGCTCATCAAATATGAGTCAATCATGTTGTACCATGCCTATGGAGCTTGCTTTAGCCCATAAAGAGCTTTCTTTAGCCTATACACCTTGTGTTATTGACCTTGAACTTCATATCTAAATGGCTACTCCACATAAACCTCTTCTTTCAACACTCCATTAAGGAAGGTAGACTTCACATCCATTTGAAATACCTTCCACATGTGCTAGGCTGCAATTTCTATGACTGCCTGCATGGTCTCCATCCTTGCAATAGGTGCAAAAATGTCTCATTGTAATCTCTTCCAAACTGCTGGTTGTACCCCTTGACCACTAGTATTTCCTTTAGCATTGCACTTGGTCTTGTAGACCCATTTCACCCCAATAACTTGTTTGTTGGGAGGAAAATTTGTTAACTCTCATGTGTTGTTCCTCTCTATTGCATCTATCTCCTCATCCATGGCCTCACACCATTTCTCCTCTTTCACAACTTCTTCAAAATAAACTGGATCATGATGAGAAAATAATGTGAAATTCACACTCTTATCAAAATCTTCACCATACCTTTCATTCTGGTAGATCTCCCTTAGACTCTTGGTCTTCTTTGGCATTAGGGAGTCGAGATGTGGTTTTGAAATTTCACTGTTGTTGTTGTTGTGTTGAATAGGCAGGTTTAGGAGCTGTTGGGAGCTTTCAAGAGCTCTACCGATGATTTCAGGAGCTCTTCTGAAGCTTTCAAGAGCTCTCAGGAGCTCTTCAGGAGCCGATCTTCTGGAGCTTTTGGGAGCCAATCTTCTTATTGTCTTTGGATACTTACCTTTCTATCTGTTCACTTCAAGAGCTCTTCAGAAAACTTCAAGAGCACGTCCGGAGCTCATTGCAGCCGAATCTCTAGCTGTCTGTGACAGTCTTCCTAACTATCTACCAACTTCAAGAGCTCTTAGGGGCATTTCAGGAGCTTGACTGGTACCTTCAATAGCCAATCCTCTGGCTGACTGTGGTAGTCTACCTAACTATCTTCTAGCTTCAAGAGCTCTTCAGGAGCTCGACCAACGCTTTCAAGAGCATCTGTAGACTCGTCTTGCTGAAATTCATGTTCAGTTTTTGCTTCTTCAGAAGCTATCAACAACGATTTTGAGCTGTCAGAATCTACCACTCCATCCCATGACTTGTCTTCTAGGAACCCCACGTCCCTACTAATGACTATTTTTTTGGTGACCAGATTATATAGTTGATAGGCTTTGGACTCTTCACTATACCTCGTGAAAATGCATTTTTCACCCTTGTCATCCAATTTCTGCCTCTTTTCTTTAGGCGTGTGTGCATATGCTACACACCTGAACACTCTCAAGTGATCAACTGTCCACTTGCGTCTTGTCCATGCCTCTTGAGGTATCTTGTCACAAACCGCCTTTGTTGGCTTTCTATTAATCAAATATACAACTGTTGCTACAGCCTCTCCCCAATATTCAGTCGGGAGTCCTTTTTCTTTCATCATGCTCCTTTCCATTTCCATGATGGTTCGATTCTTTCTCTCAACCACTCCATTTTTCTGCAGAGTATAATTGGTTGTTAGCTCCTTCTTGATGCCATTTTTCTTGCAAAAATTCACAAAAAAATTAGAGGTATACTCTCCTCCATGATCTGACCTTAAGACCTTGATAAAATGTCCACTCTCTTTTTCAGCCTGGGCCTTAAATATCAAAAACTTATCAAAAGCTTCATATTTATGTTGCAAAAAATAGACCCATGTCTTATGGCTGTAATCATCAATGAAGGTCATAAAAAATCTTCTCTTACCAATAGAAATGATTTGCATAGGGCCTACCAAATCTGTGTCCACCAGCTCCAATGGTGCTCTCACCCTTGTAGAGTTGTTTGATTGAAAGGGCTTCCTATGTTGCTTGCCCAAAATGCAAGCCTCACATCTGACAATAGGCTCTACTATCCTTGGCAAACCATCAATCATTTTGTTCTTGGACAAAAGACTCAAACCAGCATAGCCTAAATGTCCATACCTGAGATGCCACAGCTTGGAGGAATCTTGAATGGTGCTCTTAAGTGCTACATGATGTACTGCTATACATTCTCCATTCTTGAGAGGTGTAGCAACAGACTAAGATGAGAAACATGCCTCAATCTTCAATGGAAACATCCATTTTTTTGTCATTTGGACTGTTACAAACACCTTCATCCTCTCATTCTTGTCATAGATGAAGCATTGACCCTTCTCCATCAACACTTTGTATCCATTATGGATCAGCTGACCTACACTCATGAGGTTATGTTTTAACCCAGGACGGAGAAATACATTATGTATCTCCTTCTTCTCACCTTGCTTGTTGCGGATCATAATAGATCCTCTTCCAACAATAGGAACTACTCCATTGTTCCCCATTCTTATTTCAGACTTTACATTTTTATCAATGAAAAAAATAGACTTTCATTACCACTCATGTGGTTGCTACAACCGTTGTCCAAATACCAGACTTCGGGGCTACCTTCTTCACCAATGTTGCACATGATGAAGGTTGTGGACTGGTTTCCTTCAACCACATTCGAATCAACCACATTTGTACTTTATTTTGACTGATCTCTTTGCTTGGTCCAACATTCACTCGCATAATGCTTGAACTTATGATAGTAGTAGAATTCAACATTTCTCTTGTCATTCTTCATATTTGAACTATTGTTCTTCTTACCTCTTCAAGAGCTTGGTCTGAGAGCTACTTGCTCCCTCTTGGTTGTTTGCTCACACTGAGCTTTCTTCTCTAGCATTACCACATACAGATCTCCCTCTACTATTTTTGGAGTTGTTTATACCTCTCCCCCTTCCTCTTGCATTCAACTGAGCTTTAAAAGATTTCTCTTGGGAGGAACTTGCAGACCTATTTAGGTGTTTCTCATGGGTTTGCAAAGAACCCATTAGCTCATCAACAGACAACGTTGTGAGATCCTTTTCCTCTTCAATGGAAATCACTACTGCATCAAACTTCGTGGGTAAGCTCTTGAGGACTTTCTCCACAATCTTATGATCATCAATGATCTCAACATTCACTCTCAACTAGTTTATTAAACCTAAGAGTCTTGTGTGGAAAATAGAAATGGACTCATTGTCCATCATTTCAAGAGTCTCAAAATCTCTTCGAAGCATCTAGAGCTTCACTAATCTGACCTTGTCAGTTCCTTTGTAGCAGGTTTGGAGTATTTCCCAAGCTTCCTTTGCATAGTTAGCTACTCCTATCTTGGGAAAAATGGCCTTTGTCAAGGCTGCTTCTATCAAACTCAATGCCTTAGCATCTTTCCTCCTCAACTCCTTCAACTGGTTCTTCTGGTTGTTTGTGAGCATAGTATATGTTGTTGGGTCAGTTACATAATTGAAACCATTGACCACAAACTCCCAAAAATCATTGATGACCATTATGGTATTCATCTTCTTTGCCCAAACATCATAGTTCTATCCATTAAAGGATGGTGGTTGCTTCCAACTCTTTCTTTGATCTCCAGCCATGTCTCCTGCACAAGAACTTAATACCCAGAAAAAATAAAAATGCCCTAACTCATGAGGAAATGGGGCCTATGGCTCTGATACCATGTTAGGATTTCTGATTGCACCAAAATCACATAGATTTTTTGCTCTGTTTCCCAAACCAGAGGAATACAAATGTGGAATAAACTTGGAGACATGCAACTTTGCTTTCTATTCAATAAGCTGGAAAAGGAAATACATTTAAGCATAAATCTCATAAACTAAACTCAAACTATAAACTACTAATTTCTGGGAGCTTCATGAGCCTCTCAACCAGACATACAACAAAATTTAGGAGTCGCTAAGAGCTCAACTGACAGGAGCTACGCAGAGCTCTTTAGGAGAAATCACTACTCACTCACAAAAAAAAATAGCTCCTAATGTTCAAGAGCTTTCAGAAGCTCACACAAAACATTCCCTTTAGATTGCTGCTACTCAGGAATTCAACTTCTCTAGATTTTCAACTAACTAAATAAAACTTCCTTCATCCCTTTTGTCTTTCAACTCATTCCCCCTCAATTTCGAAATCACCTACCAGCGTTGAATTGGAATTCAAAAAATTTTAAATTCATTAATTCCTTTTGTAGTCTTCAGGTGCACGTCAAGAGCAAGTGGGGAAGGAAATCCCCAAAACAATCTTTTAGCTACAAGCATTGAATACTCCTGATAGGTAGGTGCCAATGAGAAGAGGCTTCACGAGCATTCAATTTTCCAACAGAGAGTAAGAAAGTGAAGCTACAACAATAAGTGTTTGAACTAAAAAAAATGAAAACATTGTTGCCTTTCAAAACAATGAGCCATAATCAATGAGAATGGAGAATAAAATCATTTTTCCTCTTTCCAGAATGTAAGCTTATGCTACAATAAGCTAGGTTTTTCAAAATGGAGACAAATGCAATGGTGCCTAGTTTGAGCTTGTAAGAGAAAAAACACATGGGTTTGCATTAAGAAGCTTCAAAATATAGTGATAAAGGTATTTTGAGCTCATAAATGAATGTCAAATGAGCCCAACTAAACTCTCATGGCCTCAACCTGAGAGTATATTTCTTTCACAAATGGTGATACCCATTTAGGGTATTGAGCTCTAAATGCAAAATATAGAAAGAAAATAGTCATGGTTCGAGTTCATGCCTACATTGGAGCTCTATAAAATGAAGTTGTTGAATTCAATGGTCATGGCCATGATGGGTTTACAAACCTTGAAGATGAAATAACATGTTGCTTGTGTATATTCAGTGGAGTTTGTAAGAGATAGAATACATTAGACCCTAGCTAGCAATCTCATGGTTGCAGCCTGAGAGGAGGTTTTCTTTCTCCACAAAGCAAACTCACTTTGGGTTTGTATTTAAAATGCAAATTCTAGAGAAATAACAAGGTTTCAAGCTTGTGATCTCTCATAAAATGGATATTTTAAAGCTAATGTCTACGGCCATGAAGGGTCTACAAACCCTTGAAACAAAAAGAAAAATACATAGTTTTCTCTAGATTGTATCTTCTTTACAAATTCCATTCATTTCTACATCATGGGTCGAGCCCAAAAGGAGGTTACTCTACATAAACAAGGAAACATATATGGTGAAGTCGCAGTCAAAACAATGGCTATTCTCTGAAAAAGATTCATTCTCTACTTGTTTGCTCAATAAGCTCACAAATTGAGCTTTTATTTAAGAGGGAAATGCTTTTAAAATTAAGAAAGAGAGCCTACCATGGCTGTAGGTGGAAAAGCCAGTCCAAGCCCGCAGCCAAACCTTCTCAAAAATCTTGAACCAAGCATTCTCATGGTGGTCAAGCAAGACATTGGAGCAACATAAACATAAAACACAAAGAATGCATCAAAAAATTAGTCATGGTTGCAGCCTAAAGGGCCATTTTTCTCATTAAAATGAAGGAAAAAGATACCAAAATGGAAACAAAAAACTCACCATCGAATGAACAGAAAGATGCATCAAGAATCAACTTGAAAGTAGCTTGAATGGTGAAGTTTCTAGCTCAAACCCTAGTTCTCCATGGCAGCCAGCAACAGAGCACTACTTTCTTGAAACTTGACCAAGTGAAATGATGATAAAAGTGTGAGATAGGGGTTGGTTTTGGCGTTAGGGTTTTCCCATGTGTTCAATTTGAATGTGATTTTAATCACATTCTTTTTCAAAATCAAATGCCATATTAATACCTTACCTTATGAGTGGTCATGCTAGGTCGATCCTAGCCTTATTTCTTTATGATTTTTAGAAAAATCATATATGCTTTGGCACTTCATTCTAGGGTGAGCCCTCCTCGTGCCTTAGAAATATTTCATGCCTTGCATAAAAATCAAGTTAATAACCTTAGGTGTCATGATTTTGTCTAAGTTTTGAGCACCCTAGGTTTTCCTCTTTGACCATGGAATAAACATAATGTGTGCCTAAAATTAGCTTTTAATGATTTTTTATAGAAAAATAAAATAAATAAGGATCTTGTCTTTAATATCTTGGTTTTGAAAAGTATGAAGTTTTACTCAGAATTGAAAAATTAGAATATTTAAGTTCAAACTAAAGTCAAAAGGGAATGTAAGAGAGATTTCTATTTCTGAAACTGCAAATTGTAAAATGTTAATTAAGCAATATTCTTATGAATTGCTTAATTAATTGTTATCTAAATCAGTACTTGAGTCCTCATTGGAAGTTTCTATTTTGAGTTGGAGTTCTTGGGCGGATTTGGAAAAGAGATGACAAACTGGACTTTATATTTTTAGTTCTTGAGTTGTTTGCACCTGATTTTGAGGATTTTTGGATGGACTCTTTGGAGATGGAAAGTTTCCATCTTTCTAATGTAGTTTGGAGCAGATTTTTGGCACTATTTTCTAGGCCTTTCCTTGAGCTCGAAAATGGAAAAAGTTACCATTCTGAGATGTAGATGAAGCTATTTTTTTCTATTCTCACCATTAATGTCACTTGATGGCTATAATTTTGAAAAAAAATAATTTCTCAGGGTTCAAATTTCTATTTCTTGATCTCATACTAACTAAAGAGAGACTTCTAAACTTCTTTCAATCAGATTTTGATTTTGTACTCCTTCAACTCAATAAAATAGTTGGCTTCTTCTTCCCATTTTCTTATCTAGAGTTTACAATATCAATTGATGTTGACTATGATTCAAGAGTTGAATCCTCTTTATGTCTTAGTGTTGTAAATTTTGTTTCAGGAGTCTATTCTGATTCAAGTTGCATCTTGTGTTCCATTATCGAGCCTTTGTGCAAATTACTGATGAATTAGGTAGTTTCAGGGTGGGATTGTGAGAATCAATGCTTTATAAAAAAGATTGTTGTGAGTATAAAATTTTCAAACCACTAAATTTCTAGTTAATCATCTTAGGTTGAAGGATTTACTTTTTCAGTTTTCTTCCTCCCCTTCTCCCATGAAATTCTTTAGATTATATGGCTTACTAGAGGAAACCAACCCACTCTGGAGATTTTCTCTCACTCATTGATTTACCTACAAATCAGAGAGCATTTCCATGTTGCAACAGGATAGCCAAGCTCATCTTGACTAAGGGTACAATCCTGATTGCCAACAATTTTTGGCATGCCTGGTGGGACTCTAGAGTCTTGTCTTTAGAGTCATTTTTCTAAGTTGTAAGTTGTTCGGTATATACACCAACATTTTCTTCCTAAAGAGGTCTCAAAAATATGCTTGCCAACTCCTAATTTCTGGTTACATTGTAGATTTGGTGAAAATAGCTTATGAGAAGGGTCTAGACCAGATCTAGTCTAGCACCTTTTGAGTACTTATAGCTCTCCCCACTGAGAAGGAGAGGTAGAACACCAAGAAGGACTTTTGATTCAGCAAAAAGAGAAAAGTTCACACCTCTAGAGCTCTGTCCCATTGTCTCTATGAAGAGGAACCCAACTCCAATATCTCAAGCACCACCTATGGCGACACAATTTTCCTTCACACCATTCAATAGGGGAAGCTTGTTATTGTTGGCTTGACATGATGACACCCAAGTAGAAAAACTTAAAGGACTACCTTACTTCATTGGTGAGGACCAAACTACCCCTATTGAATACATCTGAGATCTGGCGACACTATGTTCAGTGCACAATGTGACAGAGGAGAACGTGGCTATAAGGTTGCTAGTTACTTCATTGAAGGGAAAGCCCTTTAGTGGTTCAAAGGACTCCCAACAAATTCCATTGCAACATGGGACTAGCTTGGCGATGGTCTTCACCCATAGTTTGTGGACAAGTTAGACCACCTTTCATTGCTAGAGCAGTTGAGCACCATCAAGCAAGCTCCCCATGAACATAAGGTTGACTTTAATTATAGGTTTCAGAGAACCTGGGATAGGATACCTCTAATAGTCAAGCCCTCACCTGAACATGCCTTTCTCTTCTTCCTAAAAGCCTTGAATAGCGAAATCTCAATCATGATACAGTCTATGGGGGGTTTTACATTGCCAAATGCCTATGACATCCCAATAAGGGCTGAATATTATCTCATTCAAGTTGGGAAGATAGCACCCAGACCACCCACACCTAGTTTTCCTAAGATTCAACCACCCATCCCTATGAATTTTCCTCCTATTATTGTTGTTCCACTAGTCCCAACAATAGGTTATAAAGCTATTGTTCAAGAAAATACCATTCTAGACTAGACCAAGCAAATCCAAGAGATTAAAAATATGCTGCAAAATTTTGGTAAAACCTTTAGCAATGAATTCATGAGCCTCAAGAAGTAGGATGGTCATGAAAATAGGCCTTACCAAGCTCCTTACTAGTAGAACCAGAAAAATAAGCCACCATTTTAGAATGATTTCCAAGGACAAAAAATGGGTTTTAACCTCAAGCCTTTTCAGCCTTATGACCACAACGTTGTTGGCCCCTCAAGAGAGATTATACCATAGAACAACTTGGCTCAATAGCTTGATTGGTGCTACCCATGCAATCAACCACAAAATCAAGTTGCATGCATGAGTAGAATGGAGAATCAAGATCTAATGGTGTAGAATCATTATGTTGGCCTAGAAAATCTACCAACTAAGAATGTGGAACAACCAAGCAACTCTGAGATTGCTTTAGTGAATTAGAAAAGTGTTGAATATTGTGGAGTTAACCATTTCCAAAGTTAGAACCAGCAAGGTTCACCCATTGCAAAAAACACAAGGTTGAAGAGGAGAGCAATTGAAGTGGAGTAGAAAGCTATAAGTTCACAACAACAAGTTGTAAATTCACAACAGCAAGCTGCAAGAGACAAAAATCATGCCATTCCACCTCAAACTATCCTCGATCGTACCACAACTAAAGGTGCAAATTCTTTGGAGAGGATAGTGGAAGGTAAATGATGTTGTTATTTCTTTGAGACAAAAAATGGTAAGTCCCATGTCTTTTAATGTGGTTGATAATTTAAAGAAAGCTACAGTCATCATGTCCATTATGGATGCACTGCATATTCCAGGCTAGAAAAGTTTGTTACAAGGTGCATTGGCTAAAATTTCATCTTCAAATGTTGTTAATGAAAAAAAGAGAAAAAATGTGCTTACGAATAGCTCAAAGGTTAAAGTTGGGAAACAAAATCAAGAAGTAAAACCCCCACCATTCTATCTAAGTCTAATTATAGGGGATAAACTTTTCCATAACTGTATGATAGACTTGAGAGCTAGCAACTCGGTCATTCCTAAAAGCTTAGCTGATAAGTTAGTGTTAGTTTATGAAACCGTGTCAAAAGGAGTTATGTAATTAGATGGATTTGATGTCCAAACAACAGGAATCATAAAAAAATGTCCCTCACATTACATGCTTGCCCCAACTTTTTAGTTTCCCAAGATGTTCATGTGATTGAGTTGCCTCCCCATTTCACACTTTGCCTCTCGAGAGACTTTATTTCAAAACTAGGAGGATTCTTATCAGTTGATTGGTCTCACAGTTTCTTTAGAACTAGATATGGTACCAAACTAACCATTATTTCCAATCCATTGGAAAAATACCACATCGAATCTTACATTCCTATCCCAATAAATGCTAACCTATACTCCACAAATGGGCTGGAGAATCAACCCATGACCGCAAACCCCAATGCACCCAACAAAGAAGACAATTTGGATGAGTAGGCTACCCAATATCATGACCTTTATCCTTTCAACCACACCGAGGAGGAAAGGTTAGTCATTTACATAATCCATGAGTTTGATATAGCAGTCCCTAACCTGGTTAAAGGACAAAGTCAACTTTTGGTTGGTGACACAAAGTTCCTAAAAGATGAGGAGATGGTTAAATAATGGAAGCAGTTGTTCTTTGAAGGTCAAGTTTTAGACCAAGAAGAGAATCTTAGAGAAGATGAAACATCTATTATAGAATGGATGGAATTACTCTTTGAAAATGAAGCTTCAAATAAAGAAGAAAACCCTAAAGAATATGGAGAGGTTGATCAAGAATGGATGGAGATGTAGTTTGATGATCAAATGTTGGATCAAGGGGATGTATTTGAAGAATAATTTCTCATTGAATTAAGTAGGGCCATTGAAAAATACTTCAAAAGGGAAGATCGTGTAACTAAAGAAAATCTATTTTTGGAGGATTTTGAATTCCTTGCTGAAAATTGTGAAGATACAGTTATTGTTGAACCCCAACTTCCAACCAAATGATCAGAATGATTGCCTAATTTTGATGTTGAAGTTCAAAGAAGTATGACCATGATGGGTTCAATGTCTATTGGGGAACAAACATTCCATGAAAGGTACTTTGACAAGATCTTATCCCAGAAAGCTAACTTTCAGTTGAATGAAGAGTTGAATGATAACATGATAAGAGAATTCTATGAGGAAAAGTTCAAAGGATTTTTTGTTGGAGACTTCATGCTCAAGTGGGATGAAAACAAGAATAAACCAGGGAGACACTCCAAATTTGATGCAATTTTGGAGGGCCCATTTGTAATAACAAAATGTAAAGAGCATAATTCATTTTAGCTCTCAAGGTTAACTAGAGAAGTGCTTTTGATCCTAGTCAATGGGATCCATTTGAAACATTTTTTTTGAGGTTCTAAGTTCTACCCATGTATTGTAGTAGATTACTTTCTACTAATAACTTCTTGGAGCACTTTTCTTTTCAATAGTTTCTTTTCCATAAGTGCTTTTGCACATTTCTTTCCAGCCACCAGGGCCTTGTAGGTTTGCTTCTATCTTTTTTGGTGTTGATTTTGCTACTGTTGGAGTTGCAAGTTTCATCTTTTGTTAGAAATTTTGAGTTTAAGAAGGGAAGAATTGAATCCATGCTCAATGGATCTACATAAGGAAACTAGCTGAATGCTTAGCAAGAAAGCATCTAGTAGAGGTTGCCAAAAGTGTTAACAATTTTCATCACAACTCAAATTGATAGAGTTGGTTATTCAAATTCATTTTAAGGTGAATTTTTTTTGTAATTTTTGGTGTTGTTTAAACCATTGCATTTTTTGAGTTTAAAAGGAAGTACAATGTGTTTTAGTTTTCCATTAATCATTTGCAGCATTTATAATTACATGAACTGTAAAAGAAAGTACTTCATTATGTATCAAGTGGTTTATTACACAATGTTTCGTACATTTTTTGCAAAAGAGAAGTACAAAATTGAACAAGAATTGCACAAAATTCTGCTTTGTATTCATTGGTGTAAAAGAGAATCAAGTTTCCCACACAAGCCATGGGAGTAGCTGAAACAATGGACCATAAAGAGTACACTACACTATTGAAGATTAAAAAGAGAAAAGAGTGCATGAGAGGGAACATAACCGTCATTGCCTGAACTTGTCCTTGGTTTTCCTTCAGTGTTGAGCATTCCTTTCTGCCTCCATCCTCCATGTAAACCTGCAAGTGGATGAAATTTTTTGTTAGAGCTTAGGTTATGAATCCTCCTACATGACCTATCAACAATAATGTAGAATACTATTTATGATGCATTGAATCAATTGATCAAAGACAAGAGGAGTGCAAGAGAATACCAAGGAGGAAATATCATAAGAAACTTCTAAATTTATTGCATTAATCTAACACTATTTATTTCTTGTGCAGGTATAGGAAAAACCATGTTGCTGATTTTTTTTTAATATTTTATAGCATGTGGTGTAAAACGGGCTCCCACTAGGGTTGAGCTCAGCATGCTACCCCTCAACATTTCATAGAGGGGTTGAGAAAGGAAACAATTCAGTATTTGCTCAAAAGAGATATGCATCTAAAGGACTGCATCAAGTTTCATAAGAGCTCAAGCAAGTGATCATCTAGGACAATAAAGTCTGAAAGTGTAATGAATTTAAGATCATAGAGGATCAATTCCTCGAGTGAATCATCATTAAGTGAATCATCATGGAATTAGATAGTGAACATGCATAAATAATTCCTTGTTTGCAAATCAACAATAGCAACTGAAGCAATTTGAGAAGCTTCATAACACTTTCATCATGGTGTTGTATTTCAAAATATTCTATGCATAAATCAAAATTTCATATCAACATTTTATGTTTGAGAGAGATAAAAATGCATGAAGAGTACAAAAGAGATATTTCCTTCATCCAAAAACAAAATTATAAGTGGCTGCAAATGAAATTGAAGAAAAAGAAGCATTGTTGAACTGAAAATGAAATGAACTAAATGTTTGAGTTGAGTGTAAGGTAAAACAACATTGTTGAGGTCAATGAAATAAAAGAAACTAAAGATTGGTTACAAAATAATTGATGCTACAAGAGCCATCTCTTTGCATTGTCACATGAAGCTATGATGAAGGTGGAATTAGAAGTGCATTTTTGAAGTATTGAAGTGCATGAAATAAGTGAGAACAAGTAGCAAGTAACCTACATAAAATACCATACTGGTTGAATGAAACATTTTAATGAAAGTAAGTGAAATAGAAACACTCATATGCAATGCATTTGAGAGAAAAAGGGGCTTATGTGTGTTTCATTTAGCAAGAATGTGTGCAAATGTCATTGTCAAAATCATGCTAAACATTGAAATTGCATGGAATAGAAAGCATGTTTTGGTAAGTAACTGGAAATAATCAATTAAATTGAGCTTCATTGTATCTATACAATTCAAGCAAGAATGAAAGGCGACTAATTTCTAATAGTATGTGCATCATGTTGGAGAGATACAAACCATGCAAAGAGGACAATAGTTTTTTCTATTAAAAATGATCTCTGAGTTAAGAAAAAATGCATTGTGAGAGTAAGAAAGTGAAGCTACAACAATATGTGTTTGAACTCAAAAAAATGAAATCATTGCTGCCTTTCAAAATAGTGTGCCATAATCAATGAGAATGGAGAATAAAATCATTTTTTCTCTTTCCAGAATGTAAGATTATGCTACAGTAAGCTAGGGTTTTCAAAATGGAGACAAATGAAATGATGCCCAGTTTGAGCTTGTAAGAGAAAAACCACATGGGCTTGCATTAAGAAGCTTAAAAATACAGCGATAAAGGTATTTTGAGCTCATAAATGAATGTCAAATGAGCCCAACTGAACTCTCATGGTTGCAGCCTAAGAGTAAATTTCTTTCACAAATGGTGATACCCATTTACGGTGTTGAGCTCTAAATGCAAAATACAGAAAGAAAATAATCATGGTTCAAGCTTATGCCAACATTAGAGCTCTATAAAATGAAGTTGTTGAAGTCAATGGCCATGGCCATGATGGGTTTTCAAATCCTAAAGATGAAATAACATGTTACTTGTGCATATTCAGTGTAGTGTATAAGAGATAGAATACATTGAAACCCTGGCTGGCACTCTCATGGTCACAGCCTGAGAGGAGGTTTTCTTTCTCCACAAAACAAACCAACTTGGGGTATGTATTTAAAAACAAAATTTGAGAGAAATAACAAGGCTTTGAGCTTGTGAGCTCTCAGAAAATGGAGATTTTAAAGCTAATGGTTGTGGCCATGAAGGGTTTGCAAACCCTTGAAACAAAAAAAAAATACATAATTTTCTCCAGATTGTATTTTCTTTGCAAATTCCATTCATTTATACATCATGGGTCAAGCCCAAAAGGAGGTTACTCTGCATAAACAAGGAAACACATATGGTGAAGCCACAGCCAAAAAAATGGCCATTCTAAAAAAAAGATTCATTCTCTACTTGTTTGCTCAATAAACTCACAAATCAAGCTTTTATTTAAGAGGGAAATGCTTTTAAAATGAAGAAAGAGAGCTTACCATGGCTATAGGTGGAAAATCTAGTCCAAGCCCACAGCCAAACCTTTTCAAAAATCTCGAACCAAGCACTCTCATGGTGGCCAAGAAAGACATTGGAGCAACATATACATAAAACACACATAATGCATCAAAAAACTAGTCATGGTCACGGCCTAAAGGCCCATTTTTCTCATTCAAATGAAGGAAAAAGACACCAAAATGAAAAAAACTCACCATCGAATGCAAAGAAAGATGCATCAAGAATCGACATGAAAGCAGCTCAAATGGTAAAGTTTCTAGCTCAAACCCTATTTCTCCATGGTAGCCAGTAGTAGAGCACTATTTTCCTTAAAATTGGACGAGTGAAATGATGATCAAAATGTGAGATAAGCATCAGTTTTGGTGTTAGGGTTTTCCCATATGTTCAATTTGAATGTGATTTTAATCACATTCTTTTTTGAAATTGAATTTCATATTAATACCTTGCCTTATGATTGGTCATGCTAGGTCAAGCCTAGCCTTATTTCTTTTTTATTTTTAGAGAAAATCATATATGCTTTGGCCCTTCATTCTAGGGTGATTCCTCCTTGTGCCTTAGAAATATTTCATGCCTTGCATAAAAATCAAGTTAATAACCTTAGGTGTCAGGATTTTGTCTAAGTTTTGAGCACTCTAGGTTTTCCTCTTTGACCATGGAGTAAACATAATGTGTGCCTAAAATTAGTTTTTATGATTTTTTATAGAAAAGTAAAATAAATACGGGTCTTGTATTTAATATCTTGGTTTTGCAAAGTATGTAGTTTTACTCAAAATTGCAAAATTAGAATATTTAAGTTCAAACTGAATTCAAAAGGGAATGTAACATAGCTTTCTATTTCTGAAACTACAAATTGTAAAATGTTAATTATGCAATATTCTTATGAATTGCTTAATTAATTTTTATCTAAAGTAGTACTTGATTCCTCATTGGAAGTTTCTATTTTGAGTTGGAGTTATTGGATAGATTTGGAAAAGAGATGACAAAATAGACTTTCTATTTTCAGTTCTTGAGTTGTTTGCACCTGATTTTGAGGATTTTTGGATGGATCCTTTGGAGATGGAAAGTTCCCATATTTTTGATGTAGTTTGGAGTAGATTTTTGGCACTATTTTCTAGGATTTTCCTTGAGCTTGAAAATGGAAAAAGTTACCATTTTGAGATGTAGATGAAGCTGATGTTTTCTATTCTCACCATTGATGTCACTTGATGGCTATAAGTTTGACAAATTTTAATTTCTTAGGGTTCATAATTTTGTTTGTTTCTCTCATACTCACTGAAGAGAGACTAGTAAAATTCTTTGAATCAGATTTTAATTTTGTACTCCATCTCAATAAAACATCATGCTTCTTCTTCCCATTTTCTTATTGAGATTTTACAATATCAAGTGATGTTGACTATGATTCAAGATTTGAATCCTCTTTATGTCTTGGTGTTGCAAATTTTGTTTCAAGAGTCTATTCTAATTCAAGTTGCATCTTGTGTTCCATTATTGAGATTTTGTGCAAATTGCTAATGAATTAGGTAGTTTCAGGGTGGGATTGTGAGAATCAAAGCTTTAAAAAAAAATATTGTTGTGATTATAAAATTGCAAACCACTAAATTTCTAGTTAATCATCTTAGACTGCAAGATTTACTTTTCAGTTTTCTTCCTCCCCTTTTCCCATGAAAGTCTTTAGATTATATGGTTTACTAGAGGGAACCAACCCACTCTAGAGATTTTCTCTCACTCATTGATTTACCCACAAATCAAAGAGTGTTTCCATGTTGCAATGGGATAGCCAAGCTCAGCTTGACTAAGGGTGCAATCCTGATTACCAACAATTACCAATGACACTGTCAAGCTTGAGGCCCCCCTGTTTATCCCATGGTTTGGAGGAAGAAGGGCCATCTTTTAAAGAGGCTTTATTTACAAGTAAATCATTTTTACTACTAGTTTGATTTTTATTATTAGGGGTATTAATCTATATTTGCACCTAGGTATTAACATTTCTAGGGTTAGCCTTTTTCCAAATTTCAGTCCATTTTGAGGATTACATCCTCATTTAAACTATTATTATTTGTGATTGAGTAGTATTTTAATTCCATTTTTATATAATTTAGAGCCTTATTGATACTATCCCTAACATCCTTTAGGTTCATACTCAAAATTTTAAGTTCTATTGTATGATCCTATTGCATGAATGAGTAGTTTGTGTTGTGATTGATGTCAAAAAGATTATGCTTGTGTTATCATTAATATCTATTAGAATATTGTTTGTGGTGATGCTTTGGTTATTTTCATTACATTGTCATTAGTAAGTGCTAATGATGTCAACCTCTAGTGTCCCTTTGATAAGTTTATGTTTGTGGATGTTGTTTGGATGAGTTGCTATGTTGTAGTTGGTTTGGGGATGATGAGGAAGTGTTGAAGATGGTGAGAATGTACCTCTAGTGCTTGGTTTCCATGTTCTTTTGAGAAAAATTGAATAAAAGAGAAAATAGTGTGTTGTAGATGTGTTCTAGTATAAAAAGTGGTGTTCTAGTTTTGCTCCAAATTTCTTCAATGTTTAAGATCTACTTGTGTGGTTTACATATGTTGATCAAAGGGGTTTATAGATGTTATATCCATAATTTATTGATTTGGTTCATTGTATAACAAGAGTTTTATTCACCAATGTGTGAATTGTGTAACTATGCTATCTAGGAGAAATGGTTTTGCTCTGCATTTCTCTATAATTTAGTTTTAGGTGTTGTGGTTTCAAAAGTATGATTGCAAGGTTCATATCTACCTTTAGTTGAATTTTTTCATGGTTTGGTGCTCTTCAAGTTCATTTGTTGAGTTACAATACATGTGAAAGATTATCTGGGTGAATAAGATGACTTTGTTCTTCAAGTGGAAGTTGTTATGAAGGAATTTGTTGGATTTTAGGGTTTTGTGTGGTTTGCAAGTCATCTTTTGTTTGACGAAGTGTGTACTTAAATGTTAGTTGTGTTTACATAGCTTCAATTGACCTTGGGTTTTTACTCTAATTATGGATTGTCTTTGATGATTTTGGAAGTATAGCATGGCATGTGTGAGTGGATTTAGGTTTGAATTAATGTTTGATGTGGTCCACCTTCATTCCTTTCCACCATAGGAATATTTTAGTGCTGACCTAATTTGAATTTGCATGATTGAGGTGCATAGCTAACCTTGGGGAATGTTTTTAAAGTTGAAGAAGGTATAAATAAGTGTTATGTTGATGGAGGATGACAACATAGAGCATGTGGTAAAAATTATAGAGTTGTGAAGTGTGAATTCATAAAGTGAAATTCAAGCTTTAATGAGTTAGACTACTAGAAGCAGTGAAAAAAAGGTGTCTACAATATTTAGAAAGGTTGTGAATATGTTGGTGATGTTGTAGTGGAATCTTTTGTTGCATTGAGATGGATTTCTAACTATAACATTCTTCTTTCTTCTTTTTCTATAATCTGGCAGTGAACCATTGGCACTAAGCCCTTCTTTCTTCTAGGTAGTGAGCCCTTTGTATTTGGGGTTGCAATTACTTTATATAGTGAGCTAATCCTTACCATGGTTTTCCCCTTCTTTGGTTTTCCACATAAATCTGATGTTCTATTGTGCATGGTGTTTATGTGTTTCAATTTTTGTTATTTTCCTTTATGCCAAATCATTCTAACAAATTAAGGGTTAATTAAGTTGATGTGGATCTAAAATTTTATGAATATTTTGATATTTTAATGGACAATTTATTCGCCCCCCTCTCTATTGTCTTATGCATTCAAGAATTGTTATCAAAGCAAGGTTCCTTGGAAGAAATCTTAACCAATTAAGGTAGACCTAGGATGGCACACAAGAGGGATTCTCCTTTATTTGATGGATCAGACTATGGATTCTATAAGACAAGGATGGACGATTCCATGGTGTCTATTGGTTTTATATTTTGGAAGTCTGTTGAGACTAGATATATTATGCCTACTAGTGGTTCGAGTAGTGATGATGAGATCAAGCCCTATGAGAAAAATGGTAAAACAAGACATGCTCTTTTAAGTGGTCTTTATAACATTGAACTTGTGAAAGTTATGAATTTGAAATTTTCTAGAGATATATAGACAAAATTAGAAATTATTTATGAAAGAGATGATAATTTCAAGCAAGCTAAGATGTAGAATCCAAAGATCGCATTTGAGAACCTATAGATGTCTAAAGATGAAAACATTACAAGATACATATAGAAAGTGGATGAATTTGTCAATTTCATCAAAGGTCTTGGTGGAAAACTTGAAGAAGTGGTAAAGAAGGTACTGATAACTATCCCTAAATCTTATAGTCATAAAGATTATGCTATTAAGGAAATTCAATATTTAAGTAAATATTCTAGAGATCAATTGTATGGTGCCTTATCTACTTTTGGAATGAGAGAATTTGGTCCAATTAATGTAAAATTTGAGACTTATTTTAAATCTGGAAAATCAAAAAAATATTGAGGAATTAGATCAGGAGAATCTTGATGATATTGAAACAAATTTTGTGAGAAAAATGAAAAAAAAGGGTACTGGTAAATATAGAGGTAATTTTCCTTTCAAATGTTTCATTTTGGAAAGATAGGTCATTATTCTTTAAGATGTCCAAATAGAGCTTTGAATGAAAAAAATAAGGAGAACAAAGGTAAAACGATTAAGAAAATCTATTGTGTTAGATAAGTTGCCAATATATCTAATGATCAATCTAACTATGGGATGATAAAGATAGTGAATTCTTATTCATGGCTATGAAAGTTGAATCTAATTCTACTAACTCTAAGAGATGTGTGAAGGAAAGTGCTTCAGAAGAAACTAATAATGCTATGGTGATTGGTTTTCATGCTAGAGAGGAGAACAACTACATGATTAATGATAGTGGATGATCAAATCATATGATCGGTGACAAAAGTAAGTTTGTTGGACTTGAGAAATATGGAGGTCTTGTTAAGTTTGGTGATGATGCATCTGCTAAGACATGTGAAAAAGGTTTTATCAGTTTTTATGGAAAGCATAATACAAATGATGTTCTTTATGTTAGGGGTTTAAGGCATAACCTCTTGAGTGTTGGAAAAATGTATAGCAAAAACTATAATATTATATTTTAGGATGATAGATGTGAAATCAAAAAAAGGCTCCAAAACTATGGTTGCTACTAGAAGGACGAATGGAAATGTTTATCAACTTAAAGGTGCTAATGGTCATTGTTTTATTACTTAGATTAATGAAAGTTGTCTATGGAATAAAAGGATGTGCTAAATCAATTTTGATAGCCTAGTGAGAATCAGTTCAGTTCAATTTGTGAGATATCTACTAAATATTACAAATCCTATTAATGTTGTCTACAAGGAATGTAAGATTAGAAAGAAAAAAAGAAGTTTCATATTCAAAGAACAATCTAGTACTAAATTGTTGGAGTTGTTGTATATAGACCTTTGTGGTCCTACCAGAGTAAAATATCTTCAAGGTGACAAGTATTTCATGTTATTGATTGATGATTATTCTAGAATGACATAGGTTACTTTTCTCAAAGAAAAAGTAAAAGCCCTAAATAAGTTTAAATCATTCAAAGTTATGGTTGAGAATGAAATGGACATGAAAATCAAGTGCTTGAGGTTTGATAGAGGTGGAGAATTCACCTCCAATGAGTTTAGCATTTTTTTTTAAGAATTATGGAATAAAGAGGCATTCATCTACCCCTAGGACTCCTAAGCATAATAGAGTGGTTGAAAGAAAGAATAGGACAACTAATGAAGTTGCAATAACAATGATGAAAGAGGAAAACCTATTGGAGGTATACTGGAAAGAAGCAATTCATACTATTGTCTACATACATAACATAGTACAAGAAAGAGAAAATAGTGCAAATAGTCCCTATGAGTTGTGGTATGGAAGGACCCCTACTATCAAATACTTCAATTTTTTTGGAATCAAATGTTATATTGAAAGAGATGAAGACAACTTAGGAAAGTTTGTTATAAGATCTAATGAAGGCATCTTCCTTGGATATTCTACAAGAAGCAAATCTTATCGGCACTACAACAAGAGGATGAAGAAGATTATCGAGAGTGCAAGAGTTAAAGTGGATGATGAATTATAGAATAACTCAATGGTGATGGATATGAATCACATGAGTCCTATTGTACATAAAATGACAAAGATAAGGAAAAAAAAGTTCATATTGAAGAGGAAGAAGCTATGGAAAGGATCCCTAAGACTCCTAAGTATGTGCAAAAGAATCATTCTAAAGATAAGAGAATTGGTGACAAAAGAAAAGGTGTTTTGACAAGGAGAAAAGATACTATGGATGAAGAATAGGTAAATCTATGATTACTTTCTAAATTTAAACCTAAAATAGTGATTGAAGCATGCAAGGATGAATATTGGATCAAGGCTATGGAAGAAGAACTAATGTAGATTGAGAAGAATTGGACTTGGGAACTTGTCCCAAGACCAACAAAAAAGAATGTGATTGGAACTAAGTGGGTATTTCAAAACAATATGAATGAGAATGGAGAAGTAGTAAGAAATAAGGAAAGACTTGTGTATAAAGAATACTCACAAGTACAAGGAATAGATTTTGAGGAAACATTTGTTTGGGTAGTAAGAATGGAAGCTATTAGAATGTTTTTCGTATTTTGTAACACATAAATATTTCAAGGTTTATTAGATGGATGTGAAGTCTTCTTTCTTGAATGGTGAATTGGAAGAAGTATACAATGAACAACCAAAAGGATTTTAGTTATTATCCATATTGGATATGGTCTAGAGATGGAAGAAAGCATTATATAAATTGAAGCAAGATCCAAAAGCTTCATGTGCAAGGTTGGATAGGTAATTGATACAACAAGGATCCAATAAAGGTATTATATATAGCAATCTATATTTCAAAGTTTAAAAAGATAAAATCTTGATCATGGTTGTATATGTTGATGGTATAATCTTTGGAGGAAATGAAGCTATGTAAAAGAAATTTGTAGAAGAAATGAAAAATAGTTTGAGATGTCTATGTTTAGGGAGATGAATTTCTTCCCTAGGTTTCAAACAAATCATATAGAGAAAGGAATATTCATTTCACAATCAAAGTATGTCAAGGAAGTGTTGAAGAAGTTTGGAATGGAAGATTCTAAACCAGTTTGTACTCCTATGGTTACTAGTTGCAAGATAAGTAAGAATGATGAATTTACTAAGGCTGATTAGAGCAAACATACATCAATGATTGGATTATTTCTATATCTAATAGCTACTAGACTAGATATCATCCATGCATTTTTTCTTGTGGCTAGATTTCAAGAAGACACTAGAGAGTCACATGTTGTAGCAATGAAGGGGATATTTAGATACTTGATGGGAAATCTAGAACATGGTCTATGGTATCAAAAGGATATTGATTTATCTCTCAGTTCTTATAAAAATGTTGATTGGGTAGGTTTTTTGGATGATAGGAAAATTACAAGTGGTGGTGCATTCTTTCTTGGATTTAACTTGGTTTCTTCGCTAAGAAAGAAGCAAGATTTCATATCTTTATATATTGGAGAGGCAAAATATATTGCAGGAGCATCTTACTACATACAAGTGTTATGGATGAGGAAAAACTTGAAGGATATCAGAGTTGTATATGATGAACCAAATTCTATCTTTTATGATAATACAAGTGCTATATATTTCAAATAATCTGGTGACACACTCAAGAACAAATAATATCTAAATCTGGTATCACTTTTTGAGAGAGAAGGTTGCAGAGAATGAAGTGAAGCTTGAGTACGTGCCTACAAAGGATCATGTTACTGATACATTCACTAAGTCTCTTCTTAAGGATAATTTTGAGTATCTCTGGGATAAGTTAGGGGCTATTTCCCCTCCTTCTTTGAACTAGATGCATACATATATACATCAGTCTAGTGGATTTCAAGATTCATTTTTTATTATAGATTGATGTTGGAGGCTACCTCTCAAGGGGAGTAGGTAGTGGTATTGTTGGTTGTTGTAGTCATGGGGAGTGAGCACTAGTGCTGGTTGGTGTTGTACTTTGTCAAATGTGTCAATGGATATGTGCAATGGTTTCTAGTTGATACAATGGGTTGTGTGCTCTTAAAGGGGAGTATGCAGAGCATTAAAAAGAAAAGGTAGTTCTAGAGCATTAAAGAGAGAAAGTATATATGTTTGATGTCAAAGGGGGAAAGAAATACAAATGTGTTACCCTTTTCCATTGATTTCAAAGGGGGAGAGAGAAAATAATGTGAAAAATGATTAGGGGGAGAGAGAATATAGGATAGAAAGATAAAGAGAGAGAAATTTGGTCTGGAGTAGTATGTGTTGGAAAAAAACTATCTACTAAGAGTGGGGTGAATCAGTAGACCAATTAAAACTTTTCTTTTAACCCTTCTTATGCAGATTAAGAAAATATACAGAGATCACACACAAATACGTATAACACTAGGTATACATGGAAAACCCAATATGGGAAAAACCACTATGATAATTTTTGCTAGGATCTACTATCCTAATCTAGCCTCACAATAGAACCTCACCGGTTACAATGTTTAAGGGCACCAACCCTAAGGAGACACCAATCCCTTAATTTAAAAGCACCAACTCTAAAGAAGCACCCACTCCCTAATCTGAGCACCAACCCAGCTATCTAATGACACCAACCAATTAGATTTAATACAATAAAAGTATGTGGGCAACAACTCTAGTTACAGATGATTCAAATCCAATTTTGTATTATAGAATCAATCTGAAACTACTCAAAATATACTTTTCTCTACAAGAATTTCCTATCCTTTCTTCATGCATGTGCTCATTGAATGCATACACACTACTTCATTCTTCAACACACACCAACCTTATACATTGCATTCTCTATCTTGGTATAAATCAATCTTAGGGTTTCCTATCATTTGATGTCATTCATGCTTGATCGATCTCTTCCAAATTTTATGTATTTTTGTGCATTAATGAAGTTTTACACTTTTTCCAATCAATCAATAAACATATCATTGGAGTATTTGTAGTGATCAATTTCATTTTCTATTCCATAATCAAATTCACCTAACTTGAAGTTTCACATTTTTGCTGCCTAGTCATTGTCAAAAAAAATCTTTAAATGTTGACCATTGATCATGCCATGATTTGTCAGCTAAAATTTAAATTCCTGGAGTTACTTCAACCAATCATCAATCACCACATGTCACTTGAGGATACTTGTCACTTTCCATACCTATCATGGGTTAGGGATTACTAATCCCTCTTACCATTTACTTGCATTGTATTGTAGTACTTATGAAACAAGATTGACCACCTAAGTCCAAAGCCTTTATTCACCTATTGAGGTTCAACCATTGGCCTTACCCTTTACCTTCTACCTTCATTCTATCACAAACCAACACTCTGACCTCTAAAATCTGAAGCATGCTTAAGGTTGTCAGATGTCGGGGTTCACCCTTTAATCTTACTACTTACCAACATTTTGATAAGGCATAAGCCAACCTTTTGAATCGTGATGCTTGGATCTATCCTTCATAGACTTAGCAGTTTGAAGCCAATCAAGTGTCGTCCTTTGAGCTTTCTATTTACCACTTACCTAAATTTTGGTAAGGTATAAGCCAACCTTCTAATGTCCGATGTCTAACTCCTTCTTTGACTTAACACATTCGAACTTCCTTTTCCTTTGAGTAATTGGTATGAGGTATGGCCAAAGTCCAAAGTATGAAATCTTTCAGAATTTACAAAAACTTTCTTCACTTACTTTGAGGCATTTAGTAAGAGGTATGACCAAAGCCTAAAGCCTGAAACCTTTCAAACTTAGCTTAATGTATATGCATTTCTTTAAGGAATTTGATATAAGGTACAATTGAATCTCAATGTCTGATCACTTGTAGTATATGGTAATCCTCAAGCCCAAAGTCTAATTAGTCTAATCAAACTTGATATAAAAGGACTTAATCCTTCCTTCTCTAGCAAGCGATATAAGGTATACTTGAGGTATGCATCAACAATCTTCCCATTTGATATTACTTAGACCTCATTTTGACATCAATGATAATCAAATTACCAATAATCTCCCCCTTTGACATTGATGGAAAAGCTAAATGTTCTAAATGAACATCTTCTCAACAACCATTATCCCCCTTAGGTATATCTCCCCTTTTGACAAACACATAGCATTTTGATCTATTTCTCCCCATTTGACATCAATGGAAAAGGGACAATGTCTAAACACTATGTTGCTACTAATGTTCTCCTCCTTTGAAATATAGCAATGCAAAGTGAAAGAATGTGTCCAAGAATATGCAACCATCAAGTCATTATAAATTTTTAAAATAATGCATGCCTAACTTTCCTTTTCTCTCATCTTCTAGGGATGAATAAAGTTTATATAAATCCCCCTGGACTCATACCCTATTAGTAAGATTTAGTGATATGATGTGGGAGAAACCATTCCTAATTGTTTCCTCAAGTATTCAAAGTTCTCATTTGGAAGAGGCTTAGTGAATATGTTTGCAACCCATTCCTTTGTTGGCACATATTCCATGTTGAATTCTTGATCTACTACCTTTCTCTTAAAAAATCATTCTTGATTGAGATATTCTTGGTCTTAGAATGCATCACTTGATTATTTGATATATTTATGGCACTTGTATTATCACAAAGAATAGAGATATGTTATTTATATTCTACTTTGATGTATTTATGTGTTTGTTTCTTCCACAACACTCAAGTACAACATGTCATTGCTGCAACATACTTTGCTTCAATTGTAGAAAGAGTAACTAATTCTTGCTTTCTTCTCAGCCATGAAACAAGTTTTTCTCCAAGAATGAACAAATTACCACTAGTGCTTCTTCTATCATCCATACTTCCTACCTAATAAACATTTGTATATGTTGTCAAATTGAAGTATTAACCTTTAGGATACCACAGTCCATAGTCAATTATGCTTTGGATATATCTAAAAATTATTTTTACTGCATTAACATGAGACTCTTTATGAGTGGGTTGAAATATTGCAACCATACACACTGATTGCATGATATCAATTCTTGATGCAACTAGATACAACAAGATATATATCATTCATCTATAGATGATATGATTTGCATCAAGGGATTCATTTGTCTTGCTTAATTTGCATCTAGTTATCATTGGGGTTCCAACTATTTTGTTATCTTCCATCCCAAACTTCTTGAGCATCTCCTTAGCATTCTTAGTTTGAGATATGAATATCCCTTCATCATTTTGTACTATTTATAGACCAAGAAAGAAGAAAATTTCTTCCAACATAGACATCTCAAACTCATTTTTCATTTGTACATCAAATTATTTAGAAATTTTTTCATTGCTACCACCAATAATAATGTCATCTACATACACAACAAGATAACATATGCTTACCTTCAGATTTGAATTACATATTTCTATCTGCACATCCCTTCTTGAATCCTTGTTGTTTTAGGTGTTGTTATAATCTTGAATATCAAGCTCTAGGTTATTGTTTTAAACCATATATTTCTTTCATCAATCTACAAACATAATATTCTTCTAAGAGTTGAAGGGCTTTAGGTTATTCTATGTAAACTTCTTCTTCTAGGTTCCCATTTAAGAAAGAAAACTTGACATCCATTTGATAGGCTTTGAATAATTTAAGAGAAGAGAATGCTAGAAAAATTCTTATGGCTTCCAATCTAGAAAATAGTGCAAATGTTTCTTCAAAATCTATACCTTCAACTTCCCTGTGCACACCAATCTATCCTTATTTCTTACAACAACTCCATTTTCATTAAGCTTATTTCTAAAGACCCATTTAGCGCCTATCACATTCTTGCTTGAGTGTCTTAGAACTAACTCCCAAGTTTTATTCTATTCATTTTGGATTAGTTCTTCTTCCATTTCTTTTATCCAATTCTCATCCTTGTTGTCTTCAACATAGCTCTTGGGATCTATTTTAAAAAATAGTGCAAAGTTTACTCACTCTTTGTTTTTTGCAACTCTCCTCCTTGTTTGAACTCCTTCGCCTTTGTTTCTAATAATCTCCTCTTCAATAATATCCTTTTGAATATTTTTTATAGGTGCCTTTTCATTCTCTTCTTTAGACTTTGATTCATCTTTATAGCTATCTCTATCAAGTTCAACATGCTTCAAATATTCATCAACCTTGGCACTGATACTCTAGAATTTTATGCAACCTTTTGTTGTAGCATTTGTAGCATTTGTAGGATTTTATTTTAGTGGATTATCAAAGGAATATTCCTTCATCACATCTTGAGTCAAAGATTCCTAAGTTGTCTTCTTCTCCCCTGAAATAGCATTTGCTACCAAACACTTTAAAATATTTAACAGATGTTGGTTTCCCATATGGTGCAAAGCACATTGTTCCTCCATTTTGTGAATTGAGTCTAGTTAGGTTGATTTATTCAATATGTTTTCAAATAAGTCCATGTTAGGTCATTTTGTATTTTTTTTTAGTCTTTTGACTTAGTGTGTGGTCATTTGGGTTAATAATGTAAAAATTGCAAAATTGACAAAAAAGTTGTCAAGCAAAATGCAAAAATTGTTCAAATGTGGAAGCCCAGTAGTCATGGGCATTGAGGAGTTAGTTATAGGAATTTTCATTGGGTGTTAATGTTTAAATATGTTTGGAAAATCAATGTATTTGGTTGTTGAAGGATTGAGAACAGACTGAGCAATAAAATTTCTTGATTTCTTTGTGAAGTTCTGTAATTTTTCAAGAAAATTGCTGCTATTTGGGTCTATACACCTCTGTACAGGTTTCCATCATTATAATTTGCATTGGTACTGATAGAAATATTTGTTAGATTCACTTCAAAGTTGATTTGATTGAATTTTGTTGTGTTTAGTGAATTTGGCATTCAAATTTCTCTAAGCAACCTAAAAATAGGGTTATAAGGGTTTTGAGGGCTAGTATGCACTAAAAGGCCATTCCACCTTTTGTACATACTATGACATAGTGGAATGGGCCTGGTTGGGGTAGGATTATGTGTAGGGGAAATATTTTAGCAGTGGAAAAGACATTTGGAGGGGTTTTCCATGCTGCCCTAGAGGTAAAAGATTGAATTTAGGCCTAAAAAGTAAGGCTAGAAGTGGTAACAAGGATTTTTTTCTTGGGAACAAGTTAGAACAGGTTGGAAATAGTGTGAGCATGTGGATTTTGATGATATGGAAGGCTCTCAAGGGTATGGGAGGTAATTTTCTAGGTTGGGCATGAAGCCTTAGTTGTGGAAAATAAGAATTTGAGTGAAATATAGTGGATTTAGAGTGAAAAAGTGAGAAATATTTGGGGGAAATAGTCTATGATTATTTTTTAAGCATGTGCAGGCATAAAGAGACTTGTTTGAAGTGGTGGAATAGTTTCTAGGGGTTTGGAGGTTATACTTTCATTAAACCCTCATTGGAAAGGTCTAAATGGAGGGTTTCTTGTTTTGGTGGCTTAAAGAGCATTCCATTATCAAAGAGTTGAGGAATTGGAGGTTTGGAGACATGATCTAAGACTATTTGGTGGAATTTTTGGTTGGATGCAAGTTTGAAGGAGTGTTCCTTTATAAAAGTGGGCTAATTTGAGCCCTTTTCCAGCATTCAAGGTCAGTTTAAGTGGTATGGTTCCAAAGTAAATGGATGTGATTTTGTGATATGATTAAAAGTTCCCTAATGGGTTCCTAAAATGGTAGTTTGTTTGTGGGTTTGAGTATTCTATTGAAAGTTGTGAGTGGAAAACCTAGCTTGCACACCTACAAGAGTAAATAGTGAAGTTGAGAAGAGTCACCCTAGATAGGGTTTGAAGGTTTGGAAGCTTGAGAATTTGTGTTGGTTGGGTTGAAGATCTCCTTGTCACTACATTAGTTGGTATCAGAGTGTAGTACTGATCTCAGGAAGGAACAATTTTATTGGAGAAGGGACAAAATGAATGCCCTGGTTAGAGAATTGATTGAAGGGAAGGAGATGCTACAAAGAAAATCACTTTTCAAAACCACCTGCAAGTGTACTTTCAAGGTATGTACTGTAATGGTAGATTACTGTAGTTTAGATAACATGGTGTCACAAGAAATGGTTGATAAATTGAATTTGGCAAGGATACCTCATGAAACACCCTACTATGTTTCTTGGTTGAATGATGAACATTATCTTTTGGTTAAGGAGAAATCTTTGGTTGAGTTTAGTATAGGTGGTTATAAGGATAGAATATTATGTGATGTGGTACCTATGAGTGTATGCCACTTGTTATTAGGGAGATCATGGGAATTTGAGATATCTTCTTTGTATGATGGAAGGCATAACATTTATCAGATTGAGAAGGATGGAGTTTCTTTTACATTGATTCCATTGGTGGAAGAGAATAAGGGATAGAGAAGGGTAGAAAGAGTGATTATGCAAGGTAGAAAAGATTTTATAAGGTATGATGAAGACAAGCTTGAAGAATGTGCAGCCACTTCATGGCTTGAAGATACCAAGACAACAAGATTGAAGGATGATGCAATGATAGAAAGGAAAGAGGAAAAGTTGGTGAAGAAATATGAGATAGAAGAGGTCAAGGAAGAATTCCTTGTGAAGATTCAAGATGAGATAGGAAATTATGATGAAGTTAATGGAGAGAATGAATTTTTTCAAACAAAGGAAAAAGGGGTTGTAGGACACTCAAATACTATCACAACAGTGATGAGCAAGTCTGATATGATAGAGATAAGAAGAAAAGATAGGATGAGTGAAGGTGAGTTGCCTATGGAAAGGAAATATTGGCCTAGTAAGGTCACCATGGGAAAGGTATATAGTCCACTGACTAGACATGAAGATGGAAGGTAGTAGATGTTTGATAGTAAAGAGGTTTTAGAGGTAGAGAGATTGAAGGCAGAGGTAAAAGGTAAAGGTAAAGTGATTGAATGGACTATGGAAATCCAAGATGGGCTTGTTAAGCATGCAGAGATCATGGTAGGTGTAATGGTGTGTCCTTTGAAGGAAAATGGGGATAGTGGGAAGTCAAGAACTGCTAACACAAAGGTTTATATGTCTGAAAATATAGAGATAAAAGGGGCAGAAAGTATGATACAAAACTTAAGAGTGAAAGAGTTTGAGACAGTTGATATTGAAAAGAATCAAGTTGAGAGCACGGTGTCCAAAAAGGATGGTGGAAAATCAGATGTTGATAGCATGAAGGTTCATAAACCTGGTAGGATAGAGGTCCTTGAGGAAAAGTATCAAATGCAAAGAGTGGGCAGTCAAGGTAAAGAGATGGAAGGTGAGATCCAAGGAAGTGTGGCCAGATTTGAGCACACACAGAGAGTTAAGATGAAAGTTGCAGTCACCCCAAGTGGTGAAGAGGCTAGAACATTAAGGTTGAAGAAGCTATTAGTGATGGAAGAGACCAAGGATGTGATAGGACAAGAGAAGGCCAAAGATAGAGTGTTTGTGAAGACTCCAAATGAAGTGGAGCAAAGTCATGGTGCTATGGTAAGGGTAGAGAGTTGTCCTTAGATGTTAAGAGAGGTTGGTAGGTAGTCATATGCTGCCATGATAGAGGTTCCAAGAATGGAGAACCCAAAGATGGTTGTGAAGAGAAAGAAAGAGGTGAAAGTGGATGGTTGGAAAGGCCAAAGGAGTAGATTCAAGTGTGTAGTAGATAAGATGAAGAAAAGAGTTCATGAAATAGTTGAACAAGGTTTGTTTGCAAGAGTAAAGACATGTGTAGCAACAAGATTTGCTGAGAGAAAGGTTAGGAGGCAAAGAGTTAAGGAAATCCTTTATCATTTTCTTGTTTTGATAGCAACTTTGATGGGAGTCAAACCAAAGGTCAAGATGATAGAAGAAAGACAAAGTGAGAGCTACTTTGTAATGGATGAAGTAGGACACAATGGAAGTAGATGAAGAAAAATCGGAACATGAAGGTGCAGATTCAAGATGATAAGGCAATAAGAGGACTAATTTGCATGGAAAAGTTTGATGTAGAGGGTCAGGGACTTTGAAATAAACACAAATATTTCAAGGAACTTAATGATGCAATCTCAACCCTTCTTCAGGCACCTTGGTGGAGACAAACCTCAATAATGCACCAAATGACTTATTTGCCTTCCTTATGGACCCAAACCCTAGGAAAACTCTTAAGAGACCCAAAAAAACTTGTTTTGAATGATTTCAAAGCTCAACCCTTTGACTTAGACACAAAACCAAATTTTCACCTTAACTAGGCTACTAGCCCAACTAGGCCTCTAGTGAAGGATTTTTGACTTTGCACTCAAACTTTCCAAAGGAACCTCCAAACTAATGATTGAATCAGATGTGGTTTATGATGATACATAACATACTAGATTCTTGATGGCACTTGTTTTGGAGCACACCAATCAAAAATCTATTGTTTCCTCAAATTTAGGCCTAATTAGCCCTCTTTTTCAAAGCAACCCCTCTTTAAACTCAACCCCTGACCATGAAACTTTCATAAAGTCTCCTAAAATGACTCAAAACCAAGGAATCCAAATTTTTAGACCTCTATGACACCTCTAACACGCTCAAACACAAACCCCTCCTTAACTTGCCTCAAAAACTAGGGCTTCTTGAAAACTAACCTTCCAATCACTTCCAGAACTTGCTCATTGACTCTACACCATTAGGAAAAAATATTTAGTCTATCCCAACTCAAAAACATGCCCCTCATTAAGGCAGATCTTCTGCTGCTATACCCTAGCCTCCATCTTCAAGCACTTTTCACAGTCAAATCTTGGTGTACACCATAGTATTCATCTCTCCTGCACATAATATTGTTAGTACAGTATGGTACATGTTAAATATGATCCATTTCACAAGATACAGTCATAAACTCCCATGAAATGGATCATTTATCCATGAAAAACCCTCAAACTAGTGTAAATTTTGTGTTCTTTTTTAGGACAGTCAATATAAAATGTAAAGAAATTAATTATCACTGCTTTTAGAGCCTTCAATGGTGTTAAAATATGTAAACACAAACTCCTAAAGCATCCTACTGGACATAGATTCAATAGAGATCAAGTATTTAACAAAAAAAACACCATAAAAGTGCCAAAAACTGTGTTTTTTCACTATTTCCAGAAAACAGTCCGTACAATGCTTGCTCCCAACGTCCAACCTCCATAAAAATGATTATTTTGGCTTTGTATATCCTTTCCCCAACTGATCCAACCGTTTGGGATTGATTAAGTTGCATAAAAGTGATTAAAACTCAAAAAACTACTTTCCCGCCCAATGTTGGAATTCAAAAATTTGAATTTCCAAACTTACATTTTATTATTTCCCACTAACTAGAAACATTAAAAACCATTACATTATTATTGTTCAACCTTATTTAACACCATTAAAGCATTATAAACCTACCTAATCTCCTAGAACATGATTGTTCCCTTTATATTGCAATTTGGTCCTAGGATCCTTATTAGGACCCTTAGGACTTTTGACCTCTTTAATGTGTTCACCCATTCCAAAGACCATTATAGGCTCCAAGATATCATAATTGATGCTTTGAGGTGATTGATAAGTCTTCAAGACCCCTGCATTCTCATGTCTCCTGAAGAGTTCCTTGAAGAGCTTGGGTGCTCCTGCACCATTCTCCCCAAGAAAGAAAGAGTTCTTGCCCCAAGAAGCATCCAACTTGTTGCTGCCATAATACTCCTTGTTCCTGTATGTTTTCATCTTCACATGACAGGGCATGTAATCTCCCAAAGTCACTGTCTTCCTCTTCTTCCAATCTGCACTCATGTCATTCATCATGTTAGTGTCAAGAATCTGTTTTGTTTGTCCTTTTTGCTGCTTGATAACAGCCTTACCTTGTACCCTGTTTCTTCCTTTATTCCACTCATTTCCTTGTGAAAGAACACCACTCCTATTACCCTCAACAATAGGGCATTCAATACTCCCAATCTTAATACTGTCCAAGTCCCAAATATTCTGATTTTTAGGACTGTACTCTTCATATATCTATTGCAACTCATCATTCCTCTTCCAACCAGTATCTTCCCTTGTCTTACCTATCTTACCCTGCTTATTCACCTGCAAATGTTTCTCAAAATAGATTACAAAGTTCTCATTAGACTGCTCCAAAGGAAAAGGAACCAACTTATATCTACTAGCATCTTTATGCACCAAATATGTGTTATGAAATCCATCATGCACTATCCTCCTAGCATACTGCCATGGTCTCCCCAAGATGATATGACCACAAGTCATTGGAATGACATCACAAAGCACCCTATCATGATATGATCCAATTGAGAAATCAACAAAAGCTATCTTACAAATCTCTACATGTTGTCCTTGAGTTACCCAAGTGGCCTTATAGGGGGTAGGATGATCAAATGTTTCAATCCCTAGCTTGGTTATCATATCAAGTGAAACTAAATTGCTATGTGACCCTGAATCTATCTGTAGATCTTACCATGATTGAGACAATTTGTTTTGAAAATAGTTACCTTTGGTTCTTGATGAAGTCTTTCTCCTTGCTTGATCATAAGAAACTCACCATCATTCACAGGGTCTGCCATGAATGTTTTTGATTCTTCCTTCTTGTCTTCTTCTTCTTGTACCAAGTTAGCTCTCCTTTCTCTACCTTTATCAACTTGTTCCCATTTAGGACACTTGAAGGAAGGATGCCCTGGTTCATTGCAATTGAAACATCTACCTGTGAATGGTCCTCTACCTTGTCCAAATCTGCCTCCTCCTCTAGGAGTGTATCCACCTCTTTGATCAAAAAATACCTCTTTACCTTTGTCATTGCTGCTCTGATCATTACTGCCTTGTCCTTGTTCTCTATTACCTCTGCCCCTATTTGAACTACCTCCTCTTCCACCATTGCTTGACCTTTCTTGCTTCCTCTTCACCTTTTCTTCTGCTCTAATGGCCAACTGAAAACATTCTCCCAATGTCCTTGGCAATTGTAAACCAATCTCATCTTGTAGATTGTACCCCAAGCCATTGATACACCTGGCTATTTTCTCATCCTCTTCTTCATAACCTCCTCTGATACTAAGCTTGTGAAATTTCTCAGTATAGGACATAACATCCAAGTCCTTTTGCTTTAAATTATGCCTCATCCTTTTCACATGAATGGTGTAATCAGATGGTAGGAACTGCTCTTTGACCAAACTCTTCATCCTTGCCCATGTAGAGACTTTTTCCAATCCTCTAGCCATCCTATCATTTTGAAAACTAGTCCACCATGTCAATGTTGTGCCTCTCAACTTGGTTTTGGATAACTTAACCTTCCTCTCTTCATCCATCTCAAACTCAAAATAGTTCTCTAAGGCATCAAGCCATCCTAACACCTCTTCACTATCCATCTTCCCTTGATAGATAGGCAAGCCTATGTGACTCTTTCCTCCATGACCTTGTACTGCCTTCAACAATCTCAGTAACCTCCTTTCCTCAGGGCCCTCTGTCTCATCTGCTTGTTGTTCCTGATTTACCCTCACATGCTCTTCATCTTCATCATTATCTTCTTGGTCTTCTTGCTCTTCTCTCCTCCTACTCCTCTCAAGGTTATTTATCCTTGCTTGCATGGTCTCTCTCTCCCTTCTCCACTGCCTTTCTTCTCTTGCTCTGGCCTGCTCTCTTGCTGCTTCTTGTTCCCTTCTTTCTCTTCTCTCCCTTTCCAAGATTTCCTTCAACTCTTCCAACTCTCTTGCCAATTGATTTTTTGGTGCCATTGCTGATTTTTCAATCCCTAAAGGACCTACTACTGCTCTGATACCACTCTGATGCAGAGGGTGGGGACTTTGAAATAAACACAAAGATTTCAAGGAACTTAATGATGCAATCTCAACCCTTCTTCAGGCACCCTGGTGGAGACAAACCTCAATAATGCACCAAATGACTTATTTTCCTTCCTTATGGACCCAAACCCTAGGAACACTCTTAAGAGACCCAAAAAAACTTGTTTTGAATGATTTCAAAGCCCAACCCTTTGACTTAGACACAAAACCAAATTTTCACCTTAACTAGGCTACTAGCCCAACTAGGCCTCTAGCGAAGGATTTTTGACTTTGCACTCAAACTTTCCAAAGGAACCTCCAAAATAATGATTGAAACAGATGTGGTTTGTGATGATACATAACATACTAGATTCTTGATGGCACTTGTTTTGGAGCACACCAATCAAAAATATGTTGTTTCCTCAAATTTAGGCCTAATTAGCCCTCTTTTTCAAAGCAACCCCTCTTTAAACTCAACCCCTGACCATGAAACTTTCAGCAGTCTCCTAAAATGACTCAAAACCAAGGAATCCGAGTTTTTATACCTCTATGACACCTCTAACATGCTCAAACACAAACCCCTCCTTAACTTGCCTCAAAAACTAGGGCTTCTTGAAAACTAACCTTCCAATCACTTCCAGAACTTTCTCATTGACTCTACACCATTAGGACAACATATTTAGTCTATCCCAACTCAAAAACATGCCCCTAATTAAGGCAGATCTTTTGATTCTATACCCTAGCCTCCATCTTCAAGCACTTTTCACAGTCAAATCTTGGTGTACACCATAGTATTCATCTCTCCTGCACATCATATTGTTAGTACAGTATGGTACATGTTAAATATGATCCATTTCACAAGATACAGTCATAAACTCCCATGAAATGGATCATTTATCCATGAAAAACCCTCAAACTAGTGTAAATTCTATGTTCTTTTTTAGGACAGTCAATATAAAATGTAAATAAATTAATTATCACTGCTTTCAGAGCCTTCAATTGTGTTAAAATATGTAAACAAAAACTCCTAAAGCATCCTACTGGACATAGATTCAATAGAGATCAAGTATTTAACAAAAAAACACCATAAAAGTGCCAAAAATTGTGTTTTTTCACTATTTCCATAAAACAGTTCGTACAATGCTTGCTCCCAACGTCCAACCTCCATAAAAATGATTATTTTGGCTTTGTATATCCTTTCCCCAACTGATCCAACCGTTTTGGATTGATTAAGTTGCATAAAAGTGATTAAAACTCAAAAAACTACTTTCCCGCCCAATGTTGGAATTCAAAAATTTGAATTTCCAAACTTACATTTTATTATTTCCCACTAACTAGAAACATTAAAAACCATTACATTATTATTGTTCAACCTTATTTAACACCATTAAAGCATTATAAACCTACCTAATCTCCTAGAACATGATTGTTCCCTTTATATTGTAATTTGGTCCTAGGATCCTTATTAGGACCCTTAGGACTTTTGACCTCTTTAATGTGTTCACCCATTCCAAAGACCATTATAGGCTCCAAGATATCATAATTGATGCTTTGAGGTGATTGATAAGTCTTCAAGACCCCTGCATTCTCCTGTCTCTTGAAGAGTTCCTTAAAGAGCTTGGGTGCTCCTACACCATAGTTCAAGTCAAAGGTGAAGATCAAGATCAAGATGGGGTTGTTGCAAGAACAAGCAGGAGCATCAAAGAGTTGAAAATCAAAGGATTGTTGTAGGTCAAAGAGTTGAATACTTTCAAGGGACTTAGAGAGATTTCATGGTTGAGTGAATGGTGCAAAGCACATTGTTCCTTCATTTTGTGAATTGAGTCTAGTTAGTTGATTTAGTCAAGATGTTTTCAAATAAGGCCATGTTAAGCCATTTTCTAATGTTTTTTTTAAGTCTTTTGAGTCAGTGTGGGGTCATTTTGGTTAATAATGTGAAAATTGCAAAATTGGCAAAAAAGTTGTCAAGTGAAATACAAAAATTGTTCAAATAGAAGCCCAACAGTCATGGGCATTGAGAAGTCAGTTATAGGAATTTTCATTGGTTGTTAATGTTCAAATATGGTTGGAAACTTGATGTAGTTGGTTGTTGAGGGATTGAGAATTGACTGAGCAATAAAAGTTTTTGATTTCTTTGTGAAGTTTTGTAATTTTTCTAGAAAAATACTGCTATATGGGTCTGTACAACTCCGTACAGGTTTCCATCAATATAATTTTCATTGGGACTAATAGACATATGTGTTAGCCTCACTTCAAAGTTTATTTGATGGAATTTTGTTGTGTTTAGTGAATTTGGCATTCAAATTTCTCTAGGCGGCCTAAAAATAGGGTTATAAGGGTTTTGATGGCTAGTATGCACTAGAAGGCCATTCCACCTTCTGTACATACTATAACTCAATGGAATGGGCCTAGTTGGGGTAGGATTAAGTGTATGGGGAAGGTTTTAGCAGTGGCAAAGACATTTGGAGGAGTTTTCCATGTTGCCCCAAAGGTTAAAGATTGAATTTAGGCCTAAAAAGTAAGGCTAGAAGTGGTAACAAAGAGATTTTTCTTGGGAACAAGTTAGAACAGGTTGTAAATAGTGTGAGAATGTGGAGTTTGATGAGATAGAATGTTTGAAAGGGTAGGGGAGGTCATTTTCTAGGTTGGGCATGAAGCCCTAGTTGTGGAAAATAAGAATTTGAGTGAAATATCATGGTTTGAGAGTGAAAAAGTGAGAAATATTTGGGGGAAATAATCTATGATGATTTTTTAAGCATGTAAAGGCATAAATAGACTTGTTTGAAGTTGTGACAGAGTTTCTAGACGTTTGGAGGTTAGATTTTCATTAAATGCTCATTTGAAAGGTCCAAATGGAGGGTTTCTTGTTTTGGTGGCTTAAAGAGTGTTCTTTGTCAAATATTTGAGGAATTGGAGGTTTGGAGACCTGATCTAAGACTATTTGGTGCAATTTTGGGTTGGAAGTAGGTTTGAAGGAGTGTTCCTTTGTAAAAGTGGGATAATTGGAGCCCTTTTCTAGTGTTCAAGGTCAGTTTGAGTGGTATGGTTCCAAAGTAAGTGCATGTGATTTTGTGATATGATTAAAAGTTCCCTAATGGGTTCCTAAAATGGTAGTTTTTTTGTGGTTTTGAGTAGTGTATTGAAATTTATGAGTGGAAAACCTAGTTTGCACACCTACAAGACTGAATAGTGAAGTTGAGAAGAGTCACCCTAGATAGGGTTTGAAGGTTTGGAAGCTTGAGAATTTGTGTTGGTTGGGTTGAAGACCTCCTTGTCACTGCATCACCATACCATAGTTCATAGGGTGTCTTCTTTTTTTTTACTCTCAACCGAACTCTATTCAAAGTATATGCTATTGTATGTACTACCTTTCTCCAGTATACATTAGGTAAATTAGCCTCATTTAGCATTGTTTTTTCCATATCTTTGACTGTCCTATTCTTTCTTTCAACCAATCCATTCTATTATGGAGTCTTTATTGTTCAATATTACCTCTTGATTCCAAGCTTCTCACAATATTATATGAATTCATTTGATGTTAATTCTCCCCCTCTTTTTGATCTTAATAATTTGACCTTCTACCAATCTCTTTCTCAACCATGGTTCTAAAGATTTTGAATCTTTCAAATGCTTGAGACTTATCCTTCAAGAAGGTTACCCATTTCATTCTTGAGTAATCATTCGACTAGTAACATGAAGTACTATTCTCCTTTCAATCCTTTTGTCCTTGTGGGGCCACAAATATCAATATGCACTAACTGCAAAGGTTTTGTGTTTGAATACTCTTTTGTTTGAAATTTGACCCTTGCTTTTTTTCCTTGCTGACATTCCTTATATGTGGTTTTTTCAGGTTTGGTTATCTTAGGAATGTGTCTCACAAGTCCTTTTGAAAGGTGATGAATACTGCTTTTAGTTCCTTTTCTTTCTTCTATTAATCTCCCTGATTTTCTTATCTCATATCCTTCTGCATTAAATGTGACTTTGTATCCATTGTCACACATTTGGCTGACACTTAGCAGATTAAGCTTCAATCCTTTAACATAAAGGACAACATCTGTAGTCAATTTTCCATTTATGATTAGGGTCACTCTACCACATATTTGTTAGAGTAAAGGTTTTAATTTAATCATGTTGATTAAATTACCTTTATTCCTCTCAAGATTTCACTTTAGTTTGCATTTTGTGATGTTTAATAATTATATTAATTATTAAATGTCTACCTATTAGGGTTTCTTTTAGGGTTGCACAATATCCTTTTATAAGGATTCATCATTGTAATTTCTCTCTCTCGGATGAATACATTTTTCAGCTTTCAGAGCACCCTTGCTTGTTTGTCTCCATCTCTTCTTTCTGTGACAGGTTATTTGCATGCAGGTGATCTTCGGGGTCTGTGAAGTTGGCTTTCTCAACTTCTACATGGTATCAGAGCTCCAGACCTGCTGCTTCCTATTCTTTTTTTGAAGATTTTGGAGCTTTGAGGGTTAGATCTGGCTTTCAGGTTTTTTTGGTTGATTTTTTTGAGGATCTAGGTAACTTCAATTTTTGGGTGCATTTTGGGCCCAAACGGACCTCACGGTTGGATTCAGAGCGGCCAAAAACCCATATTTTCATATATGGCACGACCTATTTGGGCATAGTTGATCTCGGAGGAAAAAAAAAATTTCTTAGGGGTCGTACGGCCCCCAGGCACGATTTTCGAGGTGTGAAAATAAAAAAAAATCCAAAAAAAATCAATTTTTTTGTGTATTTTGGGCGCCCTTAAATGGGGCCGCCCGGTAGGCAGCCCAGCACCACCGCCCGGCCACCACCTGCAAGCTACCGGCCGGCCAGGCTACAACCGCCGGCTCCACACCACGCCCTCTGCTCCACCCGCGGCCCGCCTGCTCCCACCGCCACCGCTCGCCGCACTCTGCTCCGCCCACGGCCCGCTCTAGCACCGCCACCGCACCGCCCGGGCTCCGCCCTCCACCAGCACGCCACCAGCGCCAGCCCTTGGTCATCCAGCGGACCAGGGGCCTATTTTTTTTAGCCCCTGAGGGCTCCTGGAGGCCTAATTGTGCATTTTCAGGAGGTTTTACAAAATCGGGTATAAAATGGGTGTATGATCTCCGTTTTTTTCAAACAAGATACCGTTGGAAAGCTGATTCCGGCGCCAATCTGATGGTGTAGGTCTGATTTTCAGTTTTTTCCGTTTTGATGCTGTTTTTCTCAGTCAAAGTCAGAACAATATTTTTGCACTCCCTGAGCCATATCTTTTGCATACGAACTCCATTTTTCGCAAACGAATAGGCGTTGGAAAGGGGTTTTTGTGTTATTTCCAGATCTGTCATTTATTTTTCTAGAATCTGTACCAGGTACATTTTATTCAGTATTTTGTGTTTTCACACATCTGTCAATTACTTGGACGTTTCAGCACTTGGAAATGATTTGTTTGCCTGGGATGGCTTTATTCGATCTGGTTTATCAGTATTGAGGTCAGTTAGTCTCAGATGTTTTAATTTGAAGAGTTATCATGGGTTTCTCTACTCACCCTTTAGTTGTATTTCTGGAACGGGGTAATTATGAGTCATGGGCAAAGGGTATACTTACACATTGTAGGTGGCTTAATATTTTGCCTTATTTGTATGATCTCATACCTGCACCAACAACTTCAAAGGGAAAACTAGCTTGGGATATCATTAGAAATCACATAGTAGGAGTTATTTTGTCTAGTGTTGATTCTGACACTGTGTGGGCTATATCGGGCATTGATTGTCCTCACTCACTTTGGACACGTCTTTGGGAGATCTATGGAGACCTCAGTCTTTCTCCATTCCAGAGGATCCTGCTTCAGATTGTCTTGTACCCATTGGTTGGAGAGAGAACACACCCTTTGATCATGATACTTTAAAGGAACTTCAGTATTTAGACACCCTTACATATTTCTGATGAATCAGAGGATTGTCTCACAGTTCCTACTCTTCAGACTGAGATTATACTTGTATCAGCATCTTCTCCTGTTGTTCTTGATCAGTTTGATATTGCCTCTTCTTTGGCTCCTATTGATTCAGCTAAGCAGGACATCATACATCTTTCAGACATGGCTACTTGGGATTCTTATCTTGCAGGCATTTGTCTTTGTTTGTTGAGTCTCACATTGCAGATTTGGAGGATTACTTTGAGGATTTTCAGCTCCTCTTTGTTGACAGCCATATTCTAGCTATTAGCCCACCATTATCTGTGCATTCAGAGGTTGCAGTTTTTGAGTCTTCAGTTCAGTTTGGATTTGACATCTTTTGTTTCAGTTCAGACAGAGAGATTCTTCAGCATCCTATTATGGCACACATCTTGAGACAGATTGATTCTTCTCTCTTCACAGGGTTTCTTCATCTTCGTCCTTTGGATCCATTTCTTCCCAAGGGGAGGAATATTATATGCCGCTTCAGGATCTCTTTCTAGATTCTACCTCAGGCATCCATATGTGCGACAGGAGTTTCTTCATTGTGGGGGGGCCTTCTAGTCTCTTTCTTTTTCTCCTATGGAGACCATTGTACATGTACTTATATGATAGAAGCTGTCTATGGGGGGTCTTATGTTATCCACCTCCTATCCTTCTGTTATTAGTGCATTTATTTCTTTCATCTCTTTTTGGAGTAGAGTTTTTCCCATGAGGTTTTCTCTATTTCTCCACTTTACAGAGATTTGGTTGTAATTGGGTACCTGATCAGGCCTTGTTGCCGGGACCCAAGTTTACTTTCTTGCATTGTAGTTACCTTTGCTTTCTTGCACATGTTTGTAACTGCACTTTTGCTCATCTTAAGGGGGGGTGTTAGAGTAAAGGTTTTAATTTAATCATGTTGATTAAATTACCTTTATTCCTCTCTTAAGATTTCACTTTAGTTTGCATTTTGTGACATTTAATAATTATATTAATTATTAAATGTCTACCTATTAGGGTTTCTTTTAGGGTTGCACAATATCCTTTTATAAGGATTCATCATTGTAATTTCTCTCTCTCGGATGAATACATTTTTCAGCTTTCAGAGCACCCTTGCTTGTTTGTCTCCATCTCTTCTTTCTGTGACAGGTTATTTGCATGCAGGTGATCTTCGGGGTCTGTGAAGTTGGCTTTCTCAACTTCTACAATATTTTCATAGTAGTGTTATCTCCCAAACTAATAGATCCTTCTTTGCATTTACCTAGTTTGATGAAATTTTCTTATCACCAGTCATGTGCTTAGAGAAACTACTATCTATTACCCATAAATTTTTCTTCTTGGCATGGAGTGTAGTTTGAGCAATCATAGATTGTGAAACCTTCTGAACTTTCTCTTTCCATACTTTCTTGGGTTTCTTTTCTGATTCATCTTTCTCTTTAGTAGAGAATTGTGAAATTTTGTTCACTTTGGAGGGAATTCTTATCTTCTTATCTTGTACCTTTGGTCTTACATTTTTTTTTCTACATTGTTTCACTATCTAACCAAAATTATTGCAATTATAGCATATTGCATTTGTATTAACAAAGGAGAAAATGAATTTTTACTGACAATTTTTTTTCTCCTTTTAGGTACAACATAACATTCACTAGCCATATGACCAAACTTATTACAAGTATAGAAATAACCATAGAGATATGAGGAATAAATGGTCATAGATTTATTTATGTAGGATGAGGAGGTCTTCTTGTATTTTTCTTCTTCAAATATATCACCCTTGTAAAATCATATGCATCAACTCCCCTTCAAGTATTTAGGGATTGACTTATTAATCTTCTTATCTACTGTAGGCTTCTTTTCTCCAATAGGTTTCTTCTTATCAATGGCATCTCTAGAGGCATCCTTCTTCATTTTATCATTCTTTGTTTCAGGATTTTCTTCTTCTTTTAATCTTTCATATAAACTTGTAGATGCACTAGTAGTAGGATTCTTTCCTTTCTCAAAAACCAGGCCAAACTTTTCTTTTGAAGGCTTTTGTGAGTTAATCAACTCTTCAAGAATCTCTAAGCCTCCTTTCAGCTTCAAACCTTTTTCTCTTTTTTCTATATCCTTTTTCAATTCTTTTCTCAAATCCACTATTTCTACTTCCAACTTCATGCATTCATTAGATTTAGATTGTCATTCAAATTTGACTACATCTTCTATTTTGTTAGCTTCTTTAACTTGTGTCTTTAGGCTACCTATCATCTGATTAGATTCTTTAATCCTTTTGGATATACTTTTGGTTTCTTTTTGTGCATGCTTCTTCTACTTTGAGTTCTCCTTTTTTAGCATTTCAATCTCATCTAGAGCACATATGAGTTCACCCTCTAGATCCACTTGTCCTTCTTCATCATCAAAATCTTCAATTTCTTCTTTTTCTTGATCCTTAGAATTTGATCCTAATGCCATGAATGTGGATTCATCTCTTTCAACCACAAAAGCACAATCATGGTCATCATCTAAGCTATCAATAATATTAGATGGATCACTTTCTTCTTGTGTGTACATTTTTTTCTTATTTTTAAAGGATTTCTTCCTCTTTGGGAAGTAGGGTTTCTTCTCTTGACTATCCTCTACTTCCTTGAAGTTATCATTTTCTCTATAAGTGCATTTAAAAATAAAATTCCATATCTTACTACAATTAAAACATTTAAAGGCTAACTTACCTTTGTATTTTCTAGAGCCTTTTCTTAATCTTCTGAAAAAGTTAGTTTTTTCTCCATCAGTCTTCTCAAATTTAGATGTAGGTGCTTCTAACTTTTCCTTTTTAGCTACTTTAATATTTCTTCTCTCTTGGAGTTATTAGCATCTCCTCGTCTCATCTCATAGGTAGTGAAGGTACCATGTAACTCATCAATAATTTTTGTATTCAAATTTCTTGCTTCCTCTATAACATAAATTTTAGAATCATACCTAGATGGAAGGGATCTAAGTACCTTTTTGAAAATAAAAAATTCTTTCATCTCTTATCCAAGGCCTATAATTGCATTAATTATTTCATCTACTTTGAGGAGGTAGTTTGCAATTTTATTTTCTTCATTCATCTTAAGACTCTCAAACTTTCCTTTGTAAGTTTGTAGCTTTTCCTGATTTACCTTATCATCACCTTCATAGATGTTCCTTAATTTAACCCAAATCTCATGGGCTATTTGATAATGCATCACTTTTACAAACTCTGAGTTAGACAATCCAAAAGAATAGCATTATTTTCCTTGGCATTTTTCTCATATGCTTTCCTATCAACCTAGTCAGTGGATGGTGTAGCAGTAATGACATATGCATTTACTACAATCATCCATACATCAAACCCTAAAGATGATAAATATTCTTGCATTTTGATGCTCCAAAAAATATAGTTTGATCCATTAAAGAGAGGTGCTCTATTTGAGGAATAACCTTCTTGACTAGCAATTTGTGTTCACTATCCAAGATCTACTTGAGCTGATTAGGCTTCTTCAAAGGAACCTATCTCTAATACCAATTGTTGGAACACAACTATCTACTAAGGGGGGTTGAATCAGTAGACTAATTAAAACTTTTATTTTAATCCTTGTTATGTAGATTAAGCAAATATGTAGAGATCACACATAAATACTTATAACACCAAATATACATGGAAAAACCAATATGGAAAAAACCACAGTGAGAAATGTTGCTAGGATCTACTGTCCTAATCCAACCTCACAATAGAACCTCACTGGTTACAATTTTTAAGGGAACTAACCCTAAGGAGGCACCAATCCCTTGATTTAAGAGCACCAACTCTAAGGAAGAACCCACTCCCTAATATGAGCACCAACTCAAATATTTTATGGTACCAACTAGTTAGATTTAGGGTAAGTGGAAGAAGATGGGGGGCCAAAAAGGGGTCTTAAGTGACCACTTTTTTCTAAAATCAAAAAATATTGACCTTGGATGAGAAACTAATGATAGTTACCCTCAAAATTTTAAGATACAACAAGAAAAATGTAGTAAGTGCTTCAAGTCTTCTTTCTAAACTACTATTTTTTTTTCGAAAATAATATAGATTAAGGGGTTTGAAAGAGGGAGCCACAAAAATTGGTGTTGTTTTTGTCAAAAAAAATAACATTGTGTCTCTTGTGGCTCCCTCAAAAGGTTAACTTTTTCTTGGTATTTTTAAAATCACTTCAATGAAAAATTAGCTAAAAACATGTAGTTTATGCCTAATTTTTCTAATAATTTTTTAATGAATATTTTATTTTTGACTAATTTTCAAAGTGGACACATCCTGAAAAATAGAATTTTTACTACACTACTCCTATAAATTTTGAAAAACTAATTGAAAATATTTTTTTTAATATGTTTAGAATGGAGTCTAGTTTCTAAAAATGTAATTTATTTGAAATTTCAATGAATGGCTAATTTATAAAGAAAAATATACCAAACACCAGTTTTTTCCAAAAAATGGACAAAAACAAAATAAATTAAAGAGGAAAGGCTTAAGATTGTCAAAATGTGAAAAAAATCATATCATTAAATAGCTAAGAGAGAGCCTAAAATTACCCAGGTGTTTGATTTGTTCAACCTTGAAACATGTGCAAACTTGACAATTAGCATGAACACGATTATGTGAAATCTTATAGAATATGCAAAAACACATCTTTGGATGTTGGGAAGGCACTCCAAGCCTTTGGGTTGGCAATCCAAATCAAATAACAAGCCTAAGGCATAGGGATTCCCAAAACAAGAAAATATTGCTAGTACGTTATAATGTGAGCACATTATAACATGCTCATGTTATTTCATAGTTTTGACATATTTTTTGCATTTGTGCTTGAGTTTCCTAAGAAAAACATAATGTGAGAATGTTATAACATTCCCACTTTCTTTCTTGCTTTGTGTTAAATGCTATTTTGTTAAATGTATGTATATGTATTTGTATTTATGTATGTATGTATGCTTGTATGGCTTGTATGTGTGTATGTACGCATGTATGTATGTATCAATGTACATGTATGTATGTATGTATGTACATATGTAAGTATACTTGTGTGTATGTAATTATGTACGTATGCTTGTATGTATGTATGTATGCTTATATGTATCTATGTATGTATTAAGAGGGAGGGAGAATTTTAAGAGAGAGAGTGTTGTCTAGGTAAGGTGGGAGGGAGAGACCTGAGAGAGAGAGAGAGAGGTAGTGAGAGAGAGACTTGAGAGAGGGAGAGAGGGTGGGAGGAAGAGACCTAGGAGAGAGGTAGAGAGAGAGAGAGGGAGGGAGTAGGAGAGAAGGGGTTGGAGTGAGAGGGAATTATCTATGTAGGGTGGGAGAGAGGGTGGGAGGAAAAGACTTGTGAGAGGGAGAGGGGTGGGAGAGAGACCTGAGAGAGAGAGGGAGAGTGGGGGATAGAAGGGAGAGACTTGAGAGATAGGGAGAGAGAGAGGGAGAGAGAGAGAGGGAGTGGGAGACTTGAGACAAGGAGAGGGGTGGGAGAGATACCAGAGAGAGAGGGAGAGAGGGAGAGAGGGAGTGGGAGAGAGAGAGGGGGGTGGGAGGGAGATACATAAGAGAGGGAGAGAAAGAGAGGGAGTGGGTGAAAGGGGGTTGGAGTGAGATGGAATTATCTAGGTAGGGTGGGAGGGAGATAGAGAGAGAGATAGAGAGAGAGAGAGAGAGTTATCTAGGTAGGGTGCCAAAGGGAGAGACCTAAGGGAGAGAGAGAGAGATTTATCTAGGTAGGGTTCCAAAGGGAGAGACCTAAGAGAGAGGGGGTGGAAGGGAGAGACTTGAAAGATAGGAAGAGAGAGAGTGTGTGAGAGAGAGAGAGGGAGTGCAAGAGAGAGGGAGTGGGAGAGAGATAGAGGGAGTGCAAGAGAGAGAGAAAGAGAGAGAGAGGGAGAGAGATTAATGGATCAGGGTTTAGGGTTGAGGGATTAGGTTAGAGGGTTTAAGGGTTGAGGGATTAAGGGTTTAAGGGTTGAGAGATTAGGGTTGAGGGATTATAGTTGAGGGTATAGAGTTGAGGGACCAATGTATAGGGTAGAGGTTTGATAATTGAGGGTTGACCTAGTTTAATGCATAGGTTAGAGGGTTGAGGGATTAAGGGTTTAATGGTTTAGGGTTTACAGGTTGAGGGATTAAGGTTTTAAGGGTTGAGGGTTTAAGGGTTGAGGAATTAAGGGTTTAAGGGTTGAGGGTTTAAGAGTTGATGGATTAAGGGTTTAAGGTTTGAGGGATTAGTGTTGGAAGTATGGATCCTTTCAACATGAGTATGGATTGTTGATGGTTTTTGTTGGTTGTTCCTATGTTGTCATTGATGTCAACATGGTGACAACTATATGGGAAGATTACTTGGTTTATCAGAAGTTGTTCTCTATCGGTAATGTTCTTTTGTGATGAGCCATTTCCTTGGTACTTGAGTCTAGAATTCAATGAAAGAATAGATATGACTCTAATCTCTTAACCATGTTATCATGTCTCATTCATAAATCTATATCCTAGATCTTGAGAAGTTTTGGGTTGTGAGCAGAAAGTTATCTCTAACAAAGTTCAACTCTATATTTTTCTGTTGTTCCTTGCTTGGCATATTAGTGTGGGAGACTCTATATTTTCTTCAAGAGAACATTCTATTTTTTTGGTTTAAATGGTAGCCTCTTTAATGATAGTATGATGATAAATTGATGCGGTCTCAAATCTGGAAGGCGTTTGCTTTAAGGATTGTATGTTGGTTTGGAGATTTTCTGAATTAAGTTCTAGTCTTGGTCAACCTGGTATAATGCACTACATGGATAAAATGTTTAAATCATATATGGTGTCAACAAGGGTATTTTTATTATTTTTTCTTCATCTAATTAGGCCAACCTAATTGAGGAATAAGACATACTTGTTTATATATATGATTATCTGAAGACAGAAAGGTGGTGAAGTGGAAGTGGGAGTGTGAAATAAAGGTGAAAGGGAATACGAGCCTAAATGTTTTATCATTTGGGGATCAAAATATATTTGTTGAGAGACTGTTGTGTGAGGAAGAAATTCCTATTCTGAGATTCATTCGAATTGAACCCTGCACATTGAAGGTGTATTATTTTAGTTCAAATATTTTAGTAGTGAGCCACAATCTTTGTATCTTGGCAGTTAGCCAATTTTTTTATATTCAGGAAGTGATCCTTTTCAAGGATAGTGAGTCTTGGCAGTGAGCTCTGTAATATCTTGTATCCAAATATAATATATTATGAGTTAACCCTCACCATGGTTTTTCTCTTTTTAGGTTTTCCACATAAAAATCCTAGTGTTCATGTGTGTGGTTGCATTTATTTGTTTCTATGTTCTTTATTGACGATTCAATCAGAATTGTGATAATGGTTAGATAGATTTTATGTGAATGATTTTATGGAATACTGATTCACCCCCCCTCTTAGTATTTTGAATGTTCAATAATTACAGTTGATGGTTGAGGGATTAGGGTTGAGGGTTGAGGGAAATAGTGGTAAGGAGAATGGAGAGACATGGAGATGAAGGGAAATAACTAGAGATCCCTAAGGGATATAGAGGTGTGAGACCTACAACCTAGGGAGAGAGGGGTGAAAGACATAGGGGGAGGTAGGGGTGAGAGTGATATAGGGGGAGAGGGGTGGGTAATAAAAAAAGTAGTGATATACCTGTATGGCTAAGGAGGGATGGAGAGGTAGACAAGGAGTGATTGAGAGACCTAGAGAGGGGAGGGGTAAAGAGGAAGGGAAATAACTAGAGATCCCTAATAGATATAGAGGTGAGAGACCTACAACCTAGGGAGAGAGGTGGAGAGGAAGGGAAATATCTAGAGATCCCTAATAGATATACAAGTGAGATAACTATAGCTAGGAGAGAGGGGTGAGAGAGATAGGGGAGAGATGGGGGTGAGGGAGATAGGGGAGGAGAGGGATGGATAAGGGTTGAGGGTTTAAGGCTTTATGGTTTAAAGGTTAGGGGTTTATGGTTTAATAGTTGAGGGTTTAAGGGTTGAGGTATTAAGTGTTTAAGGGTATGGGGTTGAGGGTTGAGGGTTAAGGGTTGATGGATTAGGGTTTAAGGAATAGTTTCTAAGGTTGAGGGTTTATGGATAAGGTTTAGGATTTAAGGTTTAAGGGTTGAGTGTTGATGCTTTAGGATTAATGTTTAGGATTAAGTGAGAGACCTAGAGAGGGGAGAGGTAGGGAGGGGAGGGGGAGACCGAGGTGAGATAGAGAGAGGTGAGGGGAGATATATAAGAAAATTAGAGAGTGAAGTTGACTACTTGACAGAAATATGGGTAAGGAGGAGGGAGAGAGGTGGAGAGGTTCGGGAAATAACTAGAGACCCATTTGAGAGATATAGAGGTGAGAGACCTAAATCCTATGGAGAGAGGGGTGAGATACATAGGGGAAAGAAATATGTGAGATAGATAGAGGGGTGATAGGGGTGGGTAATATGATAATGAGTTAGGAAACCTTCGGAAAATTAACATTTTCATAATGTGAGCACATTTTCAAGAAGTTGAGATATAATCATTTTGTATAGCAATCAAAAATGTGCTCACATTATAACACACTCATGTTATAATGTGAGTACATTTTGGTTTACTCTAAAAATGGTAAAAAAATTAGCACACCTATGATCCAAGCCCACATGCTTTGTTATTTTGTTGGTTATGCGTGTGTTTGACAAATGAAAAAATCTTTTTGATGTTGTGGGGAAGTACACATGCAATTTTTTCACATTCTACCACCTTTGCATGAAATTTCCACCACCTTTTATGGTTTTCCAACTTGGGAAGGAGGAAATAACAAATTTTTCACATCGAATTTGATACATATCAATTCAAGTCTCGATTTTTGTAGTGTTGCAATATTAATTATGATTGAATTCTAGAAATTTAGCATTATACATTGGTTATTTGTATTGTTGTTAGTAATTCTATTTGAGTGATATACAATTGAACGTTGAAAAGGAAGAAATATTATGAAAAACTCGTATGTCAAGTCTTTACACATTTTCTTTACATTTTCCTTAATTCTATTATGTTTCTTTATCATCTTGTATCATACATGCTTAATACAATGCTTTAATTTTGTTATTATACATACCCCATGTTCATCATTGTTTGTTTCTCATTATAACATTAGCCCCTCTTAGCACATTTTAAACTAAACAATTCCTTACACTTTCCAATTACATTTTCTTGGAAGTTTCAAAATATTTTTCAACAAATCCACTTTGTGCAAATCTTGTAATCATTGTGGTCCATGAGACCACATCTCTTTGAGGAATTTTGTTAAACATTTGACCTATCTTGTGTATTCTTCCATATTTTTTTTACAAATTTATGAGAGTAGTTATAACTATGTAATATAATATATCATTTCTCAATCCTTTTTTATAGATGTGCATACCCCTTTCTAAAGCTTCCATTTTGGTATAGGCCTGGGGGATGTCAAAAAATGCTTTAGAATTTGGTTTTACACCTATAAATTGCATTTGGTTGAAATTTTCTAAAGCCTTTCAAAAAATCTATTTTGTACATATCCTATAATCATTATAGTCAATGAGTACATATCTCATTGAGGCATTTTGTCAAACAATTCATTTGCCTTGTCTATACATGTCTACCAAAGCATTTTATCAAATATCATAGACAAGAAAATGAGTTTGAAAAAGTTGCTAAAAGAAATGTGGTCTCGTGGTGATGTCCATAACCATGAGACCACATTTATTTGAGGAATTTTTTTGAAAAGCTCACTACTTTGTGTATGCTACCAAATCTCCCATACATGTCTACGAAAGCTTTTTATCAAATAGTATAGACAAGGAAATGAGCTATTTGAAAAAAATCCTTAATGAAATGTGGTCTCATGGTGATGGACATCACTATGAGACCACATTTCTTTAAGGAATTTTATCACTACCATGAGACCACATTTCTTTGAGGCATTTTATCACCATGAGACCAAATTTCATTGAGGCATTTTTTCAAATAGCTCATTGCATTGTCTATGCTACCAAATTTTCCATACATTTTCTATTTTGTGCATATCCTGCAATCATTGTAGTCCATGAGGACATATCTCATTGAAGAATTTTGTCAAATAGTTCATGTTCCTTGTATTTGCATCCACATTTCAGATGTTTCTACTAAGGAAATTGCAACCATAACACTCATGAAAATCCCCCCTTTTACATTTTGATAGATGTCATACCCCATTCCAAGGTCCCCTTGTTGTTATGACTAAAAGCCTAAAACATGTTCTTTTTACCAAACTATGGATTCATGGACAAAATATATCAAATTATATTAGTAAGAAAAAGCATAGACAATGTAGTTATCTATTTGAAAAAATGCCTCAAAGAAATGTGGTCTCATGGTGATGGACATCACCATGAGACCGCATTTATTTGAGGCATTTTTTCAAACAGCTCATTGTCTTGTCTATGCTACCACATTTTACATACATGTCTACCAAAGCATTTTATCAAATAGCATAGATAAGGCAACGAGCTGTCAAAAAAACACCTCAAATAAATGTGGTCTCATGGTGATTTCCATCACCATGAGACCACATTTATTTGAGGTATTTTTTTAAATAGCTCATCGCCTTGTGTATGCTACCAAATTTTCCATGCATGTCTACCAAAGAATTTTATCAAACAATATAGACAAGGTAGTGAGATGTTTGAAAAATGTGTCAAAGAAATATGGTCTGATGGTTATGGACATCACCATGAGACCAATTTCTTTGAGGAATTTTTTCAAAGAAATCACCACCTTGTATATGCTACCACATTTTCCATACATGTCTACCAAAACATTTTGTCAAACAATTCACATGCCTTGTCCATGCTTCCATATTTCTCATGCATTGTTGTCAAGGGAGTTGCAATTATAATATTTGATAAAAATCCCCCTTTCTTTCAATGATTTGATTGATGCCCATACCTTGTTCCAAAGGTAGGATGTTGACAAAAGTTGTGGAATTTGGATTTTTATACTCAAGCCAATTGCATTTTCTTGAAAGTTTGTAATTTCTTTTAAAAAAAACCATTTTGTTCTTATCTTGCAATTATGGCATTCCATGAGATCACATTTCTTTAAGGTATTCCATCAAAAAAATCACGTGAGCTTTGTCTATGCTACCACATTTTGCATACATGTCTATTTGTGGACATTATATTGGTAGGTCATACATTATAAAATGTCTAGAGAAAAGTCACATTCAATAAATTCTTGCAAGGTAGAAATACTTCAAAAAAAATTATCTTTCTATTTTACTTGTGTTCTTTGTGCACTTGTTTATTAATCATGGTTGAGTGACATTTAATCTTCTACAGGATGATTGTATGTATTTTGTATGAAGGGTTGAATGACATATTTTATTTATTTTCATGGATTCATTTTTTAGGAACTAATATTTGTCTCTTTATCATGCTATGGATAAAATTATCCATCATCAAGGATTAAACCAGCATAGGAAGAGAAAGAAGCTAAGAATGCAAATAAAGCAGAATATATGAGGGAACACCATGAGAAGAAGAAATTGGAAATGATTGTTGAAGACATGCCAATTGAAGAGGAACCTCAACCATCAACAAGAGATATAGAATTGCTAGCACAAAGGGAACAAATGTGAAATATTCATGCTATGAGAAATTTGAATACCATAGTTGATGACACATCCTCCACCACAAGATAAGATAGAGGGACACCATCTACCACATCTCAAGTTGAAAGTGCATCATCACTCACATGTGAGGAAGGAGGTATGCCATCATTCCCATCTCAACCTCAAGGTATGTCATCTATTCCATCCCCGATCATAGGTATTCCATCTAGCCCATCTCATTTAAATATTGATGAAATTCCTAATGTTGAGATGAATTTACCTTTGAGAACACCACCTATAATTTTGCATAGAAATCCAAGGTATTTGATTAATATTGATGGGAATATTTTGTAATCAATGGAAGGTAAGATTCCAAAACGCACTTGTAGAAGATATGCTCATACGAGTAAATTCCCCTTATCTTAGTCTTATCAATGTAATTTTCTATAACCTAGAGTGCTAGAAAGTGGAAATATTGTGTTTTAGCTATTTCTCTTTACCTAATTTGAAAACTTCATTTCATAAGTTAATGGTGATAACTATCATGTTTTTATCTGTTTACAGTCTAGATATGATTCTAAAAATGTTGAACTGTCATTGCATGCAATGCAACCAAAACATCATGGAGGTGGATGAGCCTCTCTTGGAAAATGATTTTTTTACTTGCCTATAGATTTCAAGTAGGTTAAATTTTTAGATAATCACTTTTCATTGATAATTGTAGTTAAATTATTGAGTTTTAAAGGCTTTCAACTAATAACTAGATTAACTTGATTTTGGTTTGTAGAAATGGATGTGATTCAATCTATGCATTTGTGAATTTCACATCAACTAAGGCTACATGGAAGTTATATAAATAATTCCACAAGAATCATTGCGATGAATTTAATTCCAAAAATATTTGTGAAGTTACATATGCCAAACTCTAGGTATGTGTGATTTGTACCAAGGCTTAAAATATATATGCTAGCTTCACAACAATTAATATTTTATTATGTCTTTGGATCATCTACATTGCAACACTAACCTCATACAAGTAGAAAGCACATACATTGGTATACCCTTTCACACTATTGTTGATGATCTGACGATAGGGTCGTCATATCCTAGAAGACCACTTTCAAAATGTCAGGCTTGATTGTGTGAAGATAACCAAAGTGCTATTTGATAATCATGTCAATAAACAAAGTTTAATTTTAGAATTAGATTTAAATTTTATTTAGAGAGACCTTAGGTTCAAATTTATTTAAGGGAAAGAGACAGAATAAGATATGCATGATAGAATAAGATTGCATACACTTTCCATGATAGGGAAGAAAATATTTTATTTTTAATTTAACTTTGGTCATTGTTGGAATTATATTGTTACATGCTTGACATGTTTGAGCATATAAATATACCCTTTCTTGAGCATTTAATCCAACCTTTCTTGTTAGGATTGGGCTTATTTACCTTGCTTGTGCATTGCTTGTGAGGATTAGGCTTATTTACCTTAAAATGGGTCCATTGAGAGTAAATTTCACATATCCCTTACCAATATATCCCTTATCCTCATCTCTCAACATCTCATATCCAAATATCCTTAACCACCTTTCATAACTAGGCAATGAGAAAATGACAATGCCTAACTGGAGGTACAAGTAGTAGAATGCATGAAATGAAATAAGGAATCTACTCTTGAGAACTTGAGGAAGGTGCATGTGTAGTATGTGCAATGGGAAAATGAAAATGAAAAATTGGAGGTAGCAAGTATTAAAATGCATGAAATAAAAAAGAAATCTACTCTAAAACACTTGAAAAGAAGCAAGACCAAAGTGAATGAGATAGATAATGTTTGAATGAAGAGATTCTTCTTGCTCTCGATAAGTTTCAAGGAAGGTGCACGTACATTATGTGGAATGGGAAAATGGAAATGGAGAAGTGGAAAACCTCGAGATGTTTTGTATTTGGTAATAATTTATGAAAGAAAAGAAAGTGAGAGATGATGTTATAGGTGGATTTGAATAAATGAATTCAAAGTTTCTTGAACTTAAGACTTACGTGGAGAAAATACAACTAGAAATAGATGATAAGGAAGAAGTGTTGTGATAGAGAAGCTAATCTAAAGCTCAAAGTAAAAGATATGAAAAATAAGTTAGAAGATCATGAAAATGAATACTAGGGGGTGCTAATAGGTAAGAGCAGTAGAGATGATGAAAAATGTGTGGATGGCCAAGTTGTAGCTACAAAAGCAATAGTTGGAAGTGTTGAAATTGAAGCAAAACAATTGAAGATTAAAATTAACCACCAAGAAAATGAATTAAAAGATAAGAAGAATATTTTATCATCAATGAAAAGGTGGTTAGTTTTCTTTAAAAACACTTTGAGGTTGGTTTTCAGTTGATGAAAGATATGTTAGTTGCATGTAGTGTAAAGTTGCAAAGTGGTGTAACCTTTGTTTTGTTCATCGTACAACCAAACCAATAGTTCCAAAACATCTAGATGGGTGGGTTTATGGTAGGAAATGTTTTTTTTTGCACCCAAACATGCAAAAACATTCTAAGCTACATTGTACAGATGAAGTCTCATAAGAGACCAAAGTGCAAAGGGGTAGCAACTTCGATGAGTGAATACTTCTAAACTATGGCACTTATAAACATTATATTTGAGGCTATAGGATCATGTAAGGCCCCTCTACAATAACCTCTTTTGGTTTTTGATAGCTCCAAGACATTTTCTCATGGAAAAGAGTTTTCAATTGATGGAAAATGGGTCAGTTGCATGTAGTGTAAAGTTGCAAAGTGGTGTAACTTTTGTTTTGTTTGTTGTACAATCAAACTAATAGTTCCAACACATCTAGATGGGTAGTTTTATGCTAGGAAAGGTCTTGTTTCACACCCAAACATGCCAAAATAGTCTGAGCTACATTGTATCAGCAAAGTCTCTTGAGAGACCAAAGTGCAAAAGGGCAACAAACTTTGCTGAGCAATTACTCGAAAACCATGGCACTTAGAAACATTTTTTCTAAGGCTAAAAGATCACATAGGGCCCCTCTATGCTAGCCTCTCTCAATTTTTGATCTAGATCCAAGTTTTTTTTCCATGGTGAAGAGTTTTTAGTTGATGGAAAATGGGTTAGTTGCATGTAGTGCAAAGTTGCAAAGTGGTGTAACTTTCATTCTATTCATCATATGACCGAATTAATTGTTCTAAAACATCTATATGTGTGGATTTATGATAGAAAAGGAATTTTTTTGTATCCAAACATGTCAGAACAGTTCGAGCTACATTGTACTAGTGAAGTCTCTTAAGAGACCAAAGTGCAAAGGGGCACAAACTTCGACAAGCGATTAGTCAAAAATTGTGGAACTTAGAAACATTCCTTTTGAGGCTACAAGATCATGTAGGACCCCTCTTTAATAGCCTCTCTCAGTTTTTGATAGCTCCAAATTGTTTTCCCATGCTGAAGAGTTTTCAGTTGATGGAAAATGGGTTAGTTGCATGTAGTGTAAAGTTACAAACTGGTGTAACTTTCATTCTTCTCAATATATGACCAAACCAACTATTCCAAAAAATTTGTATGGGTGGTTTTATGTTAGGAAAGGTCTTGTTTCACACCCAAACATGTTGAAACAATCTGAGCTACAGTGTATTGGTGAAGTCTCTTAAGAGACCAAAGTGCAATAGGGCGACAAACTTTGATGAGTGATTACTCAGAAACCATGGCACTTAGAAACATTTCATCTAAGGCTATAGAATCACATAGGGCCCCTCTACAATAAAATATCTTTTTTTTTTATAGTTCCAAGTTATTTTCCTATGGTGAAGAGTTTTGAGTTGATGGAAAATAGGTTAGTTATATGTAGTGTAAAGTAGCAAAGTGGTGTAACTTTCATTATTTTCATCATATGAATGAACTGACTGTTCTAACATGTTTGGATGGGTGGGTTTATGCTAGGAAAGGTCTTATTATACATCCAAACATAATGGAACAATCCAAGCTACATTGTATCAGTGAAGTCTCTTAAGAGACCAGAGTGCAAAAGGGCAGCAAACTTCAACAAGCAACTACTCGAAAACCATGGCACTTAGAACCATTATGTCCAAGGCTACATGATCATGTAGGGCCCCTCTACGATAACCTCTCTTGGTTTTTGATAGCTCCAAGTCATTTTCCCATGGAGAATGCTTTTGTGATACCCCAAAAACTGTTAGATGCGTGCAATGTAAAGTTGCAAGGTAGGCTACTTTTTCTTTCGTTCTTCATGGGGCCAAACTATTACTACCAACATGTCTAGGTGGGCACATCTATGCTAGGTGTGGTCACTACCCTTCATTATAAAAGGGTTGTAGTCTTTCCTATTCGAATGGTCACAACTTTTTTCCTTTGAAAAGTCACAACCAAATTCATATCATCACTATTCATGAGAACCTAAATTAATTTATTTCTAATATTACCTTTGGTTATATTCTTGATTGAATTTTTCAATCACTCAATATCTGAAGTGTACATAGGAAGCATGAAGCATACACATGAATAATGGTAAATAGTAAAGTATACATAGGAAGCATAAAGCATACACATGAATACATGTAATACATGAAGTATACATAGTAAGAATGAAGCATACACGTGAAAAAATTATATATACAAATGAAGCATGAATCATACACGTGAATACATGTAATACATGAAGTATACATAGCAAGCATGAAGCATACACATGAATATATAAGTAATCACACAAAGCATGAATCATGAACATGAACACATGAAGTATACACAAGAAGAATGAAGCATACAAGCGAATGGTAGCATGAAGCATACGCGTGGAATGGTAGATGTCTTCCTCAATGATATAATGCATGAAGAATACACATGAAGCATGAAGCATTACTATATTCATATGATTGATTTAATGTTCAATAATCTTACGGGAGAATAATGTTCAAACTTAATTATATATTTATAATTATAGAAAAGAAGAGTGCATGGAAAACACTTGGATTTTAAATATTTGATGTAAACCATCTACAAATATCTATTGAAGCATGGACACCATCAATAAAAACATATGCATTAACCAAATACCCATGTAGGCATACATCAATATATGTCGATATAAGTATAAAATATATATACAAAATAGCCATATAGGCTTACAAGAATGCCATATAGGCATATAATGTCAACTATATATAATACAAAATATGTCCAAAAATTCTATATAGGAATACAACAAAGGACCCCAATCAAAATTTATTTCCCTCCAAAGTGAAGAAAACAAACGGGTGACCTTTTTTCGTCACCATGGGACCACATTTCTTAGAGGCATTTTTTCAAATAGCTCATTGCCTTGTCTATGCTATTGCTTACTAGTATGCTTTGATAGATTTTTTCCAAGCATCCATAACATAGACAAGGTAGTGAACTATTTGAAAAAATGCCTCAATAAAATGTGGTCTCATGGAATACCATGCCAAGCAAATGCAATTGGTAGTTTCTCCTAGTTATTAGTTATGCAATGTGATGTAATTGCATCACTTCTTATGTTGACTTTCTAAAAAACTATATTGTAATTGAAATTTGTCATCTATCAACATCTAGTTATTAGTTATTCAATTTGAAATAATTCTTTGAGTTTGAAAGATGTGCAATGCAATGTAATCAATTATATGCATATAAACTACACAAATCTATTAAGTATAATTTATTAGTATAACTCTTTATTCTATTACCTGAGTGAAGTTTTAAACTCCACCACCATTGGGAGGTGTTACCATGGAATCTCCAAGATTAACCTATTCAACATCCAAAATCATATATTAGAATACCATTCATATAACAATACTATTCACATGTAATATTTACAATTGTTTAGTAGTTACATACCTTGGTAGTACATGTCATAGCGTAATATGGAGGTGGAAGACCGCTGAAAACTAAGTGAATGCTATGACCCTAAAATTTCATTACAATCATTAAACTAAATTAGTTAATCTTGTATTTCAAAAATAAAATTTAATAAATTTAATTTAATTAACTTGCTAACATTCACTTGAGTATCAAGGCCAAAAGCCTCATTTAGGAGGGTATCTATCATTACCAACTAGTCAATTGCAGATGAAGCCTATGCACTTGCCTCTTAACTATCTATGGGGTCATAACCATAGGTGGACCCACAAGCTTGAAAAATATGGGTTGGAACCCTACCCCTCAAATTATCCCCTGACTCATGCTCTACCATAGGACTAGCACACTCTATGATGCTCTGGGTCAAGGAACTAATAGATTGTAGTGTCTCAACCTCAACACTCTCCTTCACAATGGAAGGGATAGCCATTTGATCATAAGCTAGTTTGTTGAGTTCTAATCTTGCTGTCCAATGAGGATCAAGACATGCCCCTAGTCTATCTTGTGCATACCCACCACCTCTACCCTAGAAGTCTTGTATATCAAAATAGTTGGGGATTTTTTTTAGGAAAAACTTGTAGTATAGTTTCCTCAAGATATATTGTCAAACCTTGTTATTGTTGCATGGAGGATGGTCAAAAACCATCCACCACCTCTACCAAAAATGGTCATTTATCCCTTGGTTTTTGCATGAATGGATAGGAAACCTCTTGCTTGTAACGTGTAGAGGTTGATTTGTTCGTAGGTTTGTGAAAAGGGAACACAAGTCTATTTTTATTTTTATTTTTATTTTTGACTTGTGTGTAGGATAGTTTATCTGCATAATATTCTCTATAATCACATCTCTTCTCCACCCAACCACTAATTTATTGCTAATTGAATCGACATGTGTTAACATAGCTTCAAGCGATTGTACAAGTGTGGTTCTTTGCGAGGTTGAACTTGCAGGATCTTTCAACCTCACAATTAACTCCTCAATTTTTTTTGTTATTTTCACTTGCCCCCATTAAATTTTGTTGAGGAATTATTGGAGGAGTTTGTTGGGGTGGTTGTTCATTAGGTATTTTGTCATGATGTGAAGAAGGATTTTAAGGAGGAGGTGAATTATCAACTCCTAAAAATTAAAGAAATTAACATTAAAAATATATTAAGTCTACCTATTTAACAAAAAATTCACAAAAAAAACAATAAAAGCTTACTCCTTTGAGCTCCCCGTCAACGTGGCAGCATTCTAGTGAAGAATTGGTGAAGAATTGATGAAGAAATGATAAAATTTGGGCTCCTAATAATGCGAGCATGCTTGGGAAGGGTTTGCAGGCTGTGGATGGAGGAAATAGAATAGTGACATAATGAATTGAATTTTCTTTATTTTTTCTTATAATATGACATAACACACTCACATTATGTATTTTCATTATTTAAAAAAAAATTGGCCACTTTTTGGCCCCCCATCTTTTTGCACCTGCCTTTTACAATGAAATTATGTGGAGCAACAACTCCAATTACATATGATTCAAATGAATCCAATTCTGTATTATAGACTCAATCTACAATTGCTCAATCTCTACTTTTCTCTACAAGAATTTTCTCTCCTCTCTTCACTCTTCTCCTAACTCACCATGTGCTCATTGAATGCATGTACACTACTTCATTCTTTAGCACACACCAACCTTATACATTGTATTCTCTATCTTGGCATAAATCAATCTTAGGATTTCCTATCATTTGATGTCAGTCATGCTTGATCGAACTCTTCCATATTTTGTGGTTACCTATGCATTAATGAAGTCATCCACTTCTTCCGATCAATCAACAAACATATTTTTGGAGTATTTACAACGATCAATTTCATTTTCTATGCCACAATCAAATTCGCCTAACAGGAAGTTTCACCTTTTTGTCACCTAGACATTGTCAAAAACAAATCTTTAAATGTTGGTCATTGATTATGCCATGATTTTTTGGTTAACATTTAAATGCCTTGAGTTACTTCAACCAATCATAAATTGCCACATGTCACTTGAGGACACTTGTCATCTACCATAATTTTTGAGGGTCAAGGAACACTAATCCCTCTTACTTCTTACTTGTAATGCATTGCAAGACTTAAGAAACAATATTGAACACCTAATTCTGAATCCTTTATTCGCCTGTCTATGTTCAGCCATCGGCCTTACCCTTTACCTTCTACCTTCCTTCATTCCATTGCAAAGCAACACTCTGACCTCTAAACTCTAAAAAATGTATAAGTTTTTCATATGTCATGGTTCGCCCTTTCATCTTACTTCTTACCAACATTTCAAAAATTAATAAGCCATCCTTTTGAACCGCAATAACCTAAATTGTCCTTCACAAGCAAAGTAGTTTTAACCCTTTCGAGTGTTGACCTTCAAGATTTTAATTTACTGCTTACCTACCTTTTGGTAAGGTGTAATCCAACATTTTGATGTTCTACATCTGACTCCTTCTTTGAATTAACATATTCAGTGCAATTAGTACAAGGTATCATCGAATTTAGAAGTTAAAAACCTTTCAGACCTTACACAAACTTTCTTCACTTCCTTTGAGACATTCGGTAAGAGGTATGATCAAAGTCCGAAGTTTGAAACCTTTTAGACTTAGCTTAATCTGTTTGCATTTCTTTGAGGCATTTGGTATAATGTATGACCAAATCCCAATGTCTGATCACTTGTAGTATATGGTAAACCTCAAGCCTGAAGTTTGAAACTCGACCAAACTTTTCATAAAAGGACTAACTCTTTCCTTCTCATGTAAGCGATATAAGGTACATGTTTGAGGCATGATGCCCGAACTTCTATAACTCTTCAAGGCTTGCATTAATGATTCCATTTTGACATCAATCATCAATCTTCCCATCTAATATTACTCATATCTCCTTTTGACATCAATGATAATCAAATTGCCAATAGTATGTTGGCGATCAAAGTTGTTGTTGTTGATGGTTTTACACATCATGTGATGCCATCAATAACAAAGGGGGGATTTTTGAAAGAATGAGTAGTTGGTATTGTCATTGATGTCAACAAGCTTATGTTTTTGTTGTTATTAATGTCTATGAGAAGGTTTTTTATGGTGATGCTTTGATTAGTTCCATTGCATAAGTGTTATTGATGTCAACCTCTAGTGTTGTTTTGATAAGATTTTGTTTGTGGATGTTGTTTGGTTGAGTTGTTGTGTTGCAATTGGTTTGGTGATAATGAGGAAGTGTTGAAGATGATGAGAATTTGTCTTTGGTGTTTGGTTTCCAAGTCCTTTTGAGAAAATTTTAATAAAAGAGAAAACAATGTGTTTTAGAGGTGTTTTGGTATATAGAGTGGTGTTCTAGTTTTTCTCCACATTTCTTCTATGTTGAAGATTTTCTTGTGTGATTTGGATATGTTGATTAGAGGGGTTCATAGATGTTATATCTAGAATTTCTTGGTCTAGGTCATTGTGTAAAAGAAGTTGTGTTCACTAGTGTGTGAACTATGTTACAATACTATGGGAGAAATGGTTTTTCTCTACATTTCTCTGCAATTTAGTTTCAAGTCTTGTGGTTTTGTAAGTATGCTTACAAGGTTCATATCTACCTTTATTTGAATTCATTCATGGTTTGGTGCTCCAAAATTTTATTTTTGAGTTATAGTGTGTGAAAGATTATCTGGGTGAACAAGATGAGTTTGTTCTTCAAGTGGAAGTTACTACAAAGGAATTTGTTGGATTTCAGGGTATTTGTGGAATATTCCAAATTGTTTTTAAATGTTGTGTGTGGTATATGAGTTATATTTGGTTTGAGGAAGCATGTACTTGAATTTTAATGGTCTTTACATAGGTTTGTCCAACCATAGGCGTTTACACTAATTATGGATTTTCTATGGTGATTGTGGAAGCATAGTGTGGCATGTGTGAGTGGATATAGGTCCAATTTAAGGTATGACGTGGTCTACCTTCATTCATTTCCATCATGGGAATGTTTTGGTGCTTACCTAATTTGAATTTACATGATTAATGTGCATAGTGTTAAACAGGCGTAGGACAACTAAGAGGGGGGGTGAATCAGTTGTCACACAAATTCAAACTTAAAACTTTATCACTTATCAAATCTTCAACCACACTATTCTATTATTAAATATGAGCATGAAACATAGATAACTGAAATTAAATCAACAAAATGAACACTAGATTTTTATGTGGAAAACCCAATAAGGGAAAAACCACGATGAGGGTTAACTCACAATATAAAGATTATAAATTGAACACAAAGACTCACTGCCCGAACAAGGAATCATTGTCCAAATACAAAGGCTTATTGCCTACAAAGGACTCACTATCCAATAGGGAAGCTCATTTTCTACAGATACAAAAGACAAAAAAATATCCACCACAACAATTAAAGCACATTCATAGGGTTATAGAAACCTTCAGTTCACTACCTTCAACACAATGAAAAACTACTCTCACAACTCACTCACACACACTTCTTCTCTTATTATTTGTGACACTTTCGTCACTTTGCATCACATTGTCATCCAATTCTTCACAACTTTCCTTGCTTTTATACCATTCTCAACCTTAGAAACATTTACCAAGGTTGGCCACAATACATCATTTCATAAATTCAAAATAGGTTGGAAACTCTAAATTCCCATGGTGGAAAGGAATAAGAGTGGACCAATAAAAAAATAAGAATAATATTTTTGAATCTTCTACATGATTCCTCATTTAAGTTTTATTCTTCAAATGAAGTGTAAACACTAGGTTGACCAAACCTAATGAAAACACAAATTATCAATGATGCACATGTTTCCCAACAAGAAGATGACACGTGGACGACGCAACATGCTTCATTATGCATGATAATACATATTATAGTCTTCCAGATACATCCACAACAAAAACAAGCTTCAAACATTGAACTCTTTTCACTAGACAATTCAGACTATGCAGACACACAAAAACACTAAAACATGATTTCCAGATCACCAAATTCCAAACCTCTTCGCCAGAGCATAGGAAAGGCCTTCACAATACATCTCCTAAATATGCACGATCTAAAACAAAGTAGTGGAGAAATGCATAGCAAACATATTTCTCCCAATCCACATAACACTAACACTGCTGGTAGAACACATATACCGATGGACACAACCTCTACGTACCATCTCACCAGAAACTAAAACTCAGACTATATCATGATCGGATCATTATCAACACACCTTCAAATCCATGCAAGCATAGGATCAATATAGGAGAAATGTGAAGCACATACCAGAGCACACACTGAACACTTCCAACACTCTGACTTCTTTTCTTCATTAATTTTCTCAAAATCACTTGGAAACTCATCAAAACAATCATATCTACAATGCCATAAAGATAGCTCCATGTACTCACAACATCTCAACAAAATCTCAACCATACATGTACAATATTCAACATACTAAATAGTGTTGATATCAATGACAACACCACCAAACTAGTTCATATCTGCAACAATCTCCCCCTTTGTCATTGATGGAAACACATAAACTTCTCTCCCCCTTTGACATCAATGGAAAAGAAAAAATACTTTGATTACTCCCCCTTAGGAGTACATGCATACTGCAACAAGGGAAATATTTTTTACTCCCCTTGTAGAGTAGACCCATCAATCAGTCTAGGTAAATGAAGAATATGTGAACTCACTGGACTGACGCATCTTCATGTGCACCTAGTTAGGAGGTCCAACGACCCCCAACCTTTCTCTAAGATGCTTGAAGGTATCCTTTAAAAGAGCCTTAGTAAATATGTTTGCAATTTGTTCCTTTATAGTCACATACTCCAATCTAACCTTATTCTCCAGTACTTTCTCTCTCAGAAAATGATACTTGATAGATATATACTTTGTTCTTGAATGCATAACCAAATTCTTTGAAATGTTTATTGCACTTTTATTATCACATAAAATAGTAATAGGCTCATCACATACTACACCAATGTCTTTCAGAGTTTTCTTCATCCACAGAACTTGTGTATAGCAGGATGCTACAACAATATATTCAGCCTTTGAAGTGGATAAAGAAACCAAGTCTTTCTTTTCACTCAACCATGAAAATAGTCTTTCACCAAGAAATAAAGCGCCACCACTAGCATTGTTTCGTTCATCTACACATCCGGCCCAATCAGTATCTATATAAGCACTCAGGGTGAAATCATTACTCTTAGGATACCACAATCCATAATCTGGTGTGCCTTTAAGATATCTAAATTTTCTTTTTACAGCCATAAGATGTGCTTCTCTAGGACCTGCTTGAAATCTAGCAACTAAACATACTACATACATAATATTTGGTCTGGTAGCAGTAAGGTATAGTAGTCCATCAATCACGGATCTGTATTTTCTCTTATCAGTCTTAGCCAATTCATCATCCTTGCTCAGCTTACATCTAGTTACCATAGGATTACAAACCAGTTTAGAATCATCCATTCCAAAAAAATTCAACAACTCTTTTACACAGTTAGATTGTAAAATGAATATTCTTTTGTCAGTTTGATTCACTTGTAGAACAGGAAATAAATTCAATTCACCAACTTCATAAACATCTCAAATTCTTTCTACATTTCTTTAGCAAACTTTTTACACATGCCTTCATTTCCTCCAAAAATGATATCATCAACATAAACTACTACAATCAACATCTTATTACCTTGCACTTTGAAGTAGAGGTTGTTGTTATCAAAACCTTTGTTGAATCCTTGCTTTGTCAGATATTTTTCCAATCTTACATACCAAGCTCTAGGAGCTTGCTTCAATCCTACAATGCCTTCTTCAGCTTACAAACCATGTCTGGTTTGTCAGATAGCTATAATCCTTCAGGTTTCTCCATGTACAGTTCTTCCTCCAAATCACCATTTAGAAAAGCTGACTTAACATCCATCTAATATACCTTGAAGTCCTTGTGTGTAGAAAATGCCAAAAACATTTTGATAGCTTCCATTCTGGGCATAGGAGAAAATGTTTCCTCAAAATCTATTCCTTCAACTTGTGAATATCCTTTGCATACCAATCTTGCTTTATTCATCACTACTTCTCCATTTTCATTTAGCTTATTTTAGAACACCCATTTCGAACCAATCACATTCTTGTTCAAAGGCCTAAGGACTATTTCCCATGTCTGATTCTTTTCTATCTATAGCAATTCCTCTTTCATAGCTCTCATCCAACTTTCATCTTCACATGCTTCATTCACATATTTTCAGTTCTATTTTAGAGAGTACATAGAAATTTACCTCAGTTGCAACTTTGCTTCTTGTCTTCACACCTTCATTCTTGTCTCCAATTATCTGATCTTCCAGATGATTCTTCTATACATATTTAGGAGTCCTAGCAACATGTTCTGATTCATTCTCTTCTTCTTCTTCTTCTTCCTCCTTATTTTCCTCAGGTATATGTCAGCAGATAGGATCATCAGCTTCAACTTCACTTATCTCAATAGGTCTGCATATGTCTTCGTCAACTTTCACATTAGCACTTTCAATAATCTTCCTTAATATTTTGTTAAAGCATCTATATGCCTTGCTATTGGTAGAGTATCCAAAAAATATTCCTTCATCACATCTAGCATCAAAAATTTATAATATTTTCATCATCTCTTTTAGTATAGCATCTGCTTCCAAATACCTTAAAATATTTCATAGTAGGAGTCTTACCAGTCCATAACTCAAAAGGTGTCTTTATGTTGTTGTGTCTGATCTGAACTCTATTAAGAACATAGACAGCAGTATGTATCGCTTATCTCCAATATACATCTGGTACATTAGATTCTTTCATCATAGTTCTAGCAGCTTCATGTATTTTTTTGTTTTTCCTTTCAACTACTCCATTTTTCTAAGGTATTCTTGAAGCAGAATACTGTCTTTTTATGCCATGCTTCTTACATAATGCATTAAATTCACCAGAAGTGAATTCACCACCTCTATCTGATCTTAAACATTTGATTTTCATATTTACTTGATTCTCCACTCTTGCTTTGAATCCCTTAAACCTATCTAGAGCCTAATTCTTTTCTCTGAGAAAAAAAACCCATGTCATTGGAGTATAATCATCAATAAGCAACATGGAATATCTATCACCATTCAGTCTTCCAGTCTTAGTTAGACCACAGAGATCGGTATGTACCAACTCCAACATACCAGTAGTAGAATATTATTTTCCTTTAAAGCTACATCTTGTCTGCTTCCCCAGTTGACAACTTTTGCAGATAGTATTAGCAAGTCTTGTGATTCTAGGAAGTCCTCAAACTATCTCCTTCTTACTAATCTTGACTAGGTTATCAAAATTCACATGTCCCATTCTCTGGTGCCATAACCAACTTTCATTGATCTGAGATACAAGACAATGACCATCGACTCCTTTCAGCTGATAGATTTTTCCATGAGTTCTTCTTCTAGTAGCAATCATATCTCTATTTCTGGATCCTTTTATGATTTCAAAGCTATTGTTCTAAAACATAAGCTTAAAGCCATTGCTACACATTTGACCAACACTCAAAAGATTATGCCTCAAATCCTTCACATAATATACATCATCAGTACTATGCACTCCATCTTGAAACTAATTGAACCTTTACCACAGATCTTAGATCCTAAATCCTCACCAAGCATGACTAAACCACCATCATATTTTTCAAGTTTAGTGAACTTACTCTTATCTCTGATCATGTGATTTGAACATCCACTGTCAATTACCCAATAGTCCTCATCCTATCTTGCATGAAATTCGGTAACTAGAGTACCTTCCATCCTATTCTTCTTAACTTCCAGAGGTTTCTTACTTACACATTTTCTAGAGTTGGTGGATATAGATTTATTTTCCAAGACTAAGAATAAGCATTCACTATCATCAACCTCATTTTCAGATTCATCATCATAAATACCTGCCTCTTCCTTAACATAATACAACTTCTTATAATTCATATCCTTCCTATCCTTATCCTTATAATCCTTATTCTTTTTATGTGCAACCCTATTCAGACATCTTGAAGCATAATGCCCAATATTGCCACAACTAAAGCATTTAAATGGCAACATACCTTTATACTTTCTGGTACCTTTCTTCAACTTCCTGGTGAAGTTAGCTTCCAACTCATCAACATCATCGCTATATGGTTCCTCCTCAATCTTCATTGCCTTAAAAAAAAATTATGTCTTTTCTTCTATCTTGTCATCTTTTCAAAACTTTCTCAATTCAAATGCCTGTAGGGTGTTGAACAAGTGTTCCAAGGTGTACTTCTTAGGGTCATACATTTCTTCAATCATTGAGATCTTATCATTGTAGCAATCCAGTAGGGTGATCAGGATCTTCTCTATTATGTCTTCATCTACTAGCTTTCCTCCTTTTTTTCTAACCTCATTTGCAATATGTTCAACCCTATGAAAGAAACTTGTAAATTCTTCACCATCTTCCATTTTTTGGTTCAAAAATCTATGCTTTGCATCTAGTCTCTTTGTCAATTTCACTTTTTCATTCCCTTCATACATGTCTTCCAGCTTCTTCCAGACTTCATATGCAGTATCCAAAGAATTAACCTTGATTTGCTCATTTTTAGATAGACCATTGCAAATCGCATACTTTTCCCTCTCATTTTCTTCATAAGCGGAGATCTCATCTACAGTATTAACACCACTGGATGGAGGTGTATACTTATTCCCAACAGCCTTCCAAGTCTTGAAACCAAGAGAGATAATATATCCTCTCATTTGTCCCTTCCAATCTTTATAGCCAGTTCCATCAAACATAGGGATCAACAACTTGTATGCCATCGGATCTTCCTTAAGTCATTAAGCTCAACAACAAGGAACCATAAGTTTTGATACCAATTTTTAAATAGGTGTAGGACAACTGAGAGGGGGTGAATCAATTGTCACACAAATTCAAACTTAAAACTTTATCACTTATCAAATCTTCAACTACACTATTTTGTTATTAAATATGAGCATGAAACACAGATAACAAAAAGTAAATCAACATAATGAACACCAAATTTTTACATGGAAAACCCAATAAGGGAAAAACCACGGTGAGGGTTAACTCACAATATAAAGATTATAAACTGAATACAAAGGATCACTGTCAAGGGCTCATTGCCCGAAAGTGGACTCACTGTCCAACTACAAAGGCTCACTTCCTACAAAGGACTCACTGTCCAATAGGGAGGCTCACTACCTACAGATACAAAAGAGAACAAAAGATCCACCACAACAATTAAATCACATTCGCAGGATTACATAAACTTTCAACACACTGAAAAAATGCTCTCACAACTCACTCACACACACTTCTGCTCTTATGATTTGTGGCACACTTTCATCACTTTTCATCACACTATCATCTAATTCTTCACAACTCGCTTTGATTTTATACCATTCTCAACCTTAGAAACATTTACCAAGGTCGGATCAAAATAGGTCAGAAACTCTAAATTCCCATGATGGAAAGGAATAAGAGTGGACCAATAAAAACATAAGAATAATATTTTTGAATCTTCTATGTGCTTCATCATTTAAGCTTTATTCTTCAAATGAAGTGTAAACACTAGGTCGGCCAAACCTAGTGAAAACACAAATTATCAATGATGCACACATTTCCCAACAAGAGGATGGCATGCAAATGATGCAACATGCTTCATTATGCATGAGAATACATCTTAGAATCTTCCAGATACATCTGTAGCAAAAACAATAAGCTTAAAAAACTTAACTCTTTTCACCAGACAATTCGGACTATGCAGACACACACAAAAACACAAAAACATGATTTCCAGATCACCAAATTCCAAACCTCTTCGCCATAGCATAGGAAAGGCCTTCACAAGACATCTCCCAAATTTGTATGATCTAGAAAAAAATAGTGGAGAAATGCAAAGCAAACATATTTCTCCCAATTCATAGAACACTAACATTTCTTGTAGAACACATATACCAGTGGACACAACTTCTACATACCAGCTCACCAAAAACTGAAACTCAGACTATATCATCATCAACATGCCTTCAGATCTACACAGGAATAGGATCAACACAGGAGAAATGTGGAGCACATACCAAAGCACACGCTGAACACTTCCAACACTCTGACTTCTTTTCTTCATTAATTTTCTCAAAAGCACTTGGAAACTCATCAAACCAATCATATCTGCAATGCCATGTAAAGATAGCTCCATGTACTTACAGCATCTCAACCATACATGTAAAATCTACAACATATTGAACAATGTTGACATCAATGACAAAATTAATGACAACACCACCAAACTAGCTCATATCTACAACACATAGTCAACCTTGAAGAATGTTTTCAAGGTTGAAGAAGGTTATAAAATAAGTGTTGTATTTATGGAGGATGACAATGTAGATCATGTGATGCAAATTGTAGAGTTGTGAAGTATGAATTCGTGATGCAAATTGTAGAGTTGTGAAGGATGCAAATGTGGTGGTGATTCTTTGGTGGAATCTTCTATTGCATTGAGATGGATTTTTCACTATAATAGGGTATGTGCAGGATCATGATGGGCCAAAATGTGGCGATATGATGGGTATTTGTAGGGTATGTGGCTTATGACTTTTTTTTATCCAAAATTAATGAAATGAAAAGGGTTTTTAAAGGAGATTCTAATCTTTTGACCAATATAAATTATGCTTTATTTTAAATTTAATAAATAATTATTATTCATTTTCTATTTGAAGTTGATGACTTCTATAGATTTGAAATGTATCACATTTTTTTGCTATACTATAGGATTAAAAACAAATTGAATTTCATTAAGTTTTCACCAAGTTAAGGTGGTCAGACATACAAGTTTTTATATTTTTTAAAAGTTGTAATAAAAAATTCATAATTAATTATTTACTTGGAAAAAAATTACAAAAAATGCATCACATCCGGACATGAGTCCTCTACTTATATCTAAAATATTATAAAAAAATATTTCATTTTATTGTGGTTAGGGTGGTCAAACAAACACCTACTTATTTTTTTCCCGAAATTTAAGTACTCTGCATTGAAATTTCAAATTTTCACCAAATAGATTTTTTTTTTAAATAAGCCTAGTAGTTTAGAAACTACATTCAATTTGCTACAAATTCTATTCTTACTTATTTTTGAAAAAATATAGATAACTTATTCAAATTTTTACGTCAAGTTGCCTAACTCTGATTTTTTTGAATTTTTTGCCACTTAAGGGCCTATTTTTTCCATGATGATCCTGCACATACCCAACATTTTTCTTTCTTCTTTTTCTTTAATCTGAAAGTGAGCCCTTCTTTGTTTTGGGTAGTGATCCCTTTGTATTTGGTGTTGTAATTACTTTATATTTTGAGCTAATCCTTACCATGGCTTTTCCCTTCTTGGGTTTTCCATGTAAATCCGGTGTTCTATTGTGCATGGCGTTGATTTGTTTCAATTTTTGTTATTTCCTTTCATGTTAAATCATTCTAATAGATTAAGGGTTAATTAAGTTGATGTGGATCTAAAATTTTATGAGGGTTTTGATAATTTAATGTACAACTGATTCACCCCCTCTCAGTTACACCATTCAATAGATCCATAGTAGGATCATTAGGATTAAATTGATTATCATGATTCATCTCTTTGTTATCCATATTTTGCGTAGGGTGAAAGTTTGAGTTAGATGGTTGATTAACCACATGGCCATTTTTATTCAATTTATTTTTCTTGTTAATAGCTATCTAGTGTTTAATCTTATTGAGCACAAGTTCTTGTGCATTCTTATTATGGGTAGTAGGTTTATTATCCTCTTTTAGAGTTTTTTTTTCCACCTTAGGGGTGTACCAACCCTCATGTTGCATGCATCCTTGGTACTCAATTAGTGGAGTCAATGATGAGGCCTTGGCATTGACTTCAAGGCCCACACCATTGCTAAACATTTCACCTTTCTCAGAGAAACAGTTTATTCCTCAAGAGAAAGCTCCAAGTTAAGATCTTCAACATTTTTAGGGAATCTTTATTGAATAACATTAAATAGTACCCATTTTTAGTTAGGTTAACACAAGAAGTTTTAGCATTTGTGTGCTCCGTCATGTGGCCATCACCTCCCCTAGGTTCATTTCCACCACCTTCCATCAAAGGGACTGAGACCTCCATGGAGGTCACATCTCTTCTTATTTTTTTATAGTTTAGGTGCTCCCAATTTTTAATTAAGGGGAAATTTCTTCTTACACATGAGTCATTCCTTTGTACAAAGGAAGCACACATTGAGCCCTCCTAGGAGCTCTATTTTAAAAGAGAGAATTGCATTTTTTGTTTCAATTTTCATTTCCTCATGGATGTCAACCCATGGGGTAATCGAGACCAAAATTCTCAGATCCATCTACAGGAGATGATCTTTTGTTTTCTCCACCCCAAGTACCTTCCTGAATTGGACCACAATTCAAGGGATAAATGACCACAAAATGAGGGGGAGATTTTTTATGGTTATCCATCTTGGATGCAAGAGGGTAGCCACCTCCTCATTTAAAAAAATTGAGGACCAAACAATTTCCCTAAAAATAGAGCTTCCTATAGACCAAAATTCTTTACTTTTGAAAGTAATTAGAAAGATCCATTTTTGAATCATCCTACAAAAGGAGTGATAAATTCCTAATTTCTTATTCCATACATTAACTAACCATTGAGATAATAATTTCCTTATCGAAGTCTTATCATAGTCTAGGGTGTTGAATATCCAAAATACTGAGAGGGGGGTGAATTAGTATTCCATAAAACCATATTAAAATCCATTTAAACATTATCTTAATTCTATCTGAATCAGCAAGAAGGAACATAGAAACCAATCAATGCAACCATACACATGAACACTAGGATTTTTATGTGGAAAACCCAAAAAGGGAAAAACCATGGTGAGGGTTAACTCACAATATATTATATCTGGATACAAAATATTAAAGGGCTCACTATCAGGACTCATTGTCCTTGAAAAGGCTCACTGCCTGAGTACAAAAGATGGCTAACTACCAAGATACAATGATAGTGGCTCACTACCAAAAGATTGAACTAATAGGATACACATTCAATGCACATAGGGTTCAATTCCACTTAAGCTTAAAATATGAAGTACTTCCTCACACACTAGTCTCTCAACAAAACTACATTGATAACAATTGATAAAGCATTTGGGTTCAGATCTTCACACACCTTTTAATCCTTTTTGCACTCACACTTACTTCTTATTTCACATTTGCTACTCATGTGTGTCCTCCTCATTTCATTCCTCAAAACATCTTACATAAATACAAGTATATCTTAATCATCAATTAGGTTGGCCTAATTAGATGAAAAAATCAAAATCAAAATTTTCTTTTTCAGCACCATATATGATATAAACATTTTATCCATGTAGTGCATTATACCAAGTTGGCTATTATCCATAAAACATAACTAGTCTTCATAAAGTATTGCATACACTAAGTCAGCCAAGACTAGAACATAATTCTCCAAACCAACAAATAATCCTCAAAGAAAACACCTTCCGGATTTGAGAACACATTAACTTCCCATCATACTACCAACATAGAGACTATCAACAAAACCGTAGCATAAGAGTGTTCACCTTAATAGAATTCAGAGTCTCCCACACAGTATGCCAAGAAAAGAACAATAGTATAATACAAATTTGAACTCCGTCAGAGATAAATTTTTGTTCACAACAAAAGACATCTCAAGATCTAGGATATAGCTATTTGAATGAATCAAGAAAACATGGTTAAGAGATTAGAGTCATATCAGATCTTGCGGTAAATTTTAGACTCAAATACCAACACACTGATCCATCACAAAAGGGTATTACTGACAGAGAACAACATCCAATAAAACAAGTAGACTTCCCATATAGTTATCACCATGTTGACATCAATGACAACATAGGAACAACCAAAAAAAACCATCCATACTTCATGCTCATGTTGCAAGGCTCCCAACATAGGGCTATAAAGAAAATAACAATATTATTCAATTTATTTTCTTCTCTAGTTAGGGAATCAACCATTATATCATTTCAAATTAAAGCAACTTTATTAGGGCCTTTAAGAGGGCATTTACCTTGGGTTTCTCCAATGTATTTTCCCTCATCTCCATGGTTGATGTTAATGAATTCTACTAAATCATTAACAACCGAACTCTAGGAGCTATGCTTTTCAGTAACAATAACCTTGAAAGAATGCATAGCCTTGCTACCATCACCAGAACTTAAACCATTAGGGTTAGCCATCATTCCCTGGGAGGGTCATTTGAATGATGATCCCTATAAGGGAAAACTTTAGTGGCAAATCTTCCCCAATTGGTGAATAATTGAAATTGGGACCTCCAAAAATGGCAAATAGTACAAGCTAAAAAAGAGGCTAAATCACCAGGTTTTTACAAAAAATTAATTTCATCTCGATTAATTCGCCTATGTATTATTTTTTAAACTAATAAATCAAATTTATTCACCATGTAAATGATGCGTCATTGGAACTGATTCGCCAGTAGTTTATATTGCAATTATAAATATTAATTATATTTGCCAGTAATATTATATTCCTACCATTAATTTTGGGTCAATATCACCACTAATAATAAATTACCATTTAATTTTAGGGATATTTTAGCCTTGAATGGGGCTTTTATTTATTGTCATTGAATCATTGATTAGCTTTTTAATCAGATGGCTGTAGGTTGATTCTACAACCTATATGCACATGTTTTTTAAAAGGCTTGTTGAGGCCCAAAATTTGTTTTGGGCCACACGATTAGATTTAATCATGTGGCCCAAAACAAATTTCGGACCTCAACAAGCCTTTTAAAAGGCACATGCATATAGGTCATGGAATCAACCTGCAACCATCCGATTAAAAAGCTAATCAACGGTAACAATTTCACTTTTCATTTAGTCTTATTTTTAAAGTGAGATTTTTAAAAAATACTTAATCTATATGTGTGCTCCAATGCATTTTTATAGTGAGTTTATGCTTGGTGGCAAGGGGCTCTACCCCTCGACCCCGCCTGTATCACGACAAGAGTGCATCGGGGCTATTGTCCCCAGACCCCATGAGCGGGCGTTGCCCCCTTGACCCCCGCAAGGGGCACTGCCCCTTGACCCCATCGATGGCTGCCACCCCCAGGCCCCTACTTCAATATTACAATAAACAAAAAAAATATGGGGAACTATGCCAACCAACTATGCAAATTTTTAAAGGAGAGATTCACCATTGTAATTAATCTTTTTAGTGATTATTCGCTAGGATTCACCACAGTGATTATTATTTTTATCAATTATTCATTAAGATTCACCAGGATTTTACACCTTCGTTGAGGGGGGGTTTCTTAAAGTTATCCCTAATCCCTATCCTCCATTTATTCACTGTACCACTCAGAAATCAATGGTCGATAAGGTAATAAAAAGAATAAGAAACAAACTAGAGATTGAGCACCCTCACATCACACAAGAGAGCTAGATAGTGAAATAAGAAAGCAATGAAAATAATTATGAATGCTTAAGCATACAAGCAGATGAAAAGACCAAGGTAATAGGAGGGAAACACAGGTAAGAAATCCAAACCCTCACTAGCTCACAACCAATTTGTGGTTTCCTCGTAGCGTGCACTCATCTCTCCTATCATAGAGCTCTTTTCCAAAAATTCGATAAATATACATATTTATTTAATTACCTCTTTTTCCTCCATTTTGTATTATGTGGGTTAAAATCCATTAAGCCCTTAATCCTTCACTTCACATGTCAAATACTAGTCAAATCCCGTAAATTCGTGCACATTCTTCCAAGAAGTACAAAGGCATGGGTCATTTGTACACAAGGCATGAGATTTTATACAAGTCACATGGGTCAAAGTACTTGCCCATCCCTCATGTGTATTCTCAAGTACATTTCCCATCTTGACCATCCACCTTTTCCAAGGGAATTCTCAACCATAGATTCCCCTTCAATCTTGGACCCATCTCCATGAACTAATAATTTGAGGAAACTTGTCCTCCTCTCATCCTCCCAAGGGTCTTAACCAATTTGAGTCCTTGATCTCTCCTTTTGATTCTAGCTATCCATTCTCTAGCCCAAAAATCTATAAATAAGATGTCATCTTAAGCCATTCAAATCACATGCCTTATGCAAAGTTATTCTACAAGATAGAGGATTCACATAACTCATCATCCACCAATCTTAAACACAACCACCATAACATGGTGAAACAAGGGTTGGTTTGGTAAGAACTTTGTTTATTTTCATCAATGTTTCCTAACTCTTTTGATTAATCTAAGTGTTGCATTTAATTGTGAGTAAATGAGTTAATTTCTTTAGTTCATTTACATGCTCAAAACTCCATGTACAAATGTAGTGTTAAATAGTTAGCTATGGCATTTTCCATGTAGATTCAATTCATAATATATTTGTTTTAAAAAATATATTATATCATTTTTAAGAAATGTTTATTTATTTTCAATAAAAATGGCATTCATGTAGATTATAATGCATTTTTTTAGAGCTTTTTGAGATATTTTATTATTTTCTCTGGAGTCTTAAATAAAGGTCATCATTTTTAGTAGTGAACCTATGTTCATTATAGAATTTTAAAATATAATAAATAATATGGCTTTTGGAAAGTTGATAGTGAAAGCTACATATATGTAAAATGGTACATTCAAATAGCATCATTTGATCCCAAAAAAGATGGAGCAAAATTGTAAATGAGACTTTGTTGAGGGTTCATTTTAAACCTTTGGAGTTCTATCAAAGTTATTCTTTAGATATAAATCTAAAAATGAAGGCGAATGAAAAGCTCTACTTACAGGATTGGTTGGAGCTATCTCCCAAATATTAGAAATTTGGTAATTGAGGGTGACTCTTTGATAGTGATTAATGTTTTAAATAAATGGCCACACCTCATTGGAAGCTTTTTCAGTTTGTTAAAAAGGAGATAGGGTTAAATAAGCATTTTGCATACTGTAGAATTCAACATTGCAGGCATCATTTGAATGCTGCATTATTTAGCAAATATCAGCATTGGTCACGAAACTATAACAGTAATTTATAGCTAGCCCTCTATTTCCTAGAAGATTTAGGTTGCTAAGCTTTGTTTTCACTTGCCGCTATTATTGTGTGGTTCCTCTAGGGGAAGTTTTCTGAGCATTATGTTATTAATTGTTCTTTTTTTTGGTCCCCTTATTTTTTTCATTGGAATGGGCTCAGGTTGGTGGCAAAGGCTTCTAATTGCATTTATCAAGTGCGATGTTTCAGTAAGGGAAGATATGTCAATAATCATGCCTCTCTTTATGCCCATCAAGGATTGGTAGCTTTCCTATCCCTTCAGGATTGAGGTGTTACAGGAAGCATCATGGGAAGTTATGTTCTTAAGTGGTTGTGAATGGCAAGTTTCTATTTCTTGTGGTTTGATATTGTGGTTTCCAAGCTAATCTTTTCATAGTGACTGTCATTTGCACGTTTGTAATGGTTTGTGTGGCTAATTGCACTATGGTTTTGATAGCTAGCATGGCAAACAACAGGAGGTTGGGCTAGAGAGGATAAAATGCTTCATAGCTCTATTTTTTATAGGAGGTTCATGGATATATTTTCCCATGGTTCCTTAGCATCCACAGGGTTTGTTAAAAGCGTGACCAGTGACATGGAGCTAGTAGCAAGAAATTGGTTGAAAGTAGTGGTCTGTAATCTACATCAAGAATATATTGTAGTGGGATGTATGGATGAGTATATGGTGGTAAGTGGAAAATAAATATATGGTGTTCTTATATGATTTGTCACCATTTTTAATTAGATTAATTATATTAAATTGTTTGTTATGTTTATTAAATATAGTTTTAACAATATAATTTGTTATTTCTTTACAATTATATAATCTCTTGATTTAATCTGTAAAGTATTTTCATAACTTTAAAATTAAATAAATAATAAAAAATGTGTTTTTATAATTTTTCAAAATAATTATTAGAGAGTCATAGTAAAAACATATGTTAAATTATAAATTATTAGAGAGTCATAGTAAAAACTTGCTTTTCTTGCAAATATAATAAAAAGAAGTAGCATAATGAATTACAAATTTAAATATTTATTAGAAAATTGCTTCTCTTGCAATACATTCTCTTGATTTTAGATATGAAATAACATCAAATCTTGTTGAATAAAACTCCACCAAAAACTAAAATCCACACACCACATACCAAAAAACTACTCCACATCCTATTCAATCAAAATGGCATACGGCAAATTCACCCAACAATTCACTGACAGAAAATTCACCCAGCAA
>VDFB02271358.1:1153127793-1153147285 GCA_007258455.2 Sequoia sempervirens
AAAACAAATCAAAATCTTACCCTCAATGCAAAGAGGTTTCCTATTCATTGGTGCCACCACCAAGAGATTAAGAACTATTTTTATGAAAGATGGTATATGGTCTTTGATTACCCACCGTGCAATAATTATGAAGTCCCCCAATATTTTATTAGGAAACTATATAGTGAGTTTGTATTGAACCAAATCCCAAATTATTTTGATATGAAGGAGTTCCAAGGGAGAGGTGGGGGGTCAGCTCAGGATAGGCCCGATGCACAGCCGGATCCTATGCGGCAAGGGAGACGACCTCTTGCTAGGCTGCCTCATGAAAAAATTGTGATGCCTGCCATTGCAAAAGAGAGTGCCGACATAGAGACATTGCAGGTGATCACAACTTTGACCCAGAGTGTCATCCATCACACTAGACCTATTGTACAGTGCCATCTAGGGGAGTCTTTAGGTGGCGGCCTTCGAACCCATGTGTGTCAATCTTGTGGGGCAACATGTTCATATGACCCTACTAGCACTCAGGAGGGTGCTACACAGGATCCATATGCTACTACGCAACCTGATCCGTATGCATCTACGGGGATGGAGAGGACGGATGACATTTTGCGTGATGCATATGGCATTGACACTCAGGTAAAATTCAACATGTTCAATGTTGAATTTAATTTATTAAATTTTGATTGTAAAATGCAAGATTAACTAATTTAGTTTTAATATTTTAATAAAACTACAGGGTCGCAGTGTAGAGACTAGATACACTAGTCATCCACCTACTTATTTTTGCAGTACACCTATTAGTGGGGTATGTAACTAGTAAAAAATTATAAATTTATTACATGTTAATAGCATTGTTTTACGAATGGTATTTTAATATGTGATTTTGGATGTTGAATAGGGTAATGTTGGAGGTTTCAAGGAAACACCTCCTAGTGCCAGTAGATTTGATCAAACGTTCACGGAGGTAATATAGAATAAAGAGAACTTAACTAATGAATTCTAAGTTTAATAGATTTGTGTAGTTTATATTCATATTGTTGGTTGCATTACATTACACATCATTCAAACTCAAAGCATTAATTCAAATTCGATAACTAATAATTAGAAATATATAGTTTAATACTTGTACTCAAAATTTTGTTCATTAGATCTCATACATTATAAGTCATCACGTGGATCGCTATTGTAATTTTTTTGTGATTGAATAATTTGTTGTTTTATTTTCAGATGTTGGTGATAGAAACACTGCCAAATATTACGAGGGCAATGGATATTGGTGTTTCCTCCGCTATACAATCCTCGATGGCTCTGATCGAGGAGGTATGAAGCAAATTACTAAATTTCAATTTACATTCGTTGTTATAGATGAACTATTTCTAGTGAAAAATAAAACCATTATTGATTCATAGTTTAATTCCTATTTGGATGGTTTATACAGGGCTTGAGCACGCCTCAACATTGGTGTGCAAATATTTCCATCAAGGAGAGTGATCGTGAGATGGTCGTAAGTGATTATTTTGTTAAATATATCAATTTTTATAATGTAATTTCTATATATTAATGTCTTTACTTCTTATTGTAATAGTTAAAACTTCACCAGGAGCTAAACACTAGGAGGAGCAGTAGGAGCACTCCTCGAGCACAGCAGAAACGGGTGACAGACTTATCGCCCTCGGATCACCAAGCAAAGGGAAAGAAAATTGTATTTGAACCAGAGCATGGAGAGAAATGAATTCTGAATGCAGAGCCCTTTGTTGTATGCCTACATGGCAATTTTGTAAATATTTTGTACTAGATATATTTGACATTGTATGCCTATATGGAATTCTTGTAAGCCTATATGGCTATTTTGTAACTATATTTTATACTTACATCGACATATATTGATGTATGCGTACATGGCTATTTGATTTTAATACAAATATTTTTATCGATGGTGTCCATATTTGCATTATAAATTCATGGTTCAATAGATATGAGTTACGTGTATTCAAGTGTATACTTTACAACTTACGCACATATACTTTTTTACTTACGTATGAACATCGAAAAGTGTGAAAATTTCTGTGTGGAAGTCAAATGTAAGCCAATTTTGCAATTCGCAGTTCTTGCATACTCAATCTTATGGAATTATTCCTTCCTAGCACATATTGTGAATATTTTTCATTTGGTGCAGAAGACAGATTCCTCATTTTTGAACCACTCATAGCAAAGAGATTCACAATAAGACTTTAGCATTGGAACACTACTCCATACATCTCTTGTCTAGACCATAAAGGATTGAAAATTCTTAATTTGATGCAATGATAGTCTTGAGATGAGAATTTATATAACCATGCCTATTTTGAAACTTCGCATCTAATACTGCATCAACAAGAACTTAAGAAGTGTTGCATAAGAGTGTTAGGTTTGATAGGCCTTCTCTTCCCTAAGGGAGGAGAGCCTGCATCTTGAATTTTGAACAAAATTTTAAGAAGCAAACATTTTACCTAAAAGCTTCAAATCGAGATTACATATTTGGCTAAGTCTATCTTGAAAATTATCAATGCGTTCAAACTCTAAAGGAGATTCTCCCTGAAAAGAAAATTTTACCCTTTTTCCCAAGGAAAGAAATTGCAACAAGTTGCATGATTTATCTTATTTCTTTCTCACAGTTCATGGTCAATCATTCATGCCTCAAGATAGTTCCATTCCAAGGAAAGGACACCCAAAAAATCACTGAGATTCTTCTACGATCTGCAAGAAAAAGGTTTTGGCTCTTTCACAATGTAAATAATTATGTAACAGTGTTTTCTTGTTTGCCTTCCACATAGAAAAATGTTCACACTTTTCAAATTGATCAATGATCAATAATGGTTGATTGTAAACAACTGACATTCGAGTATCACTAATATTTTAATATTTGACTATGAAAGTGGTGGTGTATTTTTGCTATGTTATTTGACTATTAATACAGTGGTGTATTATGAACTTGATTACTGCTGCAAATATGTATATATTTCTATTTTTTATATGTTTTTGTATTACCGAACCCAAAATGAACCCAACCCCAAAAAAAAAATTCCTGAACCGGCGAACCGGGTTCCCGAACCTGAACCCGAACCCAAAACCAAACTGGTAACTTAGTAAAAAATAGATTTTGTGGTTTATATTCATAACGTTGATTACATTGCATTGCACATCTTTCAAACTCAAGGCATTGCTTCACATTTCATAACTAATAACTAGATGCTGATAGATGACAAAATTTCAATTACAATATAGTTTTTACAAAGTCAACCTAAGCAGTTATGCAATTACTTCACATTGCATAACTAATAACTAGGAGTAGCTGCCAATTGCATTTGGTTGTCATGGAATTCTATGAGACCACATTTCTTTGAGGCATTTTTTCAAACAGTGCACTGCCTTGTCTATACTACCACATTTTGCATACATGTCTACCAAAGCATTTTGTCAAATAGTTAAAGTGTTACCTTGTTGCTATGGCTGAAAGCCCAAAACAAGTGCTTTCGAACAAGCTATGGATGCTTGGAAAAAATCTATCAAAAGCATAATAGTAAGAAATATCATAGACAAGGCAGCACGAACTCTTTGAAAAAATGCCTCGAAGAAATGAGGTCTCATGACCTGATGGAATTCCATGACAATCAAATGCTTTTGATTGTCATGGCATTCCATCACCATGAGACCTCATTTCTTTGAGGCATTTTTTCAAAGAGTTCACTGCCTTGTCTATGCTAACACATTTTTCATACATGTCTATCAAATCATTTTATCATACGTAGCTCATTGCCTTGTCAAGTATGGCTAAAAGCCTAAAATAGGTAGTTTTCAACAAGCTATGGATGCTTAGAAAAACTATCATAGCATAATAATAGTAAGCAATAGCATAGACAAGGGAATGAACCCTTTGAAAAATGCCTCAAAGAAATGTGGTCTCATAGTGGTGGGAATGCCATGACAAGCAAATTGCTATGGATTGCCATGGCATTCCATCACCATGAGACCACATTTCTTTGAGTCATTTTTTCAAATAGTTCACTGCCTTGTCTATGCTACCACATTTTTCATACATGTTTACCAAAGCATTTTATCAAACAGTTCACTTCCTTGTTGCTATGGCTAAAATCCTAAAATAGGTGCTTCCAAAAAAGCTATGGATGCTTGGAAAAAATCTATCAAAGCATACAAATAATCAATAGCATAGAAAAGGCAGCAAACTATTTGAAAAAGCCTCAAAGAAATGTGGTCTCAATGGTGATGGAATGCCATGACAATCCATAGGAATTTTCTTGTCATGGCATTCATCATGCCATTCCATCACCATGAAACCACATTTCTTTGAGGCATTTTTTCAAAGAGTTCATTGCCTTGTCTATGCTACTACATTTATCATACATGTTTACAAAGCATTTTATCAAACAATTGCTTCCTTGTTGCTATGGCTAAAATCCTAAAATAGGTTCTTCCAAAAAAGCTATGGATGCTTGGAAAAAATCTATCAAAGCATACTAATAATCAATAGCATAGAAAAGGAAGCAAAGTATTTGAAAAAAAGCCTCAAAGAAATGTGGTCTCAATGGTGATGGAATGCCATGACAATCCATAGCAATTTTCTTGTCATGGCATTCGTCATGCCATTCCATCACCATGAAACCGCATTTCTTTGAGGCATTTTTTCAAAGAGTTCACTGCTTTGTCTATGCTAACACATTTTTCATACATGTCTATCAAAGCATTTTATCAAACAGTTCATTGCCTTACTGCTATGGCTAAAAAACTAAAATAGGTGCTTTCGAACAAGCTATGGATGCTTGGAAAAAATATATCAAAGAATAATAGTAAGCAACAAGTTGATGCAATACAAATATTTCCAAACCACTCAACAACTCAGGGGACTCTTGTCCCAAACTAATCTTTGAGAAGATCAAACAAAATTTCAACATTTCATCAGAAATCTACTTTTCATCCACTCAAATTCTCTTATCATTCATCATTCATCCTTCCACAAATCTGTATTCCAATTGACTCATTCAAAGCAAAAATCCATTTTAGAAAACTTTGATTCAATCAATTAGATCAACATGCATTTCAAAAACACCATTTTCAACAAGGCACTCTTCCATTCAATCAATTCATTCAACTTGTCCCAAATTCTCAATCCATCATTACAATTGGATTTCAAACTTTTACTAGACCATCAAGCACTATGAACATCATTATTACAACTGATACAAATCAAGAACTTGCTCTCTTAACTTTGTTCTGACTGAACTTACAATTTCATGTATTATTTTACACCAAGTCTCCTCACTGTCCAACTATCAAAACAACATATCTCACTTCTAAACCCTGTCCAAGACTCCATACATCCTTGACACCATCACTTAGACAACATTATCCCAAAATCAACTCACCGATCACTGTTAGGTCAGACTTCTATTCTCTGAGCAGTCAAGGCACTACTTCTCAATGAGACATTCATGCCCTAAATTGGGTAAACCAAACACACTAGTTTCAAAACCCAAGATACAAAACACTTTTAGAGACCTCTTAATGCCCATGTCCTCATATCAAAAACTCAGAATAACTTATATTGAAGAAATAAGTAGTTTTTAGTTTGAACGCTGTCAAAAAGGCTACTTAAATAGGCCTGATTTTCAAAGAAGACCCCCTTCAAACATTCCCAAAACACTTAAAACCTAAAAATAGTCATTAGACATAACACAAAACTCCCAATTTATCCATTTTCAAGGATTAAAAGACTCATTTTGATAGTATATTCACAAACCCTTGTTTATAGGGTGAAAAACTCAAAAAACAATGAGGGTTTTTTGTATAGGCTACATGCAAACCTCAAAACCTCTAGCCAACCATTGGAACATATCAAAATACATCTGAAAAGGCATTTGGAAACATCTTCTAACCCATGCACTTGTTCTTTCTCCACTGTCATGCTGGAAACTGTTCATTTTGACTGGAAAACTTAGAATTTCTTGTGTAGCAGCAGCTCCTTCAAGGTATTCTTGCTTTTTCCTCCACTCACAAACATCAAAACATAAAAAATAACCTATCCCTAACCTACTCCACCAATATACCTAACCTACATTGGTGGAGTAGTGTGGAAATTCCTTATAAGACTCTCAAAACTCAATGCACAAGATTTCAAACCGAGCCATAAGAAGAATGCTCAAACAAACATTAAATATATTGGATTCCTTCCCAAATGGATTCAAATAAATGGTGATTCCCCAACCTACTGGAAACAATCTAAATTTGAACCCTAAACTCTTGCACAGTCTGTACAAGTTAAGAAACGACTGAAAAACACATAAAATAAGCTAAAACAGGGAACTCTTTGTTAATTTAATTCTTCCATAATACAATGATCTCTTTGCTCAGCCTTTACAATGCTTTTAAAGAAGTTTCCAACCATCAACTACCTCTTCATCTTCCTTGAACGACCTATGACTCATCCTCTTCCTTGATTTTCTTGATTTTCTTGTTTTGTCTCTTCACATTCCTTCTTTTTCTCTCTTTTACATATTTAGCATTTTAACAATATTACACTTTGTGCTTTTTCATGCCTTGATTACATTTAATTTTGGAATTACATGGACTTAAATACATTTTTGACAACTTAGCCTTTTGAAGGCATTACATGACCTAGGTGCTCTTGCACCACAAGCTATGGTCTCATGGCTTTTTTTCACATCAACGTGATTTGATTCACATTTTTTTCACATGAAAATCAGCGTGAACTAGATTTTGTATTATGGAGCTATATTAAGCTGCCACTTTGAAAACCAATGTAACAATGATACAAAATAATGTTTGAGACTACAAAAAGGCATCAAAATGGCTAGTGTACTAAAGAAATTTTTATGATTTACGAATAATGTTGATAACTCTACTCAGTTGGCTTCTTTTTTCAAAATCATACAAATTGAACCTTAGCAACAATAGAATTTGTATATCAAGCTACCACAATTCAAGTTACATCAGGCCCATATCACCGAGACACAGCCTGAATAATAGGAGGAATGGCCTATTTCAACATACTACACTCAAACCCTTAAGGGATCGATCCGGTTGAACGTAGCTCAGAGCGATTCTCGTGTTTGGGTACAAAAGAGGACCATGCCTAGCGTAAACATGCCTATTTGAATGCGTTGGAATAGTCTGTTTGGTCACACAAGTTGCGAACAAAAATTGCACCACCTTGCAACTTTCCACTGCTTTGCATTTGACACTCTTTTTCCATCAACTAAAAAAAATTGGACACTCACAAAGAAAACCACTTTGTGATAATGAAAACCTGAGAGAGGTTATTGTAGAGGGGTCCAACATGATCTCATAGATCAGAGAAGTTTATAAGCATCACTGTCTAAGTAACCTCATGCTGAAGTTTGCAGCCATTTTGCCCTTTGGACCCTTAAGGATCGATCCGGTTGAACGAGCTCGTGAGTGATTCCATGTGTTTGGGTGTGAAAGAGGACCATGCCTTAGCGAAAATTCTTATTCAGATGCGTTGGAACAGTCTGTTTGGTCACATGAGTTGTAGAACAAAAATTGCACCAGTTTGCAACTTTCCACTGCTTCCATTTGACACTTTTTCCATCAACTGAAAACTAGACACTACGGGAAAACCACTCTGAGATAACGAAAACCGAGAGAGGTTATTGTATAGGGGCTCAACACGATCTCATAGGATCAGACGAGAAATTTCTAAGCATCACGGTGTCTGAGTAACCTCATGCTGAAGTTTGCAACCATTTTTCCCTTTGGACCCTTAAGGGATTAATCTGGTTCAGCGTAGCTCGAAGTGATTCCGTGTGTTTGGGTGTGAAAGAGGACCATTCCTAGCATAAAAATTTCTATTCAGATGTGTTGGAATAATCCATTTGGTCACACGAGTTGCAGAACGAAAATTGCACCACTTTGCAACTTTCCACTGCTTCCATTTGACACTTTTTCCATCAACTGAAAACTAGACACTATGGGAAAACCACTCTGAGATAACGAAAACCGAGAGAGGTTATTGTAGAGAGACTCAACACAATCTCATAGGATCAGACGAGAAATTTATAAGCATCACGGTGTCTGAGTAACCTCATGCTGAAGTTTGCAACCATTTTTCCCTTTGGACCCTTAAGGGATTAATCTGGTTCAGCGTAGCTCGAAGTGATTCTGTGTGTTTGGGTGTGAAAGAGGACCATTCCTAGCATAAAAATTTCTATTCAGATGTGTTGGAATAATCCGTTTGGTCACACGAGTTGCAGAACGAAAATTGCACCACTTTGCAACTTTCCACTGCTTCCATTTGACACTTTTTCCATCAACTGAAAACTGGACACTACGGGAAAACCACTCTGAGATAACAAAAACTGAGAGAGGTTATTGTAGAGAGACCCAACACAATCTCATAGGATCAGACGAGAAATTTATAAGCATCACGGTGTCCGAGTAACCTCATGTTGAAGTTTGTAGCCATTTTGCCCTTTAGACCCTTAAGGGATCGACCTGGTTGAGCGTAGCTCGGAGTGATTCCGCATATTTGGGTGTGAAAGAGGACCATGCCTAGTGTAAAAATGCCTATTCAGACGTGTTGGAATAGTTCATTTGGTCACACGAGTTGTAGAAAAAAAATTGCACCACTTTCCAACTTTCCTCTACTTCCATTTGACACCTTTTCCATCAATTGAAAACTGGACACTACGGGAAAACCACTCCAAGATAATGAAAACCGAGAGAGGTTATTGTAGAGGGGCCTAACACAATCCCATAGGATTAGATGATAAGTTTCTAAGCATCACGATGTCCGAGTAACCTCATGTTGAAGTTTGCAGTCATTTTTCCCTTTGGACCCTTAAGGGATCGATCCGGTTGAACGTAGCTCGAAGTGATTCCGCGTGTTTGGGTGCAAAAGTGGACCATTCCTAGCATAAACATGCCTATTCAGACGCATTGGAATAGTCCATTTGGTCACACGAGTTGTAGAACGAAAGTTGCACCACTTTGCAACTTTCCACTACTTCCATTTGACACTTTTTCCATCAACTAAAAACTGGAGGCTATGAAAAAACCACTCTGAGATAATGAAAACCGAGATACATTATTATAGAGGGGCCCAACATGATCTCATAGGATTAGACGAGAAGTTTCTAAGCATCATGGTGTCTGAGAAACATCATGTTGAAGTTTGCAGCCATTTTGCCCTTTGGTCCCTTAAGGGATCGATCCGGTTGAACGTAGCTCGGAGTGATTCCTCATGTTTGGGTGCAAAAGAGGACCATTACTAACGTATAAATGCTTATTCAGATGCGTTGGAATAGTCTGTTTGGTCAGACGAGTTGGAGAACGAAAGTTGCATGACTTTGCAACTTTTCACAAGGCAAAAAGACACCTAACCTTCAAATCTTGCTTCCAAACTTTTACCAGACCTTGGTACACTTTATTCATCTCTATTTTGACATGAAGAAAGCTAAAACACCTTCTTACAACACTATTTAATCAGATTTCACAATTGCTTGCACTAGAAGACCAAATTTGCTTGTAAGTGCTAAAACACTAAATCGGGTGTAACATGCAAACCACAATGAATCTTTACAGGATAAATACATTTTAGGGTACCCATTTTGGCCATTAAAAATATATATCATTTTTAGATACACTTATTTTGGAACGCATGCCTGTTGTCCCAACTTCTTTGCTTCTAAAGAACCCCAAATAGGTCATTTTAACAAAGAAAGTAGTCTTTAATCATCACAAAAATACCAACAAACCTCAAAAAGTCTTTTTCCATGTGTAAAATATCTCAAATAAATAAGTTTCAAGATGGAAAACATCCAGCAATACACAAAATCCATAAACCATTGATTATAGGGTGAAAATCACAAAAATCAGTGAGGGTTTCAAGTATTTCACTCTAAGAAACCTCAAACACTCTGGCCAACACTTGGATCATGCCTTATTATGTCTAAAAATGCTTTTAGAATCATTTCCCTAGACATGCATTCATTATTTCTTCCATACCCTGCATAAAACCTCCATTTTTGGATGAAAAACTCATATTTTGGCTCTGTAGCAGCAACTCCACCTTTGCATTCTCAAATTATCTACACAAAAAGACTCAACCAAAACAATAAAATGATGCAGACATGGATTGGAATCTTTCAACAAACACATTTAGATTAGTCCCAAGTAATCTGCAAAACCCCAAGTATCTATCTTGACAATTATCTCCTTTCAACTACGTCTACTCTAGTAGCCATACAAACCATGTTTTTGGGCTTTATCACTTTAGCTTCCCAAATGAATTCTCAAATAAATGAATGTTTTTGAAGGCATATCAACTCATGCAGAGCAAGGTGGAGGAATACAAATTCAGACTTAAGAACCAAGAAACTAACTCAGGTTCATATATCTAATCCAGCTTCCATAAGGTCAGCACTATAGTCTTCCAATTCACCACTGAACAACTAAAAGACCAATTCCTTAAAGAGAATTGTAAAAACATCCATTGATAATCCAAATAAAATTCATACTTCATCAAGAAGATAGATCTCAACTTCCACCTAAGATTCATTTGCCAAAGCTTAAAGAAACATCAAGGTATCATGCTCAAGGGCTACAAGAACTAGCTCAATTTTACAAAAAAACCCACCTTTAAACTTCTTGTCATAACAATATCTCCTAGATAGTCACAAATTGTGCTTCAAAACCACAAATTTTCTGGTCAAATACTCTGTACAACTCTGCTAACTTGCTGCTCCAACAAACCCTCATTTTCCCTCCTAAAATCTAGGGTTTCTCAAGATCTTCACTCAAACAGCCACAATACACAAAACCAAAACATAAAACATGTTGCCCTAGGTCTTCTCAGACCTTCCAAGCCTTCCTAAACTCAATCCCAACACAAATCCATGAAAAGACAAATTGAAACCAGCATTTTCACATAGAAACTTAACATTTTTTGCCTAAGCATCGTAAGAATTTGGACTTAAAGACTCCCCCTTGCCAAGAAACTTCATTCCACACCTAATATACATGCATTCAAGTCTTCCCACCGAGTCACATGGCTTTACAGTAGGTGGGAAGACAAAAATTACATTTTTTTAATCACAAAACAGTGATAAATCTGTTACACGGGCTGCTATAGAAAAATCAGTATTTCTCCCTCCAAAACGAATATTGGAAGCCCTAAATGGAAGAAAATGGAATCTAATTCACAATAATACATGAAAAAATGAATGATAAATCCTTCTAAGAATGTACAGGTCCATACAGGTGAAGGAAACTCTAAAAATACAGTAAAATTAGGAAATACAATGAAAAATTAGAAATAAAGCTTTGAAAACTCTGAATCAAACATTAACCAAAATTTCTATATTGAATAATTAGCCTTGAATGGACTTAAAATAGAAATTACAATGTCTCTTTATCTTCCCCAATGCATATGCTTTCCCTTTGAACTTCTATCTTTTTGTCTTCCACTAAAATTGCTAATTTTGGCTTTTGGTAGTTTTTACAACTTTTGCATTTTGCAATTTTTCAATATTTCTTATGCAACTCTTTAAAGACTCCTTCCTAAGACTCACATTACATGATAAATGGTCTGTAAAGCCCTTATTCAACACAAATAACCCTAAAACACTTAAATTACAAGGTTCACCACATGAATCCCCTTATTGATCAACTTCTTTACATCATGACTCAATTGACCTAATACATACAAAAATGGTATTGAATCCTTATTAAATGAAATAGAATGACCTCAAACCATCTAAGAACACCCTAAATGATCAAATGACCAAATAATAGAAACCACAAGGGTTCAAGTGTTGAAAAGATGGAGTTGGTGCTCCTGCTTTCAAAAGTATGATTGCCAACAACATACAACGTTCACAAGGCCTTTTTGAAGGCATATCAACCTCCTCAACCGACTACAACCACTTTTCAACTTCTTTTACAAGTGTGACCCTTCAACTTCTAAGTATTTGCAAAATGACAACTTTTGGTTTGACAACATTACATTGTTATGTGCAACTTTTGACATATTGATGTAAATGACTCCATACCTAAACTAGTGACCTTATGATGGCCTCATTACATCATCTTGACCCTTACATTACGAATTTACATACATTTTCACATTTAGGCCATTCAAGGTTTCATTACACCAAATTGACAACATGCTAACATGACATTGCAACCTCATAAACTACCAACCCATATTGACTTAAAACACTTCTTAATGGTCCTTGTGACCTTATTACAACATTCTTCATGGACTACAAATCAAAATTTAACACTTGACCACCTTGTGGTCCTAATTGTCCTTGGTGCTCCTGCACCATAAACACCCTACTCTAACCCTACTCCATTGATCTATAAGCCTAATTCAGTGGAGTATTCCTTATTTCTTTACTTGACTCTCAAAACTTCAAATTGAAGGTTCCAAACTGAATTTCAAAAAATGTGCTCTAACAGTGGAAAAACTCAATGGATTTTCTTCTAGATGGACTAAAAAGAAACCTAATGCTCTGTATTATCTTAATCTACAAAGGACGAGGCCTAAATCTACTGTACATGTAGTACAAAGCTAACAAAACTGAAAGAAAACATGGAAATTTATGAACAAGGAACTTTTATTGCAAGATTTCGTTCAAATCAAAATTGAGATTTGTCAAGATCATCAAAATAAGGATGTTGCATTACTTTTTTTCTTGAGATTCTCTTGGATGGCTCATAAATCTGCATTTTCTGCAAGGAGGGACCAATCAATTTTTACTAGTTTAGTTACAGATACGCAAAGGAAAAGAATAAAAAGAAATAGCTCATCCAAAATAGATGGAAGGCACTTACAGATAGGCATGGCAGTCTCTCAAGTTAGTCAGTCTTGGTCATACATCTTCACTGGGAGTTCCAAGATACCTATTGCACACAACACCTCTCATGAATAGAATTTGTTGAAATTCGAGATGCTCTTATAATGTCTACATCATAGGTGGTCATGATAAGGTTAAATTCAAATGAATAACTTGAAATTTCCTCACCAACCTTTGCACGTACTTTTGTAATGGCTTAATTTAATAATTGAGATTTGTCAAGATCATCAAAATAAGGATGTTGCATTGCTTTTCTGCTTGAGATTCTCTTGGATGGCTCATAAATTTGCATTTTATGCAAGGGGAAACCAATCAATGTTTGCTTGGTTACATACAGATACACAAAGTAAAATAAGATGATAGCATTGGCATCAACCAAACTGACATGGATACAAGTATAAATTAATAAGAACCGTTGTGCATATACTTACAAATTAATCCAATGAACCGTCTGGGTATGCTCTACTCTTTATTGTGTCAAGTATTGCCTCATGGTCAAACTCACAGACCTTCCACAAGGTCTTGTTCAAAGGTCTACCCCCATATTTGGTCAAATGAACATTGGATGCCACGACAAGGTTTGAGTAATGAAGAATCTTACGATGTGTGTCAAATTCCTCAAACCAATGTTTAACACTCTTATGTGGGTACCTTCTCAGCCACGTTCCAGTAACAACAATTGAGCCTGTAGGGTATTCAGTGTTTTCTCCATCTATAATTGGGGCTTCCAATTTCTTTTTTGCCTCAACACAATGACACAAGTAATAGTCTGTACCCTCTTCATTGTCTTCATCTGCAATAACTGCATAAACATGCCCTACATTTATATGTGCAGCATATCTCTTGAAACTAGTCAACATTATGAATACAGTACAAACTAAGATAACAATATGGAATTTCAAATACTAAGCAAGTAGATATATTACCTAGTTGAACTAGATCTGATACATGGTCAAAGTCGATCGATGATTCCATCTGTGTTAGTTCCAATGCCATTGAAGGGCGATACGTGTGAAGTGGGCTAAGTAACTTGTCAACCATTTGTCAACCCACTCCCCTGACTCACAATTATTCCAGGCTTGCATTGTACATGAAGAACAAAATCATGCCATCTTACTTATATCGATACTCCATGAACCTGCATTTGAGCTAAGGAAAGAGTGCAACTCACTCGATCATGTTAGTGTACAAAAATCCTCATATGGTGCAATGTTAGTATCATCAATCAACCAAAAAGATCTACGAACTGAAGACGTAACTTCATTACCTGGACCCATCGAAGCATTACACCACTCGACGATTGATCTTGCATATGTCAACTGTTCACTGTCTTTATACTTTAACTCTTCTCGTGCTAATGCTCTTTTCACACATGCTCCTGCACCGTCATGCTCCCCCTTTCCATATCCGGCCTCACAAAAGTTCCACATAAGTTGAACACGTGTTGTGAGATGCATCCTGCACATCTAGTAGAACATGCGCACATTCTTGAACTGTGCTGCACAGTTATCTGACCATATTATATGCTGACCGTATGATATGTCCCTCTTATCCAAATGAATGTAGAACATCTGGAAGCAACCTTGCATGAACTCTAGAGAATGTGTGTGATCATCACTAATATAAAAGTGATACTCCCTCAATACCTTCCTTTGGTCCTCAGTACTATCAGCTGCATGAATGAATGTTATGTGAACAAATATCGAAACCTGTGTGGAGTTGTAATACTGTGACTGCACCTCACGTTACGACTGTAGAGTGTAGTTCTCTGCAAATTCAACCACTGATACTATGCTGCCAAGTGGAAATGTGTCTTTGCATAGCTTGAATTGTGTGTCCATCCATCGGGCTCTATGGGTATTCCTTACATACTCATACACTAGATTCTCACAAAACATGAACATAAAATGATACACTGGAATCTTCTCAACAACCAAATCACACCTTTTTGCTTGAGACCCATCTTTTGTAGCGTATGCCACTATTTTATACTTCCCAAAATCTACTAGTTTATGCCCCACCTCATCTGTGTTTTACATATGTTGACATACTCGCATTCGTTGCAAGCCACTGCAACACTTGCATGAACCATCCAAATATGTTCTCCTGTAGAATATTTGGCCATCCTCTATTTGACATAAAAAATTTGATAAGAACTCTCTTGAAGATTTTGGTGGGGCTTCTATGCCACAATCCTTCAAAACATCATTAGTATGCAAATCTAGACATATAGAACAATAAACATCATAATGGTCAGCGAATTCAATACGTAGTCTACAGCAACAAGTAGTGTGTGTGTGATTTATCTTGACATAAAAAGGTTTAAGCATTTCAAAGAATCTTTGAGAAATACTAATTTGTGGATAAGCATTTTGAAATTTATGAAAAAATTGGGTTTGAGTCGTATCCAAAAAATGCTTTGGATGTGGCTCACAGTTTCGACTATCGATTCTCCTTCTTATGACATCCCTTTGATTTGGAGATGGCCTTGTATTATTCTTCCAATAATCTTCAATTAGTGTTTTCAATGCTTCAACAAATTTTTTATCTTTGTGTGGCAGTCTCCCCGAGAATGCCCATAATTCATTTGAATTGGTGCCCTCAATTCTTTGCTGCCTTTGAACGACTTTTGATAAAAAATTTCTACTAATTCCCATTTGTTCACTTGTCTTTTTAATGAGGCGAGATCTCTTTGTTTGATAGCTTACCAAAGTCGATGTAATGACACGTCGGGTGACATTACTATCCTTTGAGCTTGAGGTCTTACCCACATTGTCATAAGCATCCATTAGATTCTTCACAATAGTGTTTTCACTTGATGCATTTGATGTTCTCAACCCAAGAGTCTTCATGATGTTTCTATACTTTAAACCCCACATCATTTTAACAAATAGTTGACATCTTGGGGTCTCATTTAGCCTTTCAAAGAACATTTTCCAAATCTTATCAGCATATCTTCTACAAGTGCATTCTGGAATCTTACCTTCCATGTGCTGAAAAATATCCTCATCAATATTAATCAAAAACTTTGGCTTTCTACGCAAAATTCTAGGTGGTGTTCTCTTAGGTACATACATCTCAACATTAGCAATTTCATCAATATCGAATTGAGGTGGGCTAGATTGCGTACCTTCGATCGAGGGTGGAATAGAAGACATACCTTGAGGTTCACATGAGGATGATGGCATACCTTATTCATCAACTCCGAGTGATGATGTACTCTCAACTTCAGATGTGGTGGATGGTGTCCAACCATACACACTTGTGGTAGATGGTGTCCCTCCATATTCGCTTGTGCTTAATGGTGTCCCTTCGTATTCACTTGTGGTAGAGGTTGTGTCTCCAACTACTGTATCTGCATCTCCCCTAGCATGACTCTTTCGCATTCGTGCCCTTTGTGCTACCAATTTCTTTTCCCTTTTTCACGGTTGAGGTTCCTCTACAACTGGATTGTTTTCATCAATCGTTCCCAATTTCTATTTTTCACGATATTCCCTCATCCGTTTTCTCTTTATCTCTCAAGGCTTGGAGCTGATCATCTGTTAGTTTTTTCCTTTTAACAGTTCGTTTCTTCGGCACGACGAATAATTTTACCTGTGCAAAAAGTGCTAAGTTGTCAAATTAACTAATTGAAAGCTTTGGAAGCATAACTCAATGAAAGATTTGGAAGCATACACAAAGAAAGTTCATTGACAATGTAAGGTTGTAACATGACAAACTGGTGCAGGAGCACCTAGGTCATGAAATTCCTTCAAAAGGCTAATTTGTTCAATTTGTAATGTTCAAGTAAATATGATGAGTGAAGGTCATGAAATGATGAATTTCAATGTATTTGCACCATGAAATAGGTCACTAGGTGATATTATTGAAAAGTTGCTTTTTATAACAAAAGTTATCAATTATTGTAAAAATGTAAAATTGCACAAAAGCAGGAAGGTGGAGAGTCTTTTTTTTGGAAGGGAAAGGATGGGTTGATGAAGATGAAGAGGCAGTTATTTCAACTGATTTAGACACCTTTAAAAATCATTGTAAGCTCGAGAAAGGTAGATCTTGTATCCCAAAAATCCATAAAAATCAATAAAAAAACCTTTGCTCAGTTATTTTGGAAAGCTTTTCTATTCTTGTTTTTAAGTTGCATAGTGATTCAAGCATTCTAAGATTTTATTCTTGTTAGAAAAAGAGACTTCTTTCATTCTTGAAAGTTGTAGGAATTGTAATTCAAATAATCAAGAATTTGAACTTAGTTTCCTAAGTCTCGGTCTGTGGTTTCCTTACAATTGCTTTGAGAGTCTAAAAAGTGATTCTTAGCCATTCCACCGATGTAGGGCTAGTAGGTCGGTGGAATGGATCATATTTAGTGTCTTTTCAATGTGAATATGTGTGTGGTAGGGGTAAATAGAAATAAGAAGTCAGGATACTGTTGCATGATCAAAATTCTGAATTTTCTCATTCAAAAAAATGGTGTTTTCAAGTAGGGTTTGAGGAAACAACATGTAGAGGAGCTTAGAAATGATTTCAAAATAATTTGCAGACATAATGAAGCATGTTTCAATTGTTGGGCGGAGTAGTAGAGGTTTTTCAAATGTTTCATTAAAGAAACCCTCATGGTTGGTGTGTTTTCACCCTATAATCAATTGTTTACTGATTTTGTGTATTGATGGGCATTTCCCATCTTGAAACTTGTTTATTTGTGAGTTTCTACACATGGCCTAAGACTGTTTGCAAGTTTGGTGGATTAGTGAGTAGTTCTATGATGACTTGCTTTGATAAATTGACCTATTTAAGGGCTTTTACTAGTAGACAGCATGTTGGTTCTACTCTGTTTTGTGAAATAAGTGTATAAAATTTTATAGTATGTTGAAAAGGATCAAAATAGGCCTGAGAATCTGTATTGGGATTGTGCAAATGCTTTATGATAGAAAAGGAATCACCCGATTAGATGGAATGTTGGCCTACTAGAGATATTTGGCATTGTTTGCTAAAACCAGGGAATATGTAGAAACAGTGAAAGGAATGTTGTTAAGTGCTTGGGAGCAGTCTCATTTGTGATGCCACAGTTGTGTCTATGCTTGGTAATGTTTTGAAGGTAGATTGTGAAATATTTGATGATTTGGGCATATGTTTCCAATATATGGCAATGGTGTCTTGAATGCAAAGTAGTCAAAGTGTGTCTATATTGATATATTGGACTATTACAATCAAAACATGATGAAATTGGTATCTTAAACGTCTGGTGAGAGTGTTAAACTAATGCTGCTTGTTGTTGTTACAAATGGTGTTTAAGTGAAGATAGGATGATGGATGTGTTGATTTGAGCAAAGATATCTTAAATGGTTGGGATGATGTTTGATTGCAAGTCTAAGGAAAAGAGGTGTTTGATTGTTTTTGCCTTGAAGGGGTAAGTTGAGTTGATGAGTGATTGTTGTATTGTTTATGACAAGAACAAAGTTGAAATTTGATTCTAAAAATGGTTTTCTATATGGAGATGGTAAATTGGCTACTGATAGCCTTATAACTTGAAATGAAATAAATGGATTTTGGTTGAATGAAAAGTAGTTTTGGATGAATTTGAAAAAAATTGTTTAAATTTATCTTCTCCTGATTTGATTTGGGAAGGAAGTTCCCTAAAGAAATGATGTTGTTGAGTGGCTTGGAAATTTGATATTGCATCACAAACAAACAATTTGATCAACATGGAATAAGCAAAACAACAAAAATGAAAGCAAGCCATAATAGAATGAAAGAAAATGTACAAAGATTTCACATACCTAAAAAAGAAAAGTTTCAAATGGAGGAGTTCTACCCAATTATGCAGCCTTTGCTTCTTCCTTCCTCAAACTCCTCAAAAATTTGACTTCTTCAAAAGCTTGTTCCCCTCCAAATTTCAATTGTATATCAATTATCATTGTAATTCAAACTTGAATTGATATTATATGCCTATCAACGTGAAAACTCTGCTATTTCATGCAAAGGTGATGGAAAGAACATTCAAAAGGTGGTGAAATCTCAAAATCATGCATGCACACTTCACTCAATCATCAAAAAGCTACTTTTTGTCAGAGCGTGCACAAAACCAGGAGAATATGCAGAATGTGGGCCGACATCAAAGGTATATTGTGATTTTTTACCATTTTTAGTGCAATAAAAATGTGCTCATGTTATTTAATCCTAAACGGACATATCTCTACTAGTTAATAACGCATTATGATAAAATTGGTTTTTTTAAGCTTTAGATGGTACATTTATAGGGTAGAGGATTAAGGGTACTAGGGAGAGAGCTAGAGGAGTGAGAGAGAGATAACTGAGAGAGGGAGATACTTGAGAGAGAGAGAGAGAGAGGAAGGGAGGAGAGAGGAGATAAAGGAGGGAAGGGCCAAGGGCAGAGGAGAGGAGGGTAGAGGATTCATGGGTGAAGATTTTAAGGTTTACACCATGGGTAGAGGGGAGAGAGACAGAGGGAGTGACTGAGAGAGAGAGACCTAAGAAAGGGAGAGGGGGTAGGAGGGAGAGGGTTGAGATAGAGAGATACCTAACAGAGGGAGAGGGGGTAGGAGGGAGAGGGCTGAGAGAGAGACCCAAGAGAGGAGAGTGAGTAGGAGGAGAGGCTGAGAGGG